>JABSTQ010009476.1:112500-459430 GCA_013358835.2 Ixodes persulcatus | reverse complement strand
AGCATGCAACTCAGTGGCGTCACAAAGGGGGGGGGGGGGGGGGCTGCCGCTCCGGGTGCAGCGCTTAGGGGGTGTCGCGGGGGGCCACGAAAAGGGGGGGGGGAGAGTCGCGGCGGGCACGCGAGAGCGGGGGGGAAGGGGGGGTGTCGCGGCGGGCCACGTGACAGCGGGGGGAGAAGGGGGGGGGGGAGGGGGTCGGGGGGGGTGTCGCGGCGGCTATTGCTCCGGGTGCCGCTGACCCTTGTGACGCCACTGGGCGCGTTCAGTAGCGGCCCCCCGGAGTCAAGGAGTCACTGACTCCTTTCACTGGACGCCAAAAGTCACTTCCGGTGCACGTAACTCCGGGGCTTCGAAGTCAAGCTTCGTCAAACCCCAGCACGAGTCCGGAGACGGTGCACGTAGAGTCAAAGGAGCTAAAAGATGACCTCATTTCCTGAATGGGGATGATTTCACGGCGCTAAAAGAGAAAAAAACAACAAAATGGGGGATAAGCGGTCGGTTCTGTCGCGGGTGTGCGGTTCAGGACCAACTTGAATAGTGCGGGTTAGCTCGCTTTTGTTATGAAAAGCGCTCAGGTAAGACGAATAACGCGTTCGAATTTCTTTTCCAGGTAAGGCTCTTTTCGAAAAATGCATTGGACCATATTTTGTTTGGGTTGAATATGCTAATAAACAACGTAAACGTTCATTTGACGCCGTGTCTTGATCGCCGTTGCACGGTAACTCGGTGAATATCGACGATAGTCCTGTCCGCGCTGAACCAATACCACCTAGAATACGAGGCCTGCGCATGACGTTTCGTTAGTAGATCCCCGACCCGCCCCAAGCGGCAAACAGGCTGAAGCTTGACGAGAGTAGGGGCCGCGTCCCAACTACGTCGCATTCACTTGCGGCCACAGCTGTGTGCGTGACTGCTGAGCGCGAGCTGATAGCGATCTTCCAGTTCATTTGCAACGTGCACGCGAACACTCCCTCGGCCAGGAGCGCGAGCTAGCACGCGCTCCTGGCTTTGAGACGGGCATTTCTAGCGCGCGCTCGTTCTGCGGAAGAACGCTTCGAAGCAGATACCGGGGAACAGCGCCCTCGAAATGGCGTCCAGTGCCAGCGTCCAGCGTCCAGCGAAGGGCTTGCAGCACCTTCGCAAGCAGTAAGGCAAATTCACTCATGCATTTGACGCTCTACGTGACCGTCAAACTTCATCGTATGCATAGCAACAGACACGGCGTGAGCATCTGTTTCATATCTGCTACGCAAACCATGAAGCAGCGTGGAGGTGGGAGAATTGGTAACGTAACGAACGGTTTAATTACATGGTAGCGATACAGTCGTCAAATCCAAGAGAACAAATGGAGCTCTCACGCCCCGCCTTATATAGGGGTCCGTTTTCTCCCTCTCCTCCGCCAGGGCAGCAGGTGCGACAGCCACGTGCCTTGCAGCTGGGTCCGCCGCGTCGCAGTCAGAAATGAGTCATAGCCAAGGTTCTCCGCAGTTAGGCCAGGCCTCTCTCCCCTTCCGGAGCGCACGAACCCACACGCACACACACACACGTCCCGTTGACGTCACGGACGCGTTGAGACACGTTTTGGGCAGCCTTCGACAGGTGGGCGTCAGTCCTGAACACGTCGGGACTCGTTTTGGGACTCGTTTCCGCAGCGTTGAAACTCGGAAGAAGGTTGCCGAAGGTTCCATTCTTAACAGCCCCTCCGGGGCCAGGGAAACCTCGAATGGCCGGTGGTACAATCGCTGGCCTGAAGAGGTGGGCTTGGAGTAGGCCTTGAGAAGACGCTGCAAGCACCAAACAACTCCCAAACCTCTCACAACGGAGGCATCAGCGGAAACGTCCCCCACAACACCACGCCACGCCGCAGTCAAACGCTCGGAATTCGCCAAAGACCCGCCAGACTGGATTACGGATTACCAAAATTTGGTACAATTCCGGGTATCGAGACCCCCTGTCGCCAAAAAAACTCATTTTTCCAACGAGGTCACTAAGAACAAAAGACAAAAGACAAAACCCTTCGCAATTTGTGAGGTCATTTTGGGCAAAGTGCCCCCACTTTGATCCTCATTCCCGTGGATGACGAAAACCTCTGAGATCATCCCTACTGTTTTGGTGATATCAGAAAAATCTGCTCAACCCATCGGCATTGCCGTTAAATTTGCCTTTCCTTTTTCTTACGCTGAAGTCATAGTGATCGATTTTCACGTGATTTCTAGACGTGAAAATGCGGTCCTTATAGCGCCGATAAAACAATCCGCCTTTTTCATGCCCCGTCACATTTGTCCTAGCAATCTCCTGAGCTGTAGCGCGAAACCCTGACACACTAGGGTCGCTCTTCTGCTCGACTGTCAAAGACACTCTGTCTACTCGTAGCAGAGGACCAAAGTTACGCGACGCCGGAGCTACGAGAGATCTTTCACTGATCCCCTCTTCCTCCGCCTTTTTCGCCGGCGCGTTGGGACGGCGTACGCTTCCTAGTGCTACGAGATCAGGCTGTTCTACAACCTGGTTCCTCTCATCCCGGTTTTCTGCCTCCAACTCTGGGAGTGCTTGCTCCCCGTCAGCTGCCTCTGGCTCTGGATCACTTGTCAACAAAGGGGCGACCTGACGCGATTTGGACCTCGTACACGACTGAACTAGCCCTTCTCCCAGTTGTTGACCCCTTTCGCGCAGCAGGAAATCTGACCGGTTAGAAAACAAATAAGGATATTCCAACGGGACTGTTTTGCGAGACAGCCGCCTCTGTCACTAGCTCTCCGAACGGGCCAGTTATCCTTACTCTCGCCATAGGCAGACAGACACTGTGCTTTTCGAGCAGCTGCTTGATCCAAACTACCTTTCCCGTAAAATCGGATGGCGTTACATACGACGGATGGACAACGTCCATCGTCGCTGCACTGTCCCGAAGCACCCTGCACGGCTTTCCGTTTACATGGAGCTCGTGAAGATAGGGACGAAGAAGCTTCAGGTCCTTGTCACTAACGTTCACGTACGAGAACACAACCCGCGGTTTCTACATCTGGCCGCTGTGTGTCCCGGCTCCTGACAGTTGTAGCACAGGAACGGCTTCCTTGCCTCGAACTGCCCTGTTGGGCTTTTCCGCGCCTCGTCTCCGTTCGAGTGTTCTGCGCTCTTTTCTGGGACCTTTTTTCCTGCTTCGGGCGTCTCGAGCCCGTTTTCTCGCGAGTCATTGCCCTGTCGGAAGGTCTTGCGCTGATCGCTTCGGCCGGATTCGCTTTCCTCGCCGCTCAGCTTTCTACGCGTTGCGTACTCTTCGGCTAGCTCAGCGGCCCTTTCGACAGAGTCGACTCCCACCCTATCCTGCACCCAGAGCTTGACTGACTGCGGAATGCTACGAAAGAATTGTTCGAGGCACACACACTCGACTACCTTGTCTCGGCTTTCGTACACTTTCTCGCTCTTCAACCATTCTATCAGGTTGGTTTTAAGCCCGTACGCGAATTCCGAGTAGCCCTCGCTGCTCTTTTGGATGCGTTTCTAACCTTTGACGGAACGCCTCGGCAGAAAGGCGGTACCGCTTCAAAAGGCTGGACTTCACCTTGTCGTAGTCGTCCGCGTCTCCAGCACTAAGGCGCGCGACAACCTCTGCAGCCTCGCAGGGCAACAGAGTCAAAAGCCGTTGCGGCCACGTTTCTGGGGCGAAGCTCAACTTCTCACATGTCCTCTCAAAGTTAACTAAGAATAGGCCCACGTCTTCCCCAACTTTAAACGGCTGCATGAGCTTCTTCATTTGATACGACTCGGTCTCACTTGCTCGTACCGGAGCCCCAACTCTACTGTTCTGCGAGTTTAATCGCTGTTGTTCAATTTCGAGCTCTAGCCTTTTCAGCGCTCGCTCCTGGTCTCGTTCCTCTTTCGTACTGTCCATTATTGGATCAGAATCATCGAATTATAAACTACTTATCTCATCCTCCTCTCGGACACTTGGTTCGAAGATTCCTTAGAGGAAAGTTGTACAAAGAGAGCCATTAGAAAAGGGAGGGAAAAATAGTAACGGTTACTAATAGTTTCAGTACTTCCGAAGTAATAAAATTACTCATGTGTAGGGTTCCGCGTTTTCGGTTTCTATTTTTTCGAAATTCGGCGTACTTTTTTTGGTGTTTACTTCAAAAATCACTTTTCGTTTTTTTTTCGGCGTATATTTATGCCCACAAAAGTTTATCGGCTTTTTTCGGTAAATATAAAATAAACACGAACGGACACCGGATCAGATGATCCTTGTAGCTCTGATATTTGTGGTCACTCAAAGAATAACGGCACAGATACATTGAAAAAGAAATGGACACTTTATTTGGCAAATGTGTGCAACTGCAAAAAAACAATAAAAACAAAACACAGAAGTACAAACAAGTCAGACATGAAGCCTATGCCCAAAAAACATGGAACTTCACCTTCTGTACATCAAGATTACGTGATCTTATTATAGTACACACACATGTACTGTCCCAGGTTCTCCTCGTTGATCCGTACTCTTTCTTTCCTGTTAATATGACCCTCAGCTTCGAGAATGCCCTCTCAACGCTAACACTGGACACAGACAGGCTGAGGAGATGAAACGCTGCCTGAGCCAAAATCGGCCAATCAACCAATCGTGACCGCCAAAAAAGACACGGTGCGACATTTTAAAGCTCAACACAACATGCAGAGCTTGCATCAAGTCAGTCTTCCTTACAACGAGTTTGAAAACTCTCTCGTACATGGCAAAGTCATGGGGCATTTCGATGATGCGCACATTAAACTAAAGCGTCGTGATGGCACCCGTGTATCCCATACATTCGGACACGTTTCAATAGACACTGTCGTTCCACTTTTTCGCCACGGCTCTGCGTTGGGACTGGAAGGTCAAAGTGACCTTTTCCGGTTAAATACTGAATTTTAGAAAATGGATTTGGCGTACTTTTATCAGTTTTTATCGGTTTAAATAAAAAATGACGAACCTAAAAACTGACTTTTTTTTTTGGTTAAAACCGAATTTTCGAAAATTAATTCGGCGTACTTTTATCGGTTTAAACTGAAAACTCCGAACCCTACGTCATGCGATTACTTCCTAACAAATTAACGACTCAACAGCGTTCCTAAATGCTCTTCATATACATCTTGTGTGAGGGCTCTTTCAGTTGTAAAATGTGTTGTATAACTTCTACTTTATATTATTCTACATTATTGAGTTTATTTGTTGTTTTATTGTATTAAACTGACCCCCCCCCCCCCCCCCTTTTCATGTGATGCCCTAACTGGGCCTTTAAGGCGGAAATGAATGAATGAGATCATCACAATTTGCTCCAAAAAGTGATCAATTAGAAGCAATTGAATTGCTTGCAATAAGTACCATGCACGTCTGGTTCTGAGCGCCAATGGCAGTTATTTCAGTAAAAACAAAAATTCTAGCAAGAAAGACAATTTTCTTGCTATTCTTGCTGACCATATGTTTGCCAAACAGGTGACGCGCACTGATTTTAAAAACGTCGGAATAGCCTTAGGTACCGCGACCTTTGTGCAGTGTTGAGCATCGTACCGGCGTGCGGTCGTGTATCACTGCTGCGTGATGCACGTAAAGACCCCAGGCTAGCGGTTGTACTGCACTGGCTAAATTTCTCATCTACAGCGAGTGACTCGTCGCAACATTAAAATGGCTGACCAACTATACGGTGTCTAAATATCTACACAACCCCAATTATTATTGTACCAAACACTCGACAAAAGTATTTAAGATAAGATATTAAATACCCATCTGACAATATATTCGAGTATTATTTAAGTTACTTTCACTACGAATTATGTTGAGTAGAGTAAAAATAATTTGCGAAAGTGACTGATTTATATTCGAAGATACTCAGCGAGTAGGTTGGAAGCATGGTAATATAAGAATCAAACAGTCAAAAGTCTACTTGTGATGACTTCGCTGAAAATCACATTCTGCTGTGATCTTTACGACTTTCAAGAAGCGACTCAGCTGCTGCAATCGAAGTTTACATTGAAATAATTCGGGAGATGCAACATAATGGGCTCCCAAAAGCTTTTTGCAACAAAGGGGACACACGTAATGTAGGCATGGCAGCTGGCGTGCTTTAAGGCCCGTTCACACACTTGCGACGTTTTAGAACCGGGTGCCTTAGAAATATACATTTTTAACCCTGGAGACTGGGGACAAAAAGGACAAACGCGACACAGATCTCCAAACCGACTCCGAGTCCCATAATTCCTTTCTCACATCACGGACAGCTCTAAAATCACGACTATTAGTCCTAAACGAATTGTCAACAATGGTACTTAACCGTTTCACAGATTGGTCTTTAAAGGCTGACCTCTTATCGTTAGAGGAGATTTTGTATGCTACTTCATGAATATCTGCTACTATGTCTATTCTTGAGGGTTTTACGTTTAAACAAAACTTGGGACCTTTTTCTAATTACACAGGAAACCGAGGCAGACAAGGGTACATCACGAGGATTACAAATCTGACTCCTTTCCAAATCCGGTTCGTTACGAAAGGTTCCAATGAGGCTGTTTGTTGAAGATGTAGAAGGAAGGTCTAAAGGTTCCGTACCTTTGCTCCGCGATACTTGTAACAGTTGGGTTCTTTTCGACAACCAAAGGCGATGGTACGAATCTTGTTTCAGTCGATACCAAGCATTGAAGTCCAGCGCGAGTATGTGAAGTTCTCTCCGTGTACAGCAATCCACAGCTTAGTTGACACTTCATGAACGAACTTGAGTTGATCGTATGAACTTGTTCCTGTAAGACTTGAGGATTCTTCTCTTGAAACTCCACTGAGGGTTTGCAGAAGCCAGATATTTGAAGTCAGAGCCTCCCACACATCGTTTCCGTGGTGCAAGGCTGAAATAGCTTGCATCCGACTAGAATTCCCTGAACCGCCGATTTCCGAAAAAAGGTCCACTGTGACCGTACCGAGAGTTGACATCACAATCTTCCGCTGGCGAAACCACTCTAGCTTCGGACAAAAGCTGTAAAATCCCGATGGCGTCACCAGCACTTTGCTAGCTCCAAGCGCAACGTGTCATTTAAAAAAAAACATTGAAAACAAAAGTGGACAAGAAGACACATCAAGGCGGTCGTACTTTAGGTTATTCATTTGGTCTTTTGTTGGCATTTGGAGACTGCGATTTGCTCGTGCTTGTTTCCTGTCCTGTGTTTGGTCGCTTGCCTCCAAGTCTGCAATCGGTTCAGCTTTGCTTTGGACGCTGACGATCCCTAGTTCCGTAGATTGTTCCGGCGACAAATATTTTCGAAGGTGGAAAACTGTACTTGAGATACTAAGTACAAGATAGTGAAAAATGTAATTAAGATAGAGTTGCAAATACTCTAGACGAAATGTACTTGCAAGTTACTGAAATACCATCAAAAGTATTTGAAATAGGGTGTCTTGAGTAGAGTATTTAAGATAGGCGCAAGTCTGCATCTATGTTGCCATCCGGTAATTTGGGAAAGCTTCTGTTCTACATGGACAGACGTTCGCCATTGTGGCGTTCCTTGTTCACTGGCAAGACACGCCAATACCTCGAGCGGCAAAGGGAGATTGGCCGGACGACAGTTGCCAGTGAGCTATGCAGGGAGATCTTGGCTAGCCCTCTCTTGACGCGCGGGAGGCCAGTATAGTAAGCTGGAATATTACGCCCGACTGCGACATACGTACAGAGAGCGTTGGGCAAAAAGGAGATTCGTGTACGTCCATGCACAAGACGTACACACGACATGGATGCCGTTCGGCTTGGAATAAAATGTGGTTCTCTCGCCGAGCCTCCAGCAAGAAAGACTGGGTCACCAAAGTGCGAGAACGTAATCAGTAGTAGGAGGGTATAAACTATAAATGTATTTCCGAGCGATATTCTGGAGCAAACATATGGTACATATCAACCAATAAGCTGAGTGCAATTATTTTTTATTATTGATTTTTGTTTTACACAGATGCCTTTAGGTGGTGCTTTTATTATATACTAAATATTTATGAGTGATGCCGAGAGTAAGTCGTGTGCTTCTTGCAGAGGGGTTGTGGTGACGTCGGAACGACGCCGAGGTCTGATTGGCTTGGATTGAAAGGATGGGTAGACCTCAATGCTAGATGCCTTGAGGCTACCCACTCTTTATTTTTTTCAATCATTCGTACCGGCGTGCGGTCGTGTATCACTACTGCGTGAGCACGTTAAAGACCCCAGGTTAGCAGTCGTACTGCACTGGTAAAATTGCTCATCTACAGTGTAAACCAGTGTCGCCCCTACTGGCAGACCAACCTTACGCTGTATAAATCACTAAAACGTCCAATTTGACTTTTGAATCAGCCATTAAAGCTCGGCGTTCTTACATCATCGCAACCCCTGTGCAAGAAGCAGACGAACTTTCGCTCCGCATAGGTTACTGGGAAAAGAATAACCAGTTTTTTAAACAGTTTTTTTTTATGCACAGAAAGGAAAACGTCAAAACAGCCTGACTAACCCTTCCGCTCACCACGGATGGCACAATATAAAGTAAAAACGCGAAAGCTTCCTTGAGTCGAATACCCGAATGCAGATCCAGCTGATCCGAGCGTCCGTGGTGCGGTCCCATGTTTGCGTATACACCGACTCAACTCTGTGACGTCACGGCGCGGTGGTGGTGCGTCGGGGGCACTTCCGGTCTGGGGCTGTCGGCAGAAGTCCCCATGCCAGACGTGTATTCCTGTGTTGTTTTGAAAGGAACCAGACAAAAACCTGCCTTCTCGTCAAAACGCCGGGACTGGGACCGTACCAAAAGAGTCGAGAAAGGTTTGAAGGTCAGTTTTCACGCGCTCGGTTCGTCCGAGAATCTGGATATGTGCCGTGAAAAGGGAAAAGCAGACGCCGTCGGACAACGATTGCTTGGGCGGGAAGCACTTTGGGTTGAATTCACGGATACTTGTGGTCACCAGATTTATTTGTTTTGTTCCAACATGAACGCCAGAAAACCGTCAAGTTGTGCGGACCACCTGCGGACTACGTTCAGTGCGTCTTCAAGTTCAAACGGCCGCCTGATCGTTCGAACTGTCGTCTGCTCTCAAACGTTTCTGCTTGTCGTCTGCTCTCTTAGACGACGCCGGCCCGTAGACCAAATGTTGGCCCGGTACTTGCGATAAGAAGTAAGTGCAAGCCTCAAAAGACTTGTTTGAAGGTTGGTAAGCAGGCTCTATGTAAACAGTAGAAACAAAGAGATGTTGATCATTGTTACCAGTGGCCATCACTGACCAATTGTTATGCCTAATTGACTTGGTCCGATTCTGCTTGCGATTTTTAGTATCGACGTCGACCATCTCAGCTACGGTTCACACTTTTGCAGCCCGAGCGGCGTCGCGACTGAAAATTGCGAGCGAAATCTCATCATGCGATTCAGGTTTTACCGTACATACTGCGGCGTCCACGCGGAATGAATCGCCGCATGTCAGATCATTCACGCGAAGTTTTGCGGTGTAACGAGCCTCGATAATTTCGCTGACGCCGCTCAAGTAGTCAGACATCGCCAGAAAGACGTAGAATCAACAATTCGAACGCGAAAAAGGGCAGGGGGATTCACACCAACGCCGACAACATCGCATTTCAATGGTTTGTTTAAGGGCGACGGCGAGCTTCTTGCCCACACCCCCATCGCGCATGCGCGGCGCCGGTGGCGTCCGCTAGGGGCGCTCCGGTTTGTTTGTAAACATGAGTTGGTGTATAACAGGCGTCAACCTGACGGTTTTTGCCGTTTTCCTAAATGCGCATAGAGAAAAAAAAAACAAAAAAAACGGGTTTTTATGCTTAATATTTTTTTTCCTGAAACCTACACCGATAAAATTTGAGAATGATGAATGCACCACCTAAATAAATCTTTGTGAAAAGTTTCAGTGCACTCAATTCATCGGATTATTTATACGAATATTTTTACGGCCGAATTGATTCATTAGGAAGCAGTGATTTACATCTGCTTTAAGTTAAATAAATCCAGTTTCTTTTTAAATGCTTTTATAACATATATGCTTTTTGTTCTTTTTTCACTAACTGGTTGTGAGATCGGGTGTCATATTATTGCCGCGTGCATGGCCGAGAAGGAAAGCTTCTTCGTACCTCTAGAAGATTCATGTTTACAGTTACCACGAGTGCAATAGATAAGTAGGCCAACATTACTTTGCCGAGTCAATCTTTCGAGAGTTCGACGCTCGAACATTCTAGGCCGAATACTGTAGTAAATAAGGAGCCCGGCGTGGCCTTGCAGACTCACTCTGACGCTCGCGCTGGCCAGCTGTCACGCCGACGCCCCGACGCTTGCTGCCGCTGCCTTCGACGCTCGACGCTGCTTTCTTGGCGCTCGTTCTTTCTTTTGTTTCTAGAACTAGTTCGCCGATTAAACCTTGATTTTCAGTTTTACGCTCGTCGATCCTTTTCCGTCAGCAAACAATATCCAGTGATACTGAAATACATCTTCAGCAAAAATCAGCAAACAAACCATTGAAGAGTAGATCCGACTGATCTTTCTGTAGATTATATTAGATTGTCATAGCCTCATAGGCAATCTATGCCGAATGTAGTAAGTCTTTGTCAGACCACCCTGAGAGGTTAGAAAACAAATCGACCGTTTAGAGAACCGGCGACATGCTGCATAGAATATGGATCGAAAAGTGAAACTACGTTAAATGGTTTATGTGTGATACAGAATTTCACAATAAGAAATCTAGTCACATACACATATTATAGCGGAGAAATGCGTAGAAGAACACTTGCAGTTCGCGCTTTCGGCTTTCTTGTTAACAATGGGGAAGCATTAAAACACAGTATCCGCCCGACCTTGGAATCAATGTTGTCATCTGTTTCCTATTGTCTAAGCTACTTTATTACATTTTCGTATTGTTTCATGATGTTTCTGGACTGACTCTGCTTTACTTTCTGAACTTCCTTCATTACCAGAAAAACACGTAAGCCCAGAGCCTAGCAGCGTTTCTGTTGGATTATGCGTTGGTGCAGCTTTGAGCTATAAAAATACGTCTTTCTGCACCAGTTTTATTTTTTGATGTCGAAACCCCAAGATGATCCTGTGATCAATTTTGTTTTCCTGGAGAATAACAAATCAGTTTGATAATATTTATTTTAACATTCAAAATATATATAAAAATATTTTAAGTTCATCGGTAGGTGGAATCGATGCTTCGATGTTCACAACGCCTCTCACACATCCGTGTCCTGGTCCCTCAAGGTCAACTTGTAGTGTTGACATTCTCGCTTTCCCGCCATGGTTTCTTTGGAGCTTTACATTTCATTACCGGGTCATATGTTTCTACGATGGTCTCTTCCCAGAAAGAAACCCTCGAAGCGAGACAGGTGCCGACGGTTTTATGTGACTTCTTTTTTTACTTTTCCTCTTTACTTTTTTTTTTTCCATCCGGGCATTGCGGCGCCTGAACGCTTGCATGTACGTATACACCCCCCGTCCATGGATGTTGGCCCACGGCAAACATGGCAAGGCCGCTTTCTGGCTTCCTTCTTGGAAGATCTAGCGTATTATGACCGCAGTTTGTGAAGGCCTCTGCATGCTCTTTTCAAGTTTCTTCCGTGGAACGGACACCCCCTGTTTGCTCGAGCGATGAAGATTTCTTTTAATTGCTTTTTTATTATTTAGAAACGCGAGCTTCTTAGGACTTTAGTCGGGTGTAGGCGTTTGTAAGTACGGCATCTGGGTGCCGCCATTTTGCCGCTGAAGTGTACAGGTCTTCTGATACATTTTGATAGTTAAGCATAGATATATGGATGGATGCTAACAGCTTTGCCCTTTAGAACGGGTGGTAGCTTGCGCAACTTAGCCTGGCTTACCCACAGTCGCCAGACTGGCGCCCAGACAAAGCATTTTCCTGTCTACGGTGGCCAGACTAGCTTTTGAAGTGTGGCATGCTTGTATACGACTATACAACTCTGTCTCGTGAAAGTGCTGTCCAGTGCAACTCGATCACTACTTTAACAGGACGGTGATGTAAAAGGGGGTGCACGTGCGTGTGCGAATTTGCTTTTTTTTTTTTTTAATGCTGGAATGAAAATAAAACCCACCTGATACGAGGCACACTTCTGGTTTTTGAGCAGCCAAGTCAGCGTATAGACTTCGTCCTTTTGTGTTGGTGGAGATGACCTTGAGATTGAGACTATATATATGGAGGTGCACTAAATAAACGAGTAAGCTGAGTTTGAGACGTCGTCCTGTCTATTTTCTGTTTCTTCTACGTTTTGATGTTTCGTCTCTACCGTCTCAGGTTAATCCAACATGGTTAATATTCACCAGCTCTCCTGCACCCTTACGATATTTTCTCAAGTCAGCGCATTTTGTTCATCGTTGCCATGTTGACGTTTCTTTAATTAATTTTCTAATTAATTTTATTTTATTATGTTTCAGGTCGATATACAGCCGGCGGGTGGACCCACAGTCACAGAGGTTAATTTTGGGTTCAATGACAAATCATACAATTGAATGCGACGGACAACACGGGCGCATCACAAACTGAAAATAACTGATGGATAACAGCATAATAAATAAATATACATTTCACTTATCTCAAACACAGGAAGTTTCGTTGAAAAAACGTGTGCTGCAACCGGTTTTTAATTAAAGAAAAAAAGGGGAAAAAAGGACTGGGATATTCTTGCTTGGGAGTAAATCGATCTTTTAACGTGCTCTCGCTTAGGTTTTGATGTCCATCCTCAGCTATAACATGCCTGAATCTGCTTAAATGCGCACTCCCAAACAATCGTCTCCTCCAGAAGAGTGACGCGGCCATCTTCCAGAACTTCGATTGTATAACCATGTTCTCGACGGTACGTACGACACCTCAACGGAGGCTACGCAACTCAAATGTCTCTGACGTCACTTCATGGATGGTGACGCTGATTAAAGAACGGAGCATGCGCAAATGCCTCGTTTCTAGAAAAAAAATAGGCTTGTGCGCACGCGCAATCGGCCGTGCTCGCTCTGAAATCGTTTGGACAAGTCGGTGGATGGACGTCGCCATGCTAAAGTTTCACCAAAAGTGTATTTTAGTGGTGCATTTTAAATGTGAAGTTTTAAGGCTTAGCTTCCTAGCTGTCAAAAATAAGAGCGACAATATTCTTCTCGCGGTCTACTTATAGATGCCACCTTTGGCGATCGGTAGTATTTATAGATAAATTAAAAAATGAAAGCCGTTTACAACTCCCTGTAACGCCGAATCAGAGCGCAGCTCTTGAGGTGGGGAGGAAGGCGCGGGGGGGGGGGGGGGGGGTTACGTGACCAAGGGGGTCACGTGACCTGGAGGTGGGGTAACGTGACCTGGGGAGGGGGGGGGTCACGTGACCTTGGGGGTCACCGACGCCGACGCCGTTCAAGCCGGAAACGGGCGCCTAAGAGCTGCGCTCTAAAATAAATGGTCAACGGCAGACACCGACGCAGGGGGACCGAGTTAACAGGATGCAGTCTTGTGCACGTTGCTCGAAAAAAAAAAAGCGATCAATTGCCATTGCAATTACTCTTGGTTAAAAAGTATTCAATTAGGTTACTCGATTACTTGAGAAGAAATGTAAGTGGCCGTTACTTGAAAAAGTGACCGTTACTTTTCCGATGACTGTATTTTCAAAACAACGAATTTTGCTGCCAGTTTTAAAACATGTCTTTCGTACTGTCCAATATTAGATTGAAATCATTGAACTATAAACTGCTTATCTTCTTAATTTATCAATCTTGGTAAACTATCCTGCTGTTGGAAACTTGGTTCGACGATTCTTTGGCAGGAAACCTGTACGAACATAGGGCACCATTAGGGAGAAGAGGGGAGAATGGAAGCGGTTCAGGATTTGAATAAAGAAGAAACACGTAAGACAAGGACAACACAACCATATCTTTCAACTGGCAACGACGTTTGCAAGTACGGTCTCTGGGCGTCGCCATCTTGTTCCTGGTGTGTGTAGATCGTGGGATAGTCAAGCATTGTTGAGGGGTGCCCACGGTTTCCTGACTGGCGCCCAAACAAAGCGTTCCATCCACGGTGGCCAGACTAACTTTCGAAGCGCGGTTGCTTGCAAACCTCTGAATGAATTCCAAAAAGCGAGCAGTCGATTAAAGGCAGAAATATTGGGGGAAGGAGATGTAACTAAGGACAGAGGAATGAAGAAAACGACTATAAGATAAAAGGCAAAGTCAGGTTGACGGAGTCTTTTCTGATTTAAAATATGCAACTTTAGTATTCTTCAGAAACAGTGGGGGGTTAAGAACGTTGTTGTTTACGCTGTTCATGGCGAATGACCTTATAATCTCCCCCCCCCCCCCCACCCTCCCCGCTCCACACCCCAAAGGTTCTAGTCTCCTCAAAACGAGGTCTGCAGTCTGTGCAGGAACGGTTGTGCATGACTATGGGATGACAGGAATGAGGTGAGGGCTTGGAAACTCCAGTGCAATGTCCCCGGAGTCGGCGATTTGTGAACCTACCAGTCTGACCTATGCATTGGCCCTCACGCAACTCAAGGGGATGGAGTACACCTTCTTCTCTGCATGTCATGAACTTCTTTTCGTGTTAGACGGACGGTGCAGCAGCTCGGAATTCTGGTATTGTTAACTTGTTGGCAGAGTTGCTGCAGGCGCAAATGGCAAGGAAACACAACATTCGTGTTGACCCGTGATGCAATGGATTTATACCGATGATGACTGCAAACCGGCCTCTCTTCTTGGAGGCATGCAAAGGGTTGGCATTCAAACCCAAGGGCAAGCCTCTCCAAGACAGAGCGAAGAAGGTCAACGAGGGAACTCGTCTTTAAGAAGCCTCTGATGGTGAGTTGTAAAACTTCCTTCTGAAAAATGATAACAGGACTTTGTGAAGGATGATGAGAACAGCTCGCTTTTGGAATTCCTATGTGTCCGTTGCTAGCTGAAAGATTTGGTTGTATCATCCTTATCTAAGATGTTTATTCTTCCTTTCAGGATGGATAGATTGTTTCATACGGCTGAACCCTTTAGATAGGGCAGTGGCTTGCGTCACCTAACCAGTGTCTTGCACAACAGTTAACCTCTACCTAACTTACAAAACATTAGGGTAAGCCTTTGAATGATAAAACGGCTAAAACGTACGATCCGTGTGGCGAAAGCGTCTCTTCGCAACCGGGTGCGCGGAAACTTCCCCCACCGGATCGACACGAGATTAATAAGACAATATTTATTATTCCCTAGATTTATGGAGTAAGTAAGATAACCTCTTCTTGGTTATGTCCACCTTCCACAAGTCTGTCTTTCTTTTGCTCTCTTTAAACTCTAATGCATTCGTTAAAAATCAAGTACAGGGTGAAGCCCCTTACAAAAGAGTCAAATGCTTAGCCGTTTCCTCATCTCACCGCATGCTCCACATATACTGCATCTGTATCCTCCGCTCAGTACACATTAGTTCGCAACACCCCCGTCCTGACCCCAAGCAACCATGAGCTCCCTCTGGAATTGTCGCATATACTTTTGCTAGCAATATCCATCGTCAATGATCTCTGTCTCCAAAGTTAATTGAGATCGCATACCCGTATCCAATATTTGAATCTCAGTTGCTTTAACTCTGACTCCTAACTGGTATAGTTCCTGATATCCTTCCTCTCCCTCGCCGCCAAAAAATTCGACATGAATTTTTTAGTTCAACTTGTACATCTTGTGTCGACACTCATGTACAAATAGCTAGAGAATCTTTGTGCCCAGCGTCTTTAATAAATTTCTCTCGGTCTATCTCCTTGTACACCCTTCGATTGAGTGTTTTAACATGTGGTTTTAGAGTTGGTCTACTCAGCCCGTGATTCTTTACTTCTAAGTTCTAACCTTGCTCGTATATCTCGTTTCATACATAGAGATGCATTTTCAGACGTCAAACGCTGCTCACCATTTAATAACTTGTATAATTCCACAATGCTGTATTACGGCTGCCTTTCTGTTTCCATGAGCAGTGATATATTTTTCATATCTATTAAGGTATTCTGTTCTTTGCGAAATCCTTACGAGGGTTGTGCTTGTGGCGTCATCTCTCGACAGGCGTAAGAAGCAGTCGTCGACGCACTCGGTCGAAAGCAGACGCGCTCGCTGCGGATATCGGGAGGTGGCACCACATGCGCAACCCTCGATTAGTGGGCCCTAGATTGAACAGGGGCCCATCTCAAACCATGGGGAGCTTTTGCAATTTAATGGCGGACGCCTGCTGCGGTGATTGGTCTCAAGTGCGCATGCGCTGGGTTTTCGCGTGGCTAGGAGGAAAGCAGGCGGAAAGGCGGAGACGTTAGCAGACGATCAACGCTTTTGGCACCTCCTCGCAGCTCGTATTGCAAATACGGCCATAAACCACGTGACCCCGACCGAGCAGTTGGAAATCCCATCCTCGTCTCCAGTTGTCATAATCGAACCAGACGCCATGCGCAAGTGCGTGCAGCCCGCACCACAGCATGTTTACTTCTCCACTTCACAACAGCTCCCTGCCCTCGATTAACTCGGTTGTCTGCGTCGGCGTTCCCCGCTGACCATATCAATGGTTTTCGTCTCGTTTTTTACAGAAAGGGAGCTACAGTCCTATATTTTACACAAGGTAAAATGTACTACTTAAGCACACCTTTGGTGAAAATATGACATCGCTATGTGCGGGCGCTGATTTTGTTTCTGATGATCTTTCTGTCTCAGACTTCACTGAAGTGTATGAAGGTTCAGAAAGGACCATTTGTAACTCAAGGACTCGGGGCTGGTGTCCGTGACATGATGACTTGTCGTCCGGAATCGATACGCAGATTTTCGTACCCAGGGGTTTCGGGTCACTTCGTATCACCGTTCGGCGAATGATGCATCGACATTTGGTTTGTGTTGAGTCATTGTGGCTTTCGGTTTTGTGACCTGATACTCGGCGCTGTGTCAGTTTGTTGAACTTATCTGCTGACCTTGTGAAATGTCTTCCACCTGAACACACGTGATTACGCACAATTTTTTTAAGAGGCGTAGCCTCATGATGGCTGAAAATAGTGGCGTGGCAGTTGTAAGCGTAGAACTACTCGCTCATATAGGAGCGAACCATTCAGACGAAAAGAAATAAAAATTAAAGGAACATCGCGGTGTAGTACCTACATACTGTCTATGAAAGGGTAAGCAGCACTCCTCATCCTTTGAACGTTGGCACACCTCCTCACCGTTTCCACGAATGCAATTTGCAAAGAGCGCAAAGTCAACCCGTCACAGCGTTCATTGGCCACGCTACCTTTCAGGCTCACGAGCCTCCCACCCCACAACAATCGAACACCTCCACAGCAACACCCCCTAACCCCCAGTACTCTTAAATCCTCACAACGGCCACTCCGAGAACAAGAAAGGAAACAAGACAGTCAGACCCAGTCCGGTATACGGCGAGAACAAAACTCCACGCGAGATTTCAATCTCCCATCCCGTCGCATCCTCCCCTGGGATTGCAAGCAAAGCGATTCAGGTCCTGCCGCATCCCGGAACCGACCATCCATCCATACTCCCATTGTCCAGCCATCTTCTCGCAACGGAACAAGGAGGGCAACAGCCAGGATTCGCTCAGCCCGCGAGCTTCTCTTCCGAGCTGTTTATTCACGATCTTTGGAGCCAACAGGAGAAAAGCACTTGGCACTTCTCTGAAAGCCAACAAGCGAACAAACACAGAGAAAAACTACGAAACAGCGCGAGCAACTGCACGTCCGCTTCACTGACAAGCTCTGAGAGCCGCCGCGTTCTCTACAGTTCTTCTTTCCCGTGGGCCGCCGGGGGGGTGTCATCCGGATGGCGTTGTTACGGCGTGCACCATCACACACACACCTCCGGCTGCTGGCTGATGGAGTCGAGTTGGCAGACGACGCCGTGGCAGCAGCAGCAGCAGAAGGGGCCCTAGCAGACGACGGGCGAAACGCCATAAGCCCTGCAAATGCAAACAGGAGGGGGAGTTGGAGATCAGATGAGAGACGCGCCGCTGCGAGCCCAGAGAGACAGTTCCTGGAACTCGCGGGGTCGGGAGGAGGACGTCACTGCTATATTTTGATCCGGGCGCCCGCTACTTCTTGGAAAAAGCGCTCCGAGTTGGAGTGGATGATGTGATCGGGCACTAGGAGCCTCTTCCCCTTTCCTTTCTTGTCTCTGGCTGCCCTTCCCCTCCTTTTTTCGCCCTTTTCTTTTCTGGTGTTGTAATGTTTGTCTTTCGCCTTTTCTTATGTCCCTTCGTTCCTGTGGTCTTATCCAATTGTCTTGCTTAGTGCGTTCGTCTATTATTCTCGAATTCCGGAGCAAATTTTCGCACAATCAAAGGGCATTCTGACCGTTTATTTCAGTGTGTCATAGATTAAGGAACCGGCATATGAATGCATCCTCTGACCTGGATTAAAAATTTATAAAAATTTCACATATAGCCTTCTGAATCATAATTTTATGGGAACACTGGCGCCCAAATGCAGTGCAAGTGGTCTGGTGGCAAATGCTGAAGTTTGAGAGCCTGCCGTTATCTAACTGAAAAGTTATAAGCGATTTTCGGAAATTGGCAATGAAAACACGGCGACCGACGAAGTACTTAGAGACAAAGGACGTCCACTCACAGGAGTCCAAAGTCGCGGAAGATTTTTAATATAAATAAAAGCAAAATCGACAGGCTCTGAGATTTTAACTTGTGGCCCGAACAACTACCAGCGCTACATTTGGTTGGACGCTGAGCATTCGATAATGCGTGGTACTTTTTTTGTCGATAAAAAAAAAAAAAAACAGATTTTTTTTTAATAGAAAAGTCTGCATTACTACGGAAAACTACGCAGCAAGGGCCCCTCTTTATTCTATTTCCTGTTCTACTTCTTTGTTTTTTTATTCTTAGTCAAGTTACACACACACACACACACACACACACACACACACACACACACACACACACACACACACACACACACACACACACACACACACACACACACACACACACACACGCGCGCGCGCACGCACGCACGCACGCACGCACGCACGCACACACACACACACACACACACACGTACACACACACACACACACACACACACACACACACACACACACACACACACACACACATATATATATATATATAGGTGAGGTAAGTTAAATATAAAAACAATGGACCGGGAAAAGTTAATAAGTCAGAGCTGCGTACTGTCGGAGTTACTAATTCGAAGTTTATTACGACGTTTCGAGCGGGGACCGCTCTTCATCAGGTGAAGAGCGGTCCCCGCTCGAAACGTCGTAATAAACTTCGAATTAGTAACTCCGACAGTACGCATCTTTGACTTATATATATATATATATATATATATATATATATGCAGAAATAGAGCCGAGCAGCCGAGCATCCAGTTGTGCGAACTAAACAAATAAGTAAATTCGCGTGGCACTTTTTTCAGGAGAATTCATTAACGGTTAACGGGACGGGCCGAATGCACCTTGTAACAAAATGTGTGCGTTGACGCACCGAAGCTCGGAGTACGCTGACTGAAATCTCGAGCTGCTGACCCCAGGGATGAATTGGCTCAGTCCCTACCCCTAGTGTCGATTAAGATAAGCAATGTATTCCGGGCGGTCGTCCATTCACTGCATCGTTAGGCACGCTAAAGACCCCAGGTTAGCGGCCATATACACAACTCATCATCATCATCATCATCATCATCATCATCATCATCATCATCATCATCATTTATTAAACCTTGAAGGCCCTTATGGGCATTACACAAGGTGGAGGTGCAAGCTGGAGAACAAAGTTGGACAAAGCGAAGAAACAAAATCAAACAGCCTATGTGCAGCTTATACACGAACTCATCTCTGTGACGTCACTGCGCGGTGGTGGTGCGTCGGTCGCACTTCCGGTCTGGGGCTGTGGGCAGAAGTCCCCATGCCAGACGTGTATTCCTGCGTTGTTTTGAAAGGAACCAGACAAAAACCCGCCTTCTCGTCAAAACGCTGCGACTGGGGCCGTACCAAAAGTGTCGAGAAAGGTTGAAGGTCAGTTTTCACGTGCTCGGTTCGTCCGAGAATCTGGATATGTGCCGTGAAAAGGGAAAAGCAGACGCCGTCGGACAACGATTGCTTGGGCGGGAAGCACTTTTGGTTGAATTCACGGATACTTGTGGTCATCAGATTTATTTGTTTTGTTCCAACATGAACGCCAGAAACCGTCAAGTTGTGCGGACCACCTGCGGGCTACGTTCAGTGCGTCCTCAAGTTCAAACGGCCGCCTGATCGTTCGATATGTCGTCTGCTCTTTCAAATGTTTCTGCTTGTCGTCTGCTCTTTCAAACAACGCCGGCCCGTGGACCAAATGTTGGCCCGGTACTTGTGATAAGGAGTAAGTGCAGGCCTCAAAAGACTTAAATTTGAAGGTTGGTAAGCAGGCTCGATGTAAACAATAGATACAGTTGATCATTGTTACCAGTGACCATCACCAACTTCTTATGCCTAATTCACTTGGTCCGATTCTGCTTGCAATGCTCAGTATCGACGTCGACCATCTCAGCTGCGGTTCACGCTTTTGCAGCCCGAGCGGCGTCGCGACTGAAAATTCCGAGCGAAATCTCATCATGCGAATCAGGCTTTAGCGTACATACTGCGGCGTCCACGCGGAATGAATCGCCCCATGTAACATTATTCACGCGAAGTTTTGCGGTGTAACGAGCCTCGGTAATTTCGCTGACGCCGCTCAAGATAGTCAGACATCGCCAGAAAGACGTAGAACCAACAACTCGAACGCGAAAAAGGGCAGGGAAACTCACACCAACGCCGACAACATCGCATTTCAATGGCTTGTTTATGGGCGACGGCGAGCTTCTTGCCCACACCCCCATCGCGCATGTGCGGCGCCGGTGGCGTCCGCTAGGGGCGCTCCGGGCGCTCCGGTTTGTTTGTAAATATGAGTTGGTGTGTACACGAACTCATCTCTCTTACGTCACGGCGCGGTGGTGGCGCGTCGGGCGCACTTCCGGTCTGGGGCTGTGGGCGGAAGTCCCCATGCGAGACGTCTATTCCTGCGTTGTTTTGAAAGGAACCAGACGAAAACCTGCCTTCTCGTCAAAACGCCGCGATTGGGACTGCCGAGAAAGGTTTGAAGGCCCGTTTTCACGAGCTCGGTTCGTCCGAGAACGTGGATATGTGCCGTGAAAAGGGAAAACCAGACGCCGTCGGACCACGATTGATTGGGCGGGAAGCACTTTGGGTTGAATTCACGGATACTTGAGGTAATCAGATTTATTTCTTTTGTTCCAACATGAACGCCGGAAAACCGTCAAGTTGTGCGGACCACCTGCCGGCTACGTTCAGTGCGTCTTCAAGTTCAAACGGCCGCCTGTTCTTTCAAACTGTCGTCTGCTCTTTGAAACGTTTCTGCTTTTCGTCTGCACGTTTAGACGACACCGGCCCGTAGACCAAATGTTGGCCCGGTACTTGCGATAAGAAGTAAATGCAGGCCTCAAAAGACTTAAGTTTGAAGATTGGTAAGTAGGCTCAATGTAAACAGTGGGTACAAGGAGACGTTGATCATTGTTACCAGTGACCATCACCGACTTGTTATGCCTAATTCACTTGGTCCGATTCTGCTTGCGATTTTCAGTATCGACGTCGATCATCTCAGCTACGGTTCGCTCGGTCCTTTGCAGCCGGAGCGACGTCGCGACTGAAAATTGCGAGCGAAATCTCATCATGCGAATCAGGCTTTAGCGTACATTCTGCGGCGTCCACGCGGAATGAATCGCCGCATGTTTGCGGTGTAACGAGTCTCGGTAATTTCCCTGAGGCCACTCAAGTAGTCAGACATTGCCAGGAAGATGTCGAATCAACAATTCCAACGCGAAAAAGGGCAGGGGGACTCACACCGACGCCGACAACATCGCATTTCAATGGCTTGTTTATGGGCGACGGCGAGCTACTTGCCCACACTCCTTCGCGCATGCGCGGCGCCGGTGGCGTCCGCTAGGGGCGCTCCGGTTTGTTTGTGAACATGAGTTGGTGTATACACCAACGCGCGGCTCTCACACAGTCTCGTACTCGTTACTCGAAAAAAGTAATCGATTACACTTTGTTTGTCGTTGTAAGCCTGACAGAAGGCTGGTGCCTGGTTCGCACATTTGCGTACGAGGGTGATCAAGTATACCAGGGTGATTGGCTAGCTCGATTATCTCTTCATCACTGGGAAGCCAATCGGATGGATGCGTTGTGACGGCCCGTGACCGCTTACGAGGAGAGGTGGTACACTGGCGCCACCTATCGGAGAGCCCTGGAAAAACTTCAGATCGGCGTCGAACTAGACTCAAGGTGTATAGATGAGGAATGGTCGCTTCTAATATTATCAGAATCACTTCAAGCCCAAGTTTTAAAAATCATTAAAAAACAGAAAAAAACAACTACCATATCGGAAATGTTCCAAGGTATACTATACTATACACTCTAAGACAAATGCCGGTTATTTGGGCTCAACTTTCTCTCGGTTACATGCGGCCGTGGAATGAAAAAGGCCAAATAAAAAACATTGCGCGTTCTTCCAATTTTTTTTTTTTTATAGAGCAGAATTGTTTAGAATTTTAGTACCCCAGGACGTCCTCGCTCGCGTCCTGTAAGGTGAGGAGACCCCCTTTCTTACCCTCAAGACGAAAGCGAGGACGTCCTGGGGTTTTAGGCGCTTTTTCTCCATCAAAACATAAAAATAAAAAAAAGGGAAAACACACGATACTTTGTATACGGCCTTTAAATTTCGGGGGAGAAAGGCGCCGACGCCACCACCACTTGTAGCCGGAAACATTTGAACCCAAATAACCGGCATTTTACTTAGAGTGTACCCAATAGAAGTCGCCAGTGTGTCCTCTCGTCGTAAACGGCCGCAAGCCGTCGTAAAGCCGCAATCAATGAGCACATATTCGCGACTTCAGTGACCTATAGGGGTCGCCACTACGGGGCACTCGAGGGCCTTTCCTACTGCTGCCGCTAGTGCTGGCATCCAAGTTCACAGGTCCACCGAGCGAAATCGTGGTCACAAAAATGCGCTGGACAGGCGAAGCGGACGACTCGTCGTCGCTACTCAAAGTAGAGTGCACTCGCTACTCAAAGAACGTACAGCCGCCATTGCTTTCAGGCCACCGCTGCTGCCCGCTGTCGCGAGTCTAAATTTCTCGCTACCGTCTTTCATCAGGTTTGTACTCACGCTTTCTTTAAAATATTTGGCTCGCAAATATTCTTTTTCTTAAGATGCAATAAACAAAGCAGAATCCCATGTGCTAGAATTTTATTAGGAACTCATGGGTCCGAGGCCACTCCCTGTAGCTGTAAAGGAAGGACTCCGAACTCCGTTTATTCTAAGCCCCCCTTTAGCGAAATGGACCTTTGTGCGCCGTGTGAATACGAACTCCATCTCCCTTTATGATGGGGTGAGATACATTTATACCGCCCGTGTGAATGGGGTCACGATTAGTGGATGTAGTATCCTGGTAAAACGTGGTCACACTGCTTATACAGCATGCAAAAGACAATCGGCATACAGATTCGAACGCGAGTCACTGCGAGATCCATGCTTTAAATGCCGCTTGACAATGAGTTCAAGGGGAAAACTTGACACGCTGCATTCGAACCAGGGATATTGAGGTGACTCGTGTTTGCAGACTGTCTTTTGTGTGAGGTATAGGCAGTGTGACCCCGGCTTTACGTCGCAGGTTTTGTCGAGTGACGAAACGAAGATGTGTGTATCAAAGCTTGGGCTTCCCGAATTAATATTCTGATAAAATTTTAGTTATTTTGGTTGGATAATTTGGCAGCGTAATCGAAGGTACGTACAACTGCGCGAGGCGTGAAGACCTAGGATCGCTATTTTTTGGGCTGGAGAGGCAGTATAGAAACTCACGACCGCACGCCGGTATGCGATGCTCATCCAGACTGAAGATGAACTCGGGGATCCAGGGTTGAACCCTGGATCCTTGAGTTCAACACCTCGAGCTGCTATCCGGTGGATCGGAAATGAGAAGAAAAAGGGGCAAAAAGAAAGGAAGACACACGGTAAGTGAAGATGATGTTTGAACCTCGCTTCGCATTACCCAAAGGCCGGACATTCGTAGCCTTTGCTGAGAATGGAATCGATGGCCAGCCACATGGTCGCCTTGTTGGCACGAGTCAAAGCCCATTTGATAGCGCAAATACGACGTAGCAGTGCACCGAAGGAGTTCCGTCCTTCACTCCCCGTCCACTCTCGGGATGTAAAGGCGCGGCCATGCCGCTCGTATACATCGTACGAGAGACGACGCGATGTTTCGCTGCAGACCTGTTTTTAGTGTGAAACAAGTGACCGCGGGTTTAAGAAGTTCAAACTCAATTTGGGTTCCGAAAAAAAAAAAAGAATACACCGGACGGCGACTCCCAGAACTATCAACGCCAGTAAACGTCCACGCAACACTTCCCTTTTACTTCAACGATTAGCGAACCGTCTGACGACGTGCAACATCGATGAGCGAAGTATATATGAAACGCCAAGCAATTGACGTTGTTGCTCGGTGACAGCTACATCTCGTATAATAACCAAAGCGGAGAACTCAGTTTCACGTGAAGTCCGGCCGCGGCTAACGCTACGCAATCCGATGCCAATCAATCAACGTCAAAAGTGCCTCGTCACATTTACTGTGCCGTGATTGGTTTAGCCGGTGATATAGCAAACGCACAAAGACGACTAGCGCCGTGACCAACGTTACACTCAGTTGGCAAACTTATCCTTGAAACCTGGACCGCTCGCGTCCACCGAGACCAAACTAAATACGATAACAGCGCCACCCTTTAGCGACTGGTCAAAACATGAAAGTTAATTTTGATTGCTACTGCGAAATGGCACTGCGAGATGGCGCCACCGGCCCTTACGCGACTTGACCTGAACCGATCGCGTCTCCGACTGGTGTGTTTACCGCGGCCAAAAAAGTGGTCCCTCGATTTCCGCCTGATGACGTCATAGAAGTGTCATGTTGTCGCCGGTCGCGATCCTGGCGGCGTCCCAACAGTTGTAACCAACGTTATTAGATTAACTCAGTTACGGAACTGTTCATAGACGCTGCATGCACGAACAGTACCCCCCTCACTCACCACGACTCGCCCAGATTCGCTCGACGCGCCGCCGGACGGCTGCTTTGGTAACTGAATCGGGATACGTTCGTTTCAACGTCACTAGAAACGTAAAACCCAACGAAAAAAACTTTTTTTTTTGTAGTAACGTTTATTGGAGATTAGTACAAAATGGGGGCGGGTGATGTTTTCCTAAAATTTTTAGTTTTGAAGGTTTTGCAGCACAATTAATATTGTTTTTATACAACCATGCCTCAGCGGAGATTTCAGGTAACGCGTCCCGACCTAGGCGCATTTTAACTGTGGGGGTATCTCGCGGCGCGTCCGCTAGGGAGACGAGGTGGAACCCCTGTAACCCGATTGAAGCCAAAAAATAGATGTCACGTGCAGTTCGTAGAGTGACCGCTGCGGGAGGAATGGCGCCGTTGTGATCACCATTTGGCGCTTCAGCTGTGCTCTTTAGGATGCACAGTTATGAAACGAAAATATCGATGGCGCTTCGAATGACTCTAGGCGGATTGAGGTGAGTGAGGGGGGGTATACCCCTCCGCGGGAGTTCCACAACTGAGGTAATCTAGTAACGTTGGTTGTAACACATAAGGCAGACGCCTGTTCTGCTGCAGGTCGCTCTCCACTGTGACAGTCCACGGAAGCTACAGCAGCGGAAGTTGGGACGCCAGGGACGCCGTGACGACAGCGACACTCGCGTTCGCTCGTGCTTTTCGCCAGCATTTCTACGGCTAACCGCCAGGATCGCGACAGTCAACAGCATGACACTCCGGCTTCTGTGACGTCATTTGTTGCCACTTCGGGACCACTTTTGATGTATGGGCAGGATAGGACGCTAAACACACCAGTCGGAGACGCGATCCAGGCACCATACCGATACGGAGTTCCCGGAGTGGCCACTGCGGGAGAAATGGCAGCGTTGCGATCGCCATTAGTTCGGTTCTCGAGTACGGATCGAAGCCACTTTTTCTAAGCAGGTTCTATGGCAGTTTCCCAACTGAGTTGTTCTAGTAACGTTTGCCGTGACGACGCACTTCTGACGCTGCTCGATTCACGCCGGGCTCTTGATTCTCCGCAAGGCGTCAAACTTCCTCTCGGACCTCTCCCTCTCTTCCGTCGTCGTCGTCGCGACGTGCCGATGAAGGCAGGCCCGTTTCCGAGCGAGAGGATTACCGACGTCCTGGCATGAAACCCAAACAGCGAAGCCGAGGGCCAACAAGCGGTTGGCAGCTGGAAAAACAATGGTGGTCTCTCCGCGCGCGGGCCCATTTTCGCGGAAGAGAAACCGAGATGCCCTCCTCTTTAGAACTCCCCATCTCCCTCTCTTTCTCTCCCGTCCGTCACTTTGGAGGTCCTAGAAGAGGGCGTTCGAACGACAAGTTCAGATTTCGTTTTAGAACGAGACGAGCGAAGAGCTCGAAGTGCACTTCCGTGCCAAGTTATAATACCGCCTAGAAATGTCGGCAGACGGCAGGAAGTTAAAGTTGCGGTCATCACACTGCTAATGCGTCGCACGAGAGACAGAGGTCATTCTGGGGATATCCCACGTTGCCTGGTGATAGTTAGGGGGAGAAAATTGGCTTAGAAGGGCGGGAGGGATTGTATGTTTGTCTTTTTATACTTAGGTGATAGGTGGCGCAAACTACCGCCCGTTACAAAGTCTGCGGACACTGTCCGAGGCGTGTTTGTTCTTTGAACAACAATCGTGCCACGTTGGCCGTACAAAAAAAAAAAAAAAAAGCTCGAGATGGGTAACAAAAGAGCCCCTCCTCCCCTCACCGGAGAACACGAACTCCAGCCAAACGCTGACGCCGCGTTCAGTTAAGTCAGCCGAGCGCTGAGCCATTGTATTTGTTGTCCTCATCCATCTAGTTCTAAAGTTAACCGCTTGCGGCGCCACGGTCTGATCTTCTCCCCAATAGCTAAAGCGACCTCTTTCTTGTTGTCCCAGAGATGTTTTGTAACATCTATCAGTGATACTGCCACGCGCGTCGCCCAGCGAGCGCGTGGCCGGATGGTTACCGCTCTTGGCTCTCGCGCGGAGGCTCTCGCGCGGAGGCTCCGGGTTCGATACCAGAAAGCGGACTTGTCTTTTATTTATTTATTCAACTTGACATTCTGGTAAGTTCGAGGATTTTGTCGTCTGATTGCGTTACGAAAGTTCTACGCGCCGAACTTTCTACGCCGAATGTTCCAGAAACACACGCGGGTACAAAAGGTGCTCCGAGTGGCGGTCCGGAGTCAGTCTCGCCCCAGCGGTCGATCCTGCTGTTTCGCTGACATGGACGCCTGCGACGCTAGCCTTTCTCTCTTTTGTTTTGGGAAAAAGTTCGCCCCATTAAACGTTTAGTTTCTTCAGTTATTCGCCGCGTCATCATTTATCATTCGTGACAATATTTTGCTCTTTATAGTCGGACTGCATAAAATAGCCCTACGATACTTTTTTTTCGTTTTCTGTTGTTGCGTGCTAATAAACTATTCTGGTAACCAGGTTTGCGTAGCTAAATAACTGCCGTTGTCAATGACGTCGCTAAAAATTAAGCAATGCGGAAGTATCTTCAAAAGTAACTGAAATACATTTCTAAGTATCTGTACTCTACTCAAGATAATTTACAGTGAAAGTAACTTGAGTAGTATTTTAAATACTTTATGACGCAGGTATTTAGTAACTTAACTTAAATACTTTTTTCGAGTATTTTGTCCAACACTGGGGTGAACAAAGTATATATTATATACTGTATACCGGGTGTTTTATTTAAACTCGAAATTCGTAACGAAAAATTCGTAAAAAAAAAAAACGAAAAATTCGTAAAAAATGCACTAATACAGTTTGGGCAGGTGAGTTATACGGCCAGGGGGACATCATATAGCTAGCTAATCTTTGCGATAAGTCGGATAATTAATTAAGCATCCTTAAATAACTTTTTAATTTATAAAAATAACCATATGGTTTCAATTAGGAACATACGGAGCATAATCGAAAACCACTATATCGGTCAATTTTAGAACGACTTGAAGCTCGTGGGAAACTCGGGGGCGCACCAGAGTTACCACTCGTGCAGGAGGCGCAAGGCTAGCAGTGGCAAAACGCGGATGATTAAATTATCATCGTGTTCCACTCTCTACCATTAAATTATCACCGAATATATAAGCAAAGCGCTGTTTACAAAAAAAAAAAATGCGTTTTTTTACATTGAGTGTGGGCACTGTGCATTTGTAGAAAAACGATTCGCGTGAGGTGAAGCGTTTTCTCTTTTCCAGTCACTCATATCCGTGTCGGACAGTCGTTTATAGTGAACTCCCCGAGGTAGCGCCGCAGGATGTGATATTCAGCGATGTCACTATCGGCGAGGCGCTCATATCCCGTTTGTTGTCCCCACACCTCAGTGTTTACCCAACACAAGGCCTGTTGCACGTGCTTACAGGCCTTGTGGGAATGTCCCTGACGTAGGTGCCGGATCTGTCCCGAAGGACAGTTCTTCAGAGGGGGATGCGAGCTTGACCCACTTCGGCTTTTTGTGTTTAGCTGAGGTTGCTGCATCGTTCATGCGGCCGGAATGGTAACAGAAGGGAAGCCCCTCCCTCCCCCTCACCGGAGAACACGAACTCCAGCCAAACGCTGACGCCGCGTTCAGTTAAGTCAGCCGAGCGCTGAGCCATTGTATTTGTTGTCCTCATCCATCTAGTTCTAAAGTTAACCGCTTGCGGCGCCACGGTCTGATCTTCTCCCCAATAGCTAAAGCGACCTCTTTCTTGTTGTCCCAGAGATGTTTTGTAACATCTATCAGTGATACTGCCACGCGCGTCGCCCAGCGAGCGCGTGGCCGGATGGTTACCGCTCTTGGCTCTCGCGCGGAGGCTCTCGCGCGGAGGCTCCGGGTTCGATACCAGAAAGCGGACTTGTCTTTTATTTATTTATTCAACTTGACATTCTGGTAAGTTCGAGGATTTTGTCGTCTGATTGCGTTACGAAAGTTCTACGCGCCGAACTTTCTACGCCGAATGTTCCAGAAACACACGCGGGTACAAAAGGTGCTCCGAGTGGCGGTCCGGAGTCAGTCTCGCCCCAGCGGTCGATCCTGCTGTTTCGCTGACATGGACGCCTGCGACGCTAGCCTTTCTCTCTTTTGTTTTGGGAAAAAGTTCGCCCCATTAAACGTTTAGTTTCTTCAGTTATTCGCCGCGTCATCATTTATCATTCGTGACAATATTTTGCTCTTTATAGTCGGACTGCATAAAATAGCCCTACGATACTTTTTTTTCGTTTTCTGTTGTTGCGTGCTAATAAACTATTCTGGTAACCCAGGTTTGCGTAGCTAAATAACTGCCGTTGTCAATGACGTCGCTAAAAATTAAGCAATGCGGAAGTATCTTCAAAAGTAACTGAAATACATTTCTAAGTATCTGTACTCTACTCAAGATAATTTACAGTGAAAGTAACTTGAGTAGTATTTTAAATACTTTATGACGCAGGTATTTAGTAACTTAACTTAAATACTTTTTTCGAGTATTTTGTCCAACACTGGGGTGAACAAAGTATATATTATATACTGTATACCGGGTGTTTTATTTAAACTCGAAATTCGTAACGAAAAATTCGTAAAAAAAAAAAACGAAAAATTCGTAAAAAATGCACTAATACAGTTTGGGCAGGTGAGTTATACGGCCAGGGGGACATCATATAGCTCGCTAATCTTTGCGATAAGTCGGATAATTAATTAAACATCCTTAAATAACTTTTTAATTTATAAAAATAACCATATGGTTTCAATTAGGAACATACGGAGCATAATCGAAAACCACTATATCGGTCAATTTTAGAACGACTTGAAGCTCGTGGGAAACTCGGGGGCGCACCAGAGTTACCACTCGTGCAGGAGGCGCAAGGCTAGCAGTGGCAAAACGCGGATGATTAAATTATCATCGTGTTCCGCTCTCTACCATTAAATTATCACCGAATATATAAGCAAAGCGCTGTTTACAAAAAAACAAAATCAAAACGCGTTTTTTACATTGAGTGTGGGCACTGTGCATTCGTAGAAAAACGATTCGCGTGAGGTGAAGCGTTTACGGATGCGCCGCACTGACAGCAGCGCCACCGCAGGTGCGTGAAGCGACGCTAGAGTGGATAGGGAAGAATCAGACAGCGTTAAAAGCGTATACCATCATGTTGTTCGTCATGTTTCTGTATACGCGTATTCTATCATTACTGAACCAATCAATAGTGTTTGCGCTATTAACACTGCTTGCTTGGTCCCATTACATCAACTCGTGACTTGGTAAAAGCTCTCATACTCAGAAGACGCGGTTCACTGATGGCACGCTCACCAGTAGATGGTGTGTCTGAAACTTCAGCGAGGTCAAAAAGGGGAAGAACTTCTCGAGTCCTATCCGCCAATCGATAGCCCTCCAAATTGAATCGGAACTATATAAACAGGGGCCTCCAGCACCTACGCAAACATTCGATCGAGAGTAAGTATTAGCGTATACCGACAGAAAGCTCACATATATACACACATCTACGCACGCACAGCAACAGGGTCCTCCCCCCTCGTCCTTCCACGTCAGTATACCCGCCGCCGCTACACATCGGCCCTCTCATTAGTGGGAAAGCCTCCCCGCAGAGTCGGTTCACGCCCTCTTGACTCGCCGCGCAGGTCGTCCGAGAGGTGGCGCCACTGACAGTAATTAGGGGAAGAAAAAAAAAAACGGCTGGCCCTGTTTGTCGTGTGGAAAACCTGCTGTCTGCTCGGGCGTCCGCCGCTGTCAAAACAAAAAGCGCAACGCCCGAATAAAAAGAAAAAGTCACTCACGTGATTGCTACGTTCGCACATGCGCACTCGGGAACAGACAGTTCCCCGAGTGAATTCGTCGGATATTTGGTTTTGTTGTCAATATTCGCGGTGCTCTTCTTTTTTTTTTTTTTCAGACAGTCACACTGCTCTTACATGATACAAAAGACACGAAGTTTGTCTGTGGGGTCATTCCATGCCAAAGGAGACGGCAATTTTCGTCATATTTTGGATATGCTTGAAAAAAATAATATGACTAAAGAACTGTTTGAAAGTAAGGATGGCTAAGTTTGAGGGCTGAATTAAGTTTATTTTTGCTGACGTCATGCTCCAAAGTGCGGGGAATCGGAGAAAACCTCCTGTACTTCAAAAAATTGCTGAAAACAATCTATTTTTACCACATCATTTTAAGTTTGCATGCAATCGATCACTAACATATCCTATCTTACCTTGAAAGGAAAACACCTTACGATGCCATTTTGGGTCCAGACATGCACTCTAAACCTAATCAAATTTTTACGATTTCTTGATTTTTTTTAGTCAACTTGAAATTAAAATTTGGCTAAGAAACTTTTGTTTACTTATTATTCTGAACCATATGCTCGACTAGGTTGCATTACAATTATAAAAAGTATTCGTAGAGTTTTTTTTTATTTAAATGGAGAATAAGTCACTTTCTTCAAATACGGCCATATAGGGGGTAAAAAAAAGCCATGTGGGCAACGGTGCTCGCATTTTCTGAAATAGCCGAAAGGTTAACCGACACAATCTGTTCAACATATTAAACAATTGGAAAAGTACTTTTTGTTATTTTGGAGAAATTATTTTTTAAGTATGAGGCAGAACGGCATCGCCTCCAGGCGTCCACCTCGCCGGCAACGCACGCCGTCGTCTGCTACGCTCGAGTGAAACACTGCACGGGGAACTTAATTTCGTTAATTATATTTGTATAGCTAAAGCTGAGGATCTTGACATTATGACATGTCTATTTATAGTGACTAGAGAGTGCTTTTTTTTTTTTTTTTGCTCTAAACTATGGGTCCGGGTGCGCTTGCAAGTTGAATAGCGACAACTCGAAATATTGTTTGGGATACTTTTCATCAAAGCCGAAACAAAGCAAATTTGTAGCTCACCGACATTTCGTTTTCTTATGTGCATGAATGTAATATATTGTTAAGAAATACTATATCACAATTAGAATATCAGTGTTTCATTGGCTTTCAGTTCACCTCAAAGTGCTGCGATGTCTTTAGCGTCGCACGGAGAACTCTTCCTGCACGTTTGATGTGCATGTTATTTTAGCAACCACATGCCCGTGTCCTATAGGTGCCACATAATGGTATTGACGTGTGTTTGGTATGGCTTTTGCTTGCTCATAGCGGTTGCGGAGTCTTTGTCTCTCAGCTGTGATGACGCTATCTGGAACCCATATGACGTTCACAGTTTTCATTGAAGCCTTCGCCGATTCATAAATTTGATCTTGTGCTGTGATGATCTGACTGTCAAATGGTCTTTGAATGCTAGCTTTGCTAGCCAGCCTTTTTATAGTGCTGGTGAGCAGACGGATCATACCGATGACGTTTCAGACGTGCGCAGTGTTCTAGCCATTGACATGAACTGAAAGCTAATGAAAAACTGATATTCTAAGTGGGATATAGTATTTCTGGACTTCATTTTATAGTCATTTACATAAGAAGAAACAAAAACGACGTTGAGCTACACATGTGCTTTGTTTTGCCTTTGATAAAAAGTATTCCAAACAATATTTCGAGTTGTCGCTATTCAACTTGCAAGCGCACCCGGACCTATAGTTTAGAGCAAAAAAAACAACAAAAAAACACTCTCTAGTCACTATAAATAGACATTCATAATGTCAAGATCCTCAGCTTTAGCTATACAAATATAATTAACGAAATTAAGTACCCCGTGCAGTGTTTTACTCGAGCGTAGCAGACAACGGCGTGCGTTGCCGACGAGATGAACGCCTGGAGGCGATGCCGTTCTGCCTCATACTTAAAAAAATAATTTCTCCAAAATAACAAAAAGTACTTTTCCAATTGTTTAATATGTTGAACAGATTGTGTCGGTTAACCTTTCGGCTATTTCAGAAAATGCGAGCACCGTTGCCCACATGGCTTTTTTTTACCCCCTATATGGCCGTTTTTGAAGAAAGTGACATATTCACCATTTAAATAAAAACTCTACGAATAATTTTTATAATTGTAATGCAACCTAGTCGAGCATAAGGTTCAGAATAATAAGTAAAACACGTTTCTTAGTCAAATTTTAATTTCAAGTTGACTAAAAAAATCAAGAAATCTTAAAAAGTTGCTTAGATATGGAGTGCCTGTCTGGACCCAAAATGGCGGCGTAAAATGTTTTCCTTTCAAGGTAATATGGAATATATTAGTGCTCGATTGCATGCAAACTTAAAATGATGTGGTAAAAAATACATTGTTTTCAGCAATTTCTTTAAGTACAGGAGGTTTTCTCCGATTCCCCGCACTTTGGAGCATGACGTCAGCAAATATAAACGTAATTCATCCCTTAAACTTAGCCATCCTTACTTTCAAACGTGTCTTTATTGATATTATTTTTTTCAAGCATATCCAAAATATGACGAAAATTGCCGTCTCCTTTGGCATGGAATGACCCTGTGGACGTGATAACAGAAATATCCGCGGAGACGCATCAAGCTTGTTTGTTTTATACCTACGAGTATATGTATGCTTCAAACGCATGTGCAGACTTTTTTGTTTTATGCGGACTTCATGTTCTCAATAATGGCGGATGCCTCGAGGCTTCTGCTCAGTGCTCACAACGTATCTCCGCGGACAATTTGAGTCGCAACACCCGATCCGGGTCTTTTCTTCGTCTGCGTTCGTCCCCGCAAGCTCAATTATGTTTCGACTTGTCAGAGTTCGAAGAATAGAGCCTGAGCTTTGCGTTTCATCAAACCGTTTAAACCAAAGCGTTTTTTCATTTCTTTTTTTTACCAGCAAATACTCCGACGAAGAGTGAAGGACTGTTGCTGCTCGTATTGTCCGCGATAGCGCACTGCAGTTACTATCCAGTGATGTTACTCTCTGTAGACCACCACGTCAAAGGAATGGGTCAGAACGTACTGACGCCTGTATATAGCAGAAAGGGCAAAACACTTAAAAGCGCGCAGGCGACCTGATAACCAAGGATGGGCAGTATTTCAATAAACTTTGTTGGAAGTCAGAGCCAGTCCTGTCGTATGTGTGCCTCTCCGTGCTTATTCAGTTTGCGCTATTTTCTGTTAATGCCAGGTATATGAACAAACTAGCCCAATCAAAAGTCGTGTTACAACAATTTTAAATACGTATTTAAAATACTTTGAACATTTTGTATTTAGGACTTAATTACATATTGGTTAATGTATCTGTCCAATGTATTTAAACACTGAATATTGAGTATTTCAAATAATTGTGTTTCAAATACTGTCCAAATGAAAATATGTGCACTTCTTCGCGATCGGTGATATAATGCACACTTCGCGGTGGGACTCATGCAAAGAGCCTGAAACTTCCTGCAAAGCAAACAGCAAATTGTTGTGTGTATATGTTTATACAGCCAGAAGTTAGTCTGCCTCAATGGGCGTCTGGTGTCTCAGCTATAGATGGGCAATTTAGCTAGGTGCGTGCGGTACAACCGCTAACCTAGGGCCTTTAACCTGCACCACGCAGTGATACACGACCGCACACTGGTACGCATAATAAGGATTGAACAGAAAGGGTACAATTATTGCCTTTTTGGTTGGGTGATTTAATTTTTTAAACACGTCGCATTAACGACACGGGGTTTGAAAATGCTTTGTTGCTTCAACTGCGTGGGGGGATCGGCGGCCGAGTGGGCTAGCGCACACTAAAGTCGGAGCCGTATATAGAGAGAGTTTGGTCAGTGCGAGGAGCGGGCAGAGCCAGGGCGTGCACGAGACGCAGATAGAAGGTTTAACGTGCTCTCTTGGCTTAACCAGAAACCTCAAATAATCCCTTAGCGGTGGTAGCGGGAAAACAATTTTAATAAGTGCGTAAGAGTTAAGTGGAGTAACTCTTCATGATTGAAAACATAGTGTACGTAATGTTTCGAGTATGATCATGCAAAAAATATGTAAGAATCGAATGTGCCGCTCGAACTCTGTTTTGCTCGTTCGGAGTCTGACCGCTTGATTGGACGGCATTTTCCCGGCCCTCGGCGCCTGGCGTATACGGATCACGTCGATCGTTCTCCTAGATTTTGATGTTAGATTACCGTGATCGAAAAATCACGTGAACCATATTTTCAGTCACCGAGAGTTACTCTGAGGCATTTATTAATTCTGTTTCTCGCGACCACCGCCAGGGTATTATTCGCGGCTGCTGGCTGGCCACATTCAAATCTGTGAAGACGCCCTGGAACACGTCCAGCCCGCTTTTGGCCAGTGGCGCCTCCTCATATGTCTCCTATACTTCCCAATGAATGGCCAAACTCTCTCGATATACGACTCTGACTAAAGCATGGATCGAGGAAAGAAAGTAGCGCCAAGCTCCCCGTAAGGTCGCCATTTTGGCTCATGAAATGAGCAATTTCTTTTTGACTTCCCTATTCTTGGCGAGTCGATCTAAATTCGCTGGTGACGGGTAGCTTTATAGAGACGTTTCTTGTATACCGAGATTTCGCTATCCGCACACCGGCGAAACAAGCACATCTTCGTACCACACACCGCATGCGGTGTCGGTGCTCGGAAGCATTTGAAAATAATTTTCCTGTTTTTTTTTTTTTTTTTTAATACGCAAGAAGAACAATATATATGTAAGATACTCGTGGAGATGGGCATGATTGATAAGTGGTTCGCACACACAGTGCCAAAGACACTAATATAGGCGACTTTAGTACGATGCTGCTCCATGGTGATCTTGGTGCGACTGGAATAGAACGATGCTCTCGAAGCTTCGAAGATTTGAAATGGCCGAAGTGGCGATTGCCATAGCAACGGAGACCGATTAGCCAATCCCCTTGCGAGGTTTTGGTCGTCTGTATGTTATAGTATCTGTTTGTGTCCGGCTAGCAGGCAGGGAAGGCGATGGCGCTACTTTCCCAGGATCCAGTGACTTTAGTGCACACCGGCTCGGAGCATGTGGAGTGAAAGATCGCGCTGCAGAACCCAGTATATATCCTGGGTTCAATCCTCACCCCTTGCCTGTTTCGATCTGGATGAGCATCGTATACTGGCATGCGGTCGGGTATGCTAATGCGTGGTGCACGTCAAAAACCCCAGGACGGGCCATTGGGGCTGACTATACTTCCTGCTGCATAAACACACGCACAACACAATTACTTTTACTTCGACTGAGTTTTTCAGATTAAACTCATACATTGTGTTTCCTGACGTTGTACCCGACTATCTCATGACAGATCTTATTTTGGAAGCCGCAACTTTCCTTTAAGCGCTTCATTATTGGTATAAATATTATACACTCCACTCTATTTGGGCACGGTCTTTTTTTTTTTTTTTACCCACGGTGTTAAATTTAAGTCTAAGATATCAGAGTGTAGGAACAACATGTATTTGTGAAAGTAATTGAAGATGATCAAATACTCTCGTATTCAAATACTTTTCTAGAAAAGCGTAATTGGATTTCTAATAAAATATATATTTGTCAAAGTACTTTGTATTGCGGTAAATTTTTGGAAGTATTTTGCCCATCCCTGCTGAAGACCTGTTCACCTTTTTGTTTGGCAAAAAACTCAGTGGCGCCATCTATTGGGTAGCCCCGGCACACTTCTGGTTCAAGTATATTTCTTAATTTTTTTATTCATTATTATTTTATCGTAAGAGTGAATTAAGTCTGACAGTGCTATAAGTGGCCATTTCCAGACGATAGCGTGTATATTTGATTTCGCAAGTACTGCGAAACCCACCGTCTACTTCAGAACCGGAAGTGCACGTGTTGGGGGCTATTCGCACACTGGCGCCGCCACGTTTCAACTCACGCGAGAAAGAGCGAATACTGCACTATTTTTTTTTTTATTGCGATTGTCTACAGGCTAAGGCGTTTTACACCTTTGGGTGTAAATAACGTTTTCCGGAGACTCGCACACACGGCAACACCGTTTCACACTTATTTGGATCGATACACTCTTCGTAATATACTGTGGCGTGCTGTTACATGGAAGACCTTTCATTTTTCTGAAGGGCATAAAAAGAAGGGTATGAAAAAAAGTGCTGCAGTGCGATGCTACGAACTTGCCACCTAAAGAAATGCATTAAAAAAAAAAAAGAAGAATCGTCCTCATTTTAATTTTTGGAATATGTTTAATATCAGCACAACACCGGGTAGTCACATTATATATGCTAGTGCCTGGTGACCAGGAAAGAAAAACAAAAAACAGACAAATTCTGGGCTACAGCTTTTACCTGGAATCTGATGGCAATTTCAAAGCGGTAAAATTAAGTGTATGCCTTCGTAACATGCATTTCACGCGATCGACATTTCAATGAGTATTTCTATTATGCTTTATCACTGTACCCTTTAATGCCGAAAGGCGCTGTGGGTACTGAATAAATAAGAAATATATATATAATCGATGTTGTCGTTGTTTCTGAGACGTTCAATGGGAGCTCGTTTTGAGATATGCGCAGTGAACGGCATGCTGGGCCTCTAGCGAACGCCACTGATGACAAAGGCAAGACCCTCACGCAAAACAACGAAAAAGCTGAGCTTTTGAGCCTAGGATTAATCTTTCATGGGCATTCCGCCTCTGAGTTCATCCACCCGGTTGTGCAGACCACTCGCAGACGAATGTCGCGAACGTCGTGCGGTACGCACACAGTAGGGAGAAGAGACGCATCTTCGAGTACATCTCTCTAAACAAAAACTTATTTTCTTCTCTTTTTTTTTTCGCGGAGGACAAGCGCTGTTATTGTCTAGGGAGTGGTCTAGTGAATGAGTAATGTCTGCATTGTACAATAAAGCATTAATCAGTCACCTGTCTCTCCTCTACACGGACGTACGCACCAAGCACGGACGCACACGCACGCGCTCAACAAAACGAGGTTACTCTAAACCACCTCGTTCACTTGACATCACCTGGACGTTCCGAGGCAGAAAACAATCAACTAAGGACAGATACGTTGACTGATAAGGAGAGAAAAAAAAAAAAAAGATGCAATCGACTGTTTTAAAAAAGTTGGCAATTAGAAGGTCATTAGGCAGAAAACCGCATACTTAACCGATGTCATCTTGGCTTTTGTAGAAACGCAGCAGTCGGCCGGTGGTCCCTAACACCTGGACGCCAATCCGACGCAGTGATCGACCGTTCAGTGTATATATACAAACTTGCGTTTTAAGACATGGCCACGCATTAATGCAAATCACTCGTTTCTTGTGTAACGAGAGGAGAAATGGGGGTGGGGAGGGGGGGGGGGGGGCAGACCACTTAACGTGCTCGCGCACGTGAACTGCACCGTGTGATTAGAACGATTTGACTTCAAAATCATGTGCCGTATACGTTCTTCGGGGTTGTAAGACCGGCGGTCGGTGCGGTCGTTAGGTGGTGGTTTAGCTCTGCTCCGGCGGGCCACACAACTTGAAAGAGGAAAACGCTAATTGCATACGATTCTCGCGAATCGCTCCCAGCGCATTACCACAAATGTTCGATAGCACGAATGTGCAATCGACGGGTATATGTAATCGTCGAGGCGAGTCCTTGCATTTTGAGGTGAAGGCCACCTTCGCTCCACTTTTTCCCATATATATACATTGCTTTTGTTTTAGAGAGATTGTGGTTGGAGGGTTTTGGGTGACACAAATAACTTTAAAAATGTGGAAGTTTTCGGCTCATATTTACTGAAGCGGATATACTCAACGCTAGCTGTATGTCGGGAGACCACCAAATGAATAAGCACGCGATTCATAATCAAAGTATTCTTAATAGAAAGTAAGCCATGTGGAATTACCACATGGTGGTTCTTTTGGACTGTTGCTAGAAAATAAATTAGTATACCAAGTTTAAGGAAGCAGCTCACCCAAAAGATGGGTTTACGTTTCAAATGTAGAGCGAGAGTGCGCACGCATATTTTGATAAACATATAAAACCATGAAACAATAAACAAATAATCACTATACACTAAGACCACCAGGCACCGGGTACCTAGCTGATAATTACAATTCAGCGTGTTTTTTTTTTTTTTTTTTGCAGCGGGTAGTGTGTGCGTTTTGCGTACGTCCTGACCCGCTAGATTTGGCGGGAAATCACGGTATCGTGACGCTGTTGTGTCACAGTGTTCAATGATGTGATGTGATTGCTGCGCCATTTGCTCGAGACTGCGCGAAAGTACTTAACCCTGCTACATCCTCCTACATTTCACCCAAAATGTGAGGAATTTGCGCCAAAACGTAATTTCACTTTATTTACGCTGGAGATATAATAGTCGAGCAGGCCTTGCGACTTGGCCGTATCGTTACGATAGGGTTGTGCGAGTTTTCAGAACTTTCGATTATCGCCTCAAATGACGTACCATTCGGTCGCTTCATACACTGACGGTATACTCGTAAGTTTCGCAATAATTCTCATCGTTTGTGTTCTGTTCTGGCGGCTTAGCCCGCACACTGGTGTAATGCAGTGAAGCGACAACCACGGAGTAGGCATCGCGATTTCGTGCCTTGCTCCGCAGCATGGCACCTGCGTGCTAAGGGGAAAGCACTCCTCCAGAACGAGACATGCCAATTTCTCAACAAAACTTCGGCATTTTGACATTTAGCGAGGAAACTTCGGTATTGCAATAACATTTATATGGACTCTTTTTTTAAGTTTATGTTTTATGTCAACTCTTTTGTTTAGTTATCACTTTTATATAGGAGTGAGTAAATTAGAACTAAATTAGCAGAAGTGGTGGATGGAAGCATGGGAAAAGCCTTAACCACTTTGGCGGGACTTTTGTTACGAAGTTCTACATATAAAATGTAATTGACGTTTCATAATCATATGACAAGAACTTTGTTTTATCTGAACTAAGAACTGCAGTTTTGTGACAACCTTTTGAACTTGAAGGAAACATATATTTAGGCGCTCAAAATTATTGTATTCTAACGTTATTTCATTGCGATTCCGTATACCTAAAACAATGATTCACCAGAGTTGTGCTGTCCTTCATCAGTCACCCTCTTGTTACCGTGTCTGGCGCTTCTACACGCAACTAAGCAGCTAGTTCTGTAGTTTGAGGGAATCGCTCCTGCTGTGCAATCGATGTTAACAAAAGTTTAAACATAAGTGAGAAGGCAAAGTAGACATTGCCTTCTTGTTGGACAGACCAACGCACGAATCTTAACAGTAATATTTGCACTGGTACGAATGCAAATGAAGTGTGCGCTCATGCTCCAAAAGCTCCTTTGTCCAGGATGGACTTTTGGCTGTTGCAAAACGACTAAGACCAATCACAACACCGAGTTTCACGCGACGTCGTGTCACATGACGTCAGAGTTTTCCCACTAAATAGAGCGGAGAAATCTCTTTGTAAAATTTAGTGGCAATTAGTGTCACGTGATGTCGTGACGTCACCGTGTAGTATGAACACCATCCGCTCTATTTAAACACGGCAGCATAGTACTGCGTTCATCAGCGTATCATCGTCTCGGTTGCTAATTTGCAAAACACAGGAAAAAAAAAAAAAAAAAAACGTGATTCTTTTTTTTTTTTTAAATTGATTCACGAATTTCGAAACAACCTGTAATTATTGCCCAGTCCCGAAACACACGTCTCCCGACGATGACCTGTCCAACCCGGAGAAAACCACCCCTTGCTCCCACTCAAATATACCGCATGCTTAAAAAAAAATAAATAAAAAAGTACTATACCTAAGCACAGAAGACGGAACCCAGCCGCGAAACCAAATCATCCGCGCCGCTAAACGCTCCCGCACGACGGAACTCGCCGCCATCCTCCTTCGTTAGAAGAGCAGGGCCCGAGAATTAAGGCGGGAAAGGAAAAAAAAAAAAAGATGGCGGCGGTCGTCAGCGACAGCAGCAACAGTGACGTCGAAAGAGGCGCGCCGCGGATCTGCCTAATTGTGACGCGAGCGTTTACTTTACGTAGCCGACGGCACACTGCGCTTCGTTCCTTCATTACCGACTCCTCGGCAAGACCGAGGTCCCCTCCATATTGATTCCCGTCGTCTGCTTGGGCCGGGCACACGGTCCGACGGACGCCCGGTCGCAAACGAAGTCAGCGGTCTAATTTGAGCGGAGTTGGGGGAATTGCGAAAGAGTGTTGCTAACACTGGGAGGGCGCGAGTGCGGCAGAAAGAAAGAGAGGGAAAGGTGAGAGGTTGCGAGGAGGGTCCGAGAGGTGGCGGGGAATGTGTCACGAGATTGGATGCCGCGGCGGAAGTGATGGTCAGGTAGCCATCTTGATTGCGAACGAAGCCGGCTGTCTGTTTGAGAGAGCGTTCTCAGATAAGAGATGCTTTCAAAAAGTAATTAGGTGACAGTTACTCGAGTTTAGATGGAATTCAGTTACAAAGACAGTTACAGTATTAAATATGTCTCTAGTTACAGTTGTAGTTGCCTCAGAAAAAAAAAAATGTAATTAAGTTATGAATACACTTAACTTTTGAAAGGTGCATCCAAGTTACGTGTACAGTTGCAATATTAAAATATACATAGTTACATTTGTAGTTGCAGATATTTAATTACGTTGCGAAGACAGTTCCAGAAATAAAATTAAGCTACGAATTCATGTACGCTATTAAAAAAAAAATGGATCGAGGTTAAAAGTACAGTTGAATTATTAAAATGTGTCTAGTTACATCAGAAATGTTATTTAGTGTCGAATACAGTTACTATATTAAAATGTTACCTAGTTAACCACCCAAGCAGAAATGTATTCAGGCTACCCATGCAGTGGCATTATTAAAGCAGCATCTAATTACAGTTACAGTTACCTACATCGTTGAAATGTGTCTTACTACACTTAAGGGCGGTTCAGACACTTGCGTTTGAGTGCGTTTGACTGCGTTGCGTCGAGAACCGGAAGCGAGTCACCGGCACATCCGTGCTTCGTATGAAGCGTGGAATCCAATTCAAGGAATCATCTTGGCGCGCGACATAAGCAGCAGGGATGTCCTGGTTTCTCGTTGCCGCAACGCAGTCAAACGCAGTCAAACGCAACTGTCTGAATCAGGCTTTACACTTTCTCCCGAAAGGTAACTTACATGTGTTTGAATAGCTTATTGAAAATTTCAGAACTTTTAAGCGTTCTTTGATAGCTCATCAAAAATTATTTCCTGAGATTCATCTCGAATCAGCGCTGCAGAGTTGGAGGCAGTTATGACATAGAAATCTGATGTTATGTAATTTTACTTCCTTTGAAGTTACTCAAAAAATGAAACAAAGTTACAGTTGGGTGTTCCCACGTCATATCGTGCCATGATGGTCCGGGTCATATTTTTAATGTTTATGTAAAAATATACGCTAAAACCATGTTTTTGGGAACAGCATTCAGCTATATGCGAAAGTCGCACTTAATGTTTTACTAAAGATATAAAATGTCGAAGGTCGAGGCAGTTTGCCAAGGTTTCGCTATGGTAATTTGCACAGCCCTCACTTTCACACCGAACAATGCAGGCAGTAATACTTATTTCTGCTTTTTCTTTTTTACGAAAGGTTTACGACATCTACACAGAATATTAAAAACTACAATAAAAGACTTTATGCAGAAAAAAAAAATAAAAATAAATTACGAAACACGTCAAATAAACACGTTTTAGGGACACTGTCACAAATTATTTACGAAAGAACTACCTCATAAGAAACGAGGAAAAAAATATCAAATTGATCATCTTTAAATGAATTTTACGAATATATAAAAAAATAATATTAGTCATTGTAAAAATTTGGTTATTATTGCAGAAACACAGCTCATTTCTCTAAATGTGGCAAAAGTGCACGTCTATACTTAAAAAAAATATTTTTTTTTTAAATATTTCTTTAACCCTTTACAGTGACTTGATCTAACTTGTGATGGCAAAGCATTGAGTAACATATGATCTCGTTAAGAGAAAAACGACAACATTCACTCTAATTGTATTCGTTTTGGGGGCTTTGCCGCGAGACGTTGGCTCCAATATGAGACATTTCTTACAACTGACAAAGGCCGTACACCGATGTAGGGTATAGAAAGTCATGCTGTCCCTAGCTTAGTAAGTATTTTATATGTGTTTTCTTGCTATCCCCTTCACGGGCCACTTCACGAAGGACCATCGGCGGACACCACAACTGTCGGCAGTTGAGAACTGTATGCACAGCACATTACTGTGAAGCCCAAAGCCCTCACACGAGGATGGTCTATCGCCGCGAAAACAAGGCGAGGGAATTGGTATTTGGAGAGTCTGTATATTGGTGTTCAAGATAGTGTGACGACAAACAAACCAGCTTACCCTTTCTAAGTATCCATGAGTATACCCAATGGAATACAGATATAAACATGATAACCACTAGGGTTTTGATGTTGGGTGTTTCCATGTAAGTGGATACAGTGATGGTCCGGGTCATATTTTGTATACTTCTGTAAAATATATACTATGTGAAGGTCGTGTCCTTGGGAGAAGCACTCAGCTATACATACAGGGCGTTTCATGAAACGCGGGCGTAATCGTTCCTGTGCAAAGAACGTTAGCAAATGGAGCGATAAGAGTCATTTCTGCCACGCTGTTGGGCAACACATTTCCACTGCCGAACAGAGCGAGGGAAAACGTTTTTTTTTTAAGAACATCTTTTCTGCAGCGACACTCCAGGAGCATTTGGTCGTGCTTTTGCCTCGTATCACGATTTAGGTTGTACTGCGAATAATCACCGAGACGTAAACCAACTTTATCACGTATTATGTTGTGCAAGAATGACTAGCGCTTTACTTTTCTTTGACACGACAACTGGGGCGATCCGGATTTAGTAATCAACTGTAGGCATAAACCATAAAAGAAGTAGAAAAAAGTATTACTATGTGCATGCTTCGGTGTGAAAATGGCGGCTATGCAGAGTACCATAGCGATACCTTGGTGACCTCCACGCATCGAGCTTCGAAATTTTATATATCCGGAGGAAAATTAGCTACGGCGTTGCTCTTAAAAGCAATAACAACAACAACAACATGGTTTTAACATATATATTTATACATAAACATATATATAAAAAATATGACCCGAACCATAATCGCACGCTCTGACGTGGAAACACACAGATACAGATGCTATACTTTTATTGTAACTCAAATTTCATTTATTTGCCGAAATTTTAACGAATTAAAAGTAAGTTGTCAGTTACTTGGCAGCTTTTTTACGCTGAGAGGCCAAGTGAAACAGGTAAAAAGCGAGGGAGGAAAAATAAAAAAAGAAAAGAAAGAAAAGAAGATATGAATTCATATTAAGCACGTCTAACCGTAATTGCACTTTATAGCTTTCGACTGTGTTATGATCACATTAATTCTCGTCTTCTACATTCTCCTTTGAATTCCACAGTATTTCCGCAAGCGCGTAGGCCTGGTAAGATGGCGTCACACGCATCCTGATTGGTCAATCATGCCCTGTGACGTCACGGAAGTCAGTGTGACGTTGTTCCGTCAAGCACCTTCCTTGTCCGTTTGATGTAAACGCGCCGCCGCCTTGATTTAGTCTCCTTGATTTAAAAGGTGTACAAAGGATGAGAACAGGGAGACAGAATGAGTAAGAGATGAAGAGAAAGAAAAAGAAAGAAAGAAGGAGAGAGAGCAAGGGGGCGAGTATTTTTTAGGTTGACTGCGTTCATTAGCATGAAGAAAAGAAGAAAAGAAGAAAAAAAAATACGAGAGCGAAACAGCTGCACGTACGCTGCCGTGTGCGAGCAAATACGGGAGAGCTAATTGAGTTTGACCACGAATTGGCGGTGGCGTTAGGCCTAACGTGGAGGGGCGGAGAGGGGACCGGGCCGCTGCCGGGCGTTATACCTGAGATTTCTCCTCGGTGAAGACGGCCCGACGGGTCTGTCGACGGCAGCTGCCTCTCTGTGCCCTACAACCGTGTTAGTAGTATATACTGCAGCTAGAAGCACTTAATAAGCTGCGAGCATTAGTATTGGCACTCTATGTTCCGCCATTTTAGTTCTTAGCGCAAATTGCGGGCGCCATTGGTAATCGTTGCGATTAGAGAATGTGAGTTCTTGAGGTTTAGATGCGAATTCAGGCAGCTCGGGCGATGTCGTTTCACTCTGTCGCGGACGGTTTTAACGTTTCTGAAAAAAAAAAAAAAAAAAAAAGTTAGATAATTGGCAATTATGATTTTAAGCACCAAATGGCTGAAGTGCCGTTACCCTGAAGCGTATACCCTGTTCTGTAACTCTAGTGTTGACTATTAGTGCCGAGGTGTGTAAGTGGCGCCCTCTGTCCGTGACGTCACGATTGGAATCTGTTTCGCCGTGATGTCACGAAGAGTGACCCGGGGTACTTATTATACACCTCGCGAACGACAAATGCGATGGCGTGTGTAAAAAAAAAAAAAAAAAAAAAAAACACGGTGGTTTCATCAGTTTCTAGAGCTGTGAATCCCACCTCGAACGCTCCACGTTTTACGCTATTGAAAAGAGAAAACTGTAATATATGAATGTCTCCAACAACCACATAAGAAATTATAAAAAATAAATATATGTTCTAATATGTTTATGCGAAGCGCAGGTTCGTCTTATACTTGCACAGGTGTTGCGATGATGTCAGAACGCTGAGCTCTTATTGGCTGATTTAAAAAAAAAAAATATATATATAGTGGGTAGACCTCGAGGCATCTAGCATTGAGCTCTACCCACTATCCTTCCAATCAGAATTCGGCGTCGTTCTGACGACACCGCAACCCTTGCGCAAGAAGCAGGCGACTTGCTCTCCGCATGGGACACATCAATATATAATTAGTTTTACAAAGGACCAGGAGAATACCATCAACGTATACATTCATCATCAAGAGCGAACTCGGAATTCACTTCAGCTTCTCTTTAATACGAAGAACCATCATAGAACTCCCGGCGCACTTATCTTGGAAGCTATATACGTACACGGTGAAGACCAAAAGGACGCAAGAGGGCGGTGCAAGCTTCCTCGAAAATGAAGAGAGACGTAATCGACTGATTTCCTTATAGAGCAGCAGCTTCGAGGTGGCAACCGAATTAAGGTTGATTTAATTCTGACAAACCCTTAAAAAGTGTTGTTTTTTTTTCTTTTCACAAGGCGGAAGCAAAGTTAGGCTGACATCATTATCACTTCCGAATTCACTCCTTGCCCAAAGTGCGCGCGCGAGCACTCGTGTACTGAAATCGTTCAGTCCTTTTATCTGTTTCGCGTCTTCATTCTACTCTCAAAGGGGGGATTTTCGTTTTCATTAGTTCGGGCTTTCAATTTGGTTAAATCGGTGCCCGTTCTTTTGAGAACGTGGCGCTTTTGACACACTTGTTTCTTGAGTACCCCCAAAAAAGTATGTTTTTAACAAAAGAAAACAAAAAACAAAGAGCAATCCGGAAGTATAATTACAAGTTGCAGACTGCAGAGGCAAGGAATCTCAGGAGCACACGAAGGGTATCCTTTGTCGAGAGAACAAAACGTAACTCCTTATTTAAAATAATTATTTGTCCAATGAACACACCAGAATTTATGTAAATTAGATATTAGAGAGTTTTAGTAGATCGTTCCGATACCTCCGATACCCCCGATAACGATACTATATATGTAAGCGCAAAGGCGGAGGCAGAGTATCGGGTATCGTTATCGGAGTCATCGGAACGATCTACTAAAACTCTCTAGTGTGTATTTAGGCTCTTAGCAACGTTGGCTCTTAGGTGGTCTAACAACCTAGTTACACTGGCGCTTTGTCATTAAGCCAACGAGAGTTGACTCAAACGCGATCGGCCGGAGTTACATGGCGGCGCCGACTGTCATTGCGGCGCTAGCGATCGTTGAGTTCAACTTAGCTGGTCACCTCAGATAACTGAGGGGGGTATCGTTCCAATAGAGCTAAAGATGGCGGTGTCCGCGGCATCGTCACCCATGGCCAGCGCCAGCGAAGCACTTACTATTGCGGAAGATTGGGGCATGTATCTAGGAAGTATCGCAGGAGCTAATATTGTCGGAAGAGGTGTGATTCGAGGCCAGAGCTGCCGCTATAACGATCACGGCTCGTCGCGGAAGCCAAAGCAGCCAAAGCTCGGCGAGGGCGGCTCACTGATTTCTATCGTAGTAGGCTGGATCGCGGATCGGGAGCCCGTCGGTGTCGCCACCGGCGGCCATTGCTTGACACCAGGCAATACACGGAAGTCTATGGGAGAAACACACAGAAGTAAGAATATTGAAGCATGTGCACTGTGCTCGGAGGCGAGTATTTTATGGTGTGCTGCGATCCTTATGTCGGGTGTTTGCAGATCGAATCGGTATTTGTCAAACGTTCGAACGCCGATTAAAAATAATCAAACGTACCGGAGCACCTACGGGTGAGCTGGAAAGCTTGCTCTCGTAGTGGAGTAAACAAAGGAACTTGCCGGTTAATGAGACCGTCCTCGGGGAAGCCCAGAAGTTGATGAATTACAAAGAAGTTCCATTTCGACAGCGGCTTTCCGGGAGTGAGCGAATTCCGCGTAGCAAAGCCTTCAAGCTTGTCGTCTGCTAAACCCAGTTCAACGAAACCGCCACCGACTCCGCGGTAACTCTAGGTAACTCTCGCCTCATTGAGCTGCACTACAGCGGAAGTCACTCTCGACCACAAAATATTTATTTATAAGAACTGCGAGGGCTGTCAGTTTTAATGTTTGTACGCAAGCTATTTGACGGGCTTATCGAAAAGCATCCAAAAAGTTTCAGTGCCGACAACAGCTTAACACGGGGGAAACGGCACTTATTCTCGTTCTTCCCATAGAGTCCCATGCATTGGCTGGTGTCAATCAATGGCCGCCGGTGGCGACACTCGGCCCCAGCTGCCGAGGCCGCGGTCCACGATCCAGCCTACTACAATAGAGATCAGTGGTGCGGCCATTGGATGTTGGTGCCGATAAGACTTTCGTTATGTCTCTCTTGCTTGAATTCGTGTGAAACGTTCTGATTTTCGTTTCTCTACTTTAAACACACACAAAAAAAGTAAATTCTATTTTGGTTTAAGCGTTTATGATAAATGAAAGTGTGCATAAAATTAATTTGCATCACATAAAAAAAAGGTAATGTGACATTAGTTTTCGTTTGGTTTCGGTTTCAACTGTGTCCCTTTACGGGCAGTTGAACTGGGGTTGTTAGGTCTATACCATGTAACATCGGACAACTTAGTTGAGCTCAATGAGAGTTGGGAGATGCCAACGATCGTGGGCTTATGAGAGTTGAGAGCGCTAGTGCTTACTATTTGTTCTCATGTGTTTACAGGATACATTGTAGAATTGTATCCTTATTTAATTAAAATCGGCTAAAAACCGATTTTTAATTGAAATAAAAACTCCGACTTGACATAACATAAAAAATAATTCATTAGACGTTTCGCCTTTCAGGTTGGAGACTACTTCAGTAAGTACACCAGCAATGCAAGTGTTGAAAACTAACAGTGAACACCACTGGCATGAAACATTTAGCCTGGAGCTAGAAGAAGACGAGGGGGACGGGGAATCGCGAGCGCGAGCGAACGGGCAGTCTGATAAACCGTTCAACACAAGCCGGTTGTGCTGTTATTCTTTCTCGACCTCAATGTCCTCTGCGAACGAGCGCCTCAAAGCGCAACAATTCTTGGTGCCGAAACCCGGGACTTGGACATGAGGAATCAACCTGAAAATGGATCGGCTCAAGACCAAGCGTAAAATCCGACGCAGTCAGAATACCAAGATAATCAACGAGATAACGACCATGCTCCTGTCCGTCGCCGTTGATGCCTCTTCTCTCGAGAACCTGAGAGACAGACTGGTAATGAGCAACGAGGAACTCCGTAAAGTCAACGAGGAGATCGAACCACACATCAGCGATATTAACCTGGAGACAGACTAGATTACTGTCGCAGAATATGAAGACGAAGTGGCTAGGACCCTCAGCGAACTGCGCAACAAGATCGCGCGGTTGCAGGCAACGCCAACCACACCCACTACGGGAGCCGACGGCGACAGGGGCCACCCATCCTGGCTACGGGAGTGAAGCTCCCCAAACTGCAACTTCTACACTATCAAGGGGAGCTCACGCAGTGGCAACCCATCTGGGAGCAGTTCGACGCCTTAATACATCGGAACACCAAGCCCTCTGATGGAGAAAAATTCCAGTACCTGCGGTCATTTCTGACCGGGCCTGCCGCCAGTGCCGTCTCCGGGCTGCAGGCTACGGCAGCGTGCACAGAGATGCAATAGAGATACTTACTGAACGCTTCGGCGACAAGCAAAACATTCAGCGGGAATATCCGGAACGGCTTCGAAACCTTCCAATGGTAAAGTCAGTGCGTGATGTCCAAGGACTGTGTACGATCACGTCCAGACAAACATTCGTGGTTTGCGCTCCTTGGATGTTTCAAGCGCGACGTACGCCACAATGATGGTGAACATACTCCTGTCCAGTCTTCCAACGGACATCGTTGTGGATTACCATCGACACAAGAGCTACGGAACACCACTTGTAGTTTCCGCCGGCAAAGAGGAGGGAGCTAGCACGTCTGGCGATGGAGCAGTCAACGTCGCTGCATCGACAACGGATGCAGGTGAGGAGCTGGCGAAACTTTTGCGGTTTCTACGCGTGGAAATCGAGAGCAGAGAACGATCAGCACCGCTCGAGAAAAGACCAGCAAGCGTGCCGATGATATCTCCTAAAACGAAACAAACTGTTTATCCACCATCAACGTTCGCGCTGCAAACCAGCGGGACAGGCAACTACTGCTTCTTTTGCGACCAGCAGAGTCACAGTACCGGCGCCTGTACTGCTGATATCGCACTTGATGAAAAGAAAGGAAGATTAGCGCAAGACATGAGATGTTTTCGCTGCACCAAACGAGGGCATCGGTCCAAAGACTGCCGTAGCCAAACGAGATGTTCTGCATGCAGGGGACGACATGTCTCGTCAATGTGCAATCCTTTTTGGCAGACAACAAGACCGGTTCCGGAAGAGACCGCCAATATACTCACCACTAGTAATACGACGCCTCACCGAGCTTCGAGCATTCTACTGCAAACTTTCAGGAGCTGGGCCGTGAGTGATGAGAGCTGCGCATATATTCGCGGTGATGGTGGAAGCCAGAAGACGTTCATCAGAGAGGACTTGGCAAGGAAACTTGACTTGAAAATTATAGGTCAACAAAGCATAAAGCTTAACACGTTTGCCAACAGCGGCTCGGACGTGATAAAACAGAATTTCACACTGGTCAGACTACGACTTCGAGGCCAGTATGCGATGACGGAGTATGTTTTAGAAGCCATTGTCGTCCCATTCATCTGTCAAGATCTCATCGAAATACCCGTCGAACACTCGTTCCTTAAAACAATCACGGGGTCCATCGCTGGCGAGTTGATGTTTCCCTCCGTCCAAGCAGAGGAAGGCATAAGCCTGCTCATTGGCGCTGACCAAATGTGGAGATTGTTAACTGGCGAAACACGCCGCTCATCATCCATCCCCGGCCTGGTGGCCATTTCAACTAGCCTAGGATGGACCTTTCAGGGTCCAACAGGCACCGTGAGAGTCTTGTCGAATACTACCACGAGCTTGATGGTATGCGTGTTAGGAGTGGCAGTGACCACCGAAGACGACGGAGCAGCATTAAGAAACTTCTGGGAGCTGGAGGCCATTGTAATCATGGATGAAGAGACCGATAGGAAACAGCAAGACAGTACGATACTCGAACAATTCACAACGAAAATAAGTTGGAACCTAAATCGTCAAATGGTCCTGATAATATACCAAATGCATTTCTTCGTCGTTACGCTGAGTGGATTTCTAGATTCCTTGTTGTTATCTTCCAGATGTCATTTTCATGTGGCGTTGTTCCCTCAGATTGGCGAATCGCTCGGTTTGTACCCGTTTTTAAAAAAGGAGACCGTACAATGTTAACGAATTATCGCCCAATTTCACTCACCAGCTCTTCGTGTAAACTACTGGAACATATAATTTCTAATTACATCAATGATTTCCTCGATAAACATGAAATAATCTCGCCTTTTCAGCATGGGTTCCGAAAGGGACTTTCTACTACTACTCAGCTCATTTCAACTATTCATTCTTTTGCTTCTATAGTAGATAGGCCTGGTCAAGTCGACGTCATCTTCCTTGATTTTAGCGAAGCTTTCGACAGAGTTCCTCATTCCGGTCTTATATACAAACTAAATGAGATTGGCCTTCCCAGCACAGTTGTTCAATGGATTTCAGCTTATCTTCAAATGCGAAAACAATTCGTCGATGTATACGGTCACCATTCTGATCCTCTTCCTGTAATTTCGGGTGTTCCGCAAGGGAGTGTCCTTGGCCCTCTTCTTTTTTCAATTTTTATTAATGACCTCACTTTTTGCATAGATAAAAGCGTGAGTATTCGTTTATTTGCGGACGACTGTCTATTGTTCAAGGATATTAACTCTACTAGGGATCCCGTTGTTCTGAACGAAAGTCTTAATGCAGTTTCTAGCTGGTGCGATCGTTGGGAGATGAAGCTTAACCAAGAAAAGTCCTTGTACATGCGCATCACTAACAAAAAGTCCTCTCATCAGTATGACTACTTTATTGGTGATAACTACATCTCTCGGACGATGAGCTTTAAATATCTTGGTATAACAATTTCTAGCAACTTATCTTGGTCCTCACACATTGAACACGTTTGTGCAGCTGCCCGTCGAAAACTAGGTATGATAAGGCACAAGCTTAAGCACGTGCCTTCTCATGTGAAACTTTTAGCCTATAACACTGTGACGATTTGTAGTGGTCGTCAAGAGAAATGCGCTCCGAGCTCAGGAAAGACACGTCAACCTCCGAGATTCCATGCAGAACTTCCTTTTTCTTTTTTTATTCTGATCTCCTCCTCCTCGCGCTCGCACGCGCGGTACCGGAGCTCGCACGAGCTGCACGAGACGTATCTTGCGGCTCGTCACATGCCGGGGTTCTAGAAACTGTCGACCCGACAGTGCGCTTTCAAGAGACAAAAACAAAACAACATTAAAAAATACCACGCTCTGAGATATGCACGCGAGTGAATAAATATGTACATAAAAGATCCTAAATGAGAAGCCACCCTATAAACAAGTGCTCACACTAAATTCCAAAAGTTCAGTCATCGGGTAGAAGCGCTTCGATTCGCGGAAAGGGGTAGAGAGTGTCATCAGTGACCGCGTTGATCCTTCTGTAGTCGACGCACATTCATGTTTATTTGTCCTTTTTCGTGACTAAGACCAAGGGGGATGCCCACGGACTGCGCGATGGTTACACAATCTGGGCATCGATGAGATCCTTGATCATCGCCTTGACGAGATCACGCTGCGCCGGCGACAGTCGACGTGGTCTCTGGGAGATAGGTCTCGCATTACCTGTCGGGATGGAGTGCTGCTCAAGCCGACAGTTTCCAACGTCAGTGCTGGTTCGCGCGAAGCAAGCCATGTTTTTCGCAAGAAGCTCTTGAACTTTTTGAAGCTCTTCAGGTGCCAGCGTTGAACCAAGGTTGAACGAGACATCTTCAACCGATAGCGGTTGATGTTGAGGGCCGACAATTTCCAAAGCATTCGGGTGATCCAGGTCCTCTGGCGAAGGCAGGCTTGAGCAACTTAAGATAGACGCAGTTTCGTCGTCGCTAAGCTCGATGCCTTCGACACTTGTGACCCCCCTAGCAACTCCGACAGTAGCATCAGAGAGTAGAGCCACTGGTCGAGACGACGGGTTGGCCAGGAGTACGTAGAACGTGCTCTCGGTCTCATCCATGACCATGGGTTCAACAAGAAGGCAGTGGCGGTCGTAGAGCAATTTTGTGCCGCTCACCTCTATCTTCGTTGATTGCCCTCGGACAGGATTCTTCAGGCGTGCTTGAACAAGCTTTCGGGACCGCGGAGGTATCAGCTGCTCCGTTACCAAGATGACCTTATGACATGTCGTAGGCGGAGGAATCGAGAAGCTATTTGCACCCCAATCGATCATGGCCTTGCACGCTGTCAGGAAATCGTCACCAAGGAGCAACGTTTCTTCCTCCAGATGTGGGACCACGATGAATGCCTGGTTCAGCGTCTGTCCGTCAGCTGTCACTGTGGCAGTCGCTTCGCCGAGGTTCGTGAGGGATTGACCACTTGCACCATGGAGACGGATGGAAGAAGGTTGAATCAGAAGGTGCAACTGGTCGGCGATGGAAACGTGGATGAGACTTCTCATTGCCCCCGAATCCAAGAAAGCTGTCAGAGGCTGTCCGTTCAGTTGAACCTGAATTGTTTTGGTGCCCACCGCTGCGCCACATGGGATGCGCCGAACTACTGATGACCTCTCGCAGGCGTCAGAGGCATCAGCTTGTCGTTTCCCTGCGTCGGTGCTGCAGTGGACTCGAAGCGCTGTTGCCACTCCAAAAATTCTGGTGTGAGCTCCTGCCGACACCGCGTGACGAAGTGGCCGCTCTTCTTACAATTGAGGCACAGCGGACGAACTTCCGGGTGACGAAACGAAGAACGCCGAAAATTCTGGGAAGCTTTTGATGGGCGCTGAGGCGACACGTGCTGCTTCCCTTGCTTCTCGCGTGGAGAAAGAGGCTGCTGAAAATGGCCGTCGTCCGCGTTCTGACGAGGCGGCGACCGGTCCTGCTTCAAGAGCGGGAAGGAGGACGCTTTCTTGATTACCTTCGCAGCCTGAGCTGGCTCTGCAGCTACCGTCAATGCCGGTGTCTTTGGTTGGCTGAAGACTACCTGGTCGAAGCAGAGGAATGAGTCCAGCAACTCATCCAACGAAGCAAGGCGTCTATCGAAGTAGTGCTTTCGTGGTTTGTCAGACAGTGTTGCCAGGATAACCCTGCATTTCTCCGCCTCCGTCTCCGGGTAGTTGCACTCGTCGATGAGCTCCAGTTTGCGGAAGGCGAAGTCTGTGCAGGACTCTCCCGAACGCTGACTTGCGCCGAACATCTTCTGTTTCGCTGTAACTTCGTTGTCCAGGTTGTAACGACGACGGAAAGCGGTCTTCATTTGCTCCCACGTCGTTACCTTGGCTGTCTTCAGGTGGTACCTCACCCACATAAAGTCCTTAGATGGTAGCTTGGATACAATCAATGGGATGGCCTCACTCGGTGCGACTTTAAACGTCTGGAACCAAAAATCCATCTGGTGAAACCAGGCGAGGACGTCCTTGCCTAGCTGAGGAACTGAGCTGACAGCCACGTTGGTCAGCGACTTTGTCGGCCGGTCTGGTGTGACTGCAGCATCTGCGGCTGACTCAGCTTGAGCAGGAGCCTTTTTCTTGGGTGCCTTGGGCTTCTTTTTCTTGGCGGACTCGCTCTCGGAAACGTCTTCGATAGAGATTGCGCTGCACAGCGATTCGGCCGACGAAGTTCTCCTCATCTTTGCCTCGAGCTGATCAAGACGATCCACGACAGGCGCCTGCAGTCCGCAGATCAAATTCTCTGTTGCCTGTAGTTGTCTGTTGGTGGCGTCGTCGCAAGGGCGCGATATGTCCTCCAGCTGGTCGATCGGTTGTGCAGAGGTCGCGTTCTTGAGCTCTGCTAGTTGTAGGCGTAGCTGATCCACCTCGGCTTTCAGGATCTCCGTGTCGCTGACGACTGATTGGTATGCGGCGTCCTTGGCGTCGTCATCCAGCCTTCGGAAAACTTCGATGGAACGTTCCGCCATCTTGGAGTTACCTTGAAACCTTGGCCGTCCAAGCGACAGTGGTTGGTGGAGACCTAGCTGGTCGAAGTGAGCGCCGTCCCCACATAGGTTGTCAGCGTGAATTTGCTGAAGACCCGGGTCCCTGTTCGGGCACCATATGTGACGATTTGTAGTGGTCGTCAAGAGAAATGGGCTCCGAGCTCAGGAAAGACACGTCAACCTCCGAGATTCCATGCAGAACTTCCTTTTTCCTTTTTTATTCTGATCTCCTCCTTGCGCTCGCACGCGCGGTACCGGAGCTCGCACGAGCCGCACGAGTCGTATCTTGCGGCTCGTCACAAACACATTGATAAGAACGAAGTTAGAATACGCCTGTACAGTCTGGGATCCATTCACAAAAAAAGATATCAAGATACTGGAAGATGTTCAAAAGCAAGCAGTTCGTTTTATATGTAATCGCTACCACCCGCATGACTCACCTGCTGCCTTAATTCAAAGTAACAACATCATCTCTCTTGAATCACGAAGGAAGCTAGCTAGACTAAAATTTCTTTATCGACTCTGGTTTAAAAAACTCCGGCTTGAATCGTCGTCCTTTCTTCACCCATCCTCGACTAGGCTCACAAGGCATGACCATCCGCATAAAATAACTCCAGTATTCGCTCGAACAAATGCATTTAAATACTCCTTCTTTCCCAGAACCATAACAGAATGGAACAACCTACCTCATCACATATTTATATCTGACAATGTTTTGGAGTCGATTGAGCGTTTGTTTGATGTGTAACTCTTTGCATTGTGTTTTATTTTCCTGTTCCCCACTACCGCCACCCCTCCCATCTTTGTTGTGAGCTATTGCATTTTTTTCTACGCATTTGTTTTTGTGCTTTATTACAATTTTTGCACAATTTTCCCCTGTTCCCCTCTCCCATTTTACGGATTACCCGGTGTTGCGCTTTTTGACTCCACTTTTGTAACCCCCAATGCTTGGGCCGCAATTGGCCCGCAGTATTCCTAAATAAATAAATCAGTCGCTCTACCGTGGAAGGAGACGGCAACAACACTTGGAAATAGTTACATCACTACCAGGTCTAGACTCCGCAGCCTGATCCGACTTCTCAAGCACGATGGCTTCATCGCACTATATGACAAAGCGATACGCAATTACTTTGAGGACGGACACGCGGAAGAGGTAAACGAAAAGTCCCCATGTGACGGACGCGTTTATTATATGCCTCATCGAGCGGTGATTCGGGCCAACTCGGAATCGACAAGAATTCGAGTGGTGTTCGACGCTTCATCACACACTCCAAACACCGGATCTCTCAACGACCATCTTGAGAAGGGGCCTACCATCAACACAGAACTCTTGCCGGTGCTGCTCCGATTTCGTATGCAAAAGGTGGCTCTCACAGCTGACATCCAAAAGGCCTTCTTACAGATAGAAATCGCAGAGTGTGACAGAGATGCTCTCCGGTTTCTTTGGTTTGAGAAGACACCCAGACCAGACGAGCCGCTACCCGATATAAAAGAGTGGCGCATGACGCGAGTTCCTTTTGGAACAACTGCCAGTCCATTCCTACTTGGGGCGACAATTCGTCATCACTTAGAGAACGTGAGTGATCGTTCCGATGACTGCGATAACGATATATCCGATACTCCGCCGCCGCTTTTGCGCGTGCATCGTATCGTTACCGGGGGTATCGGAGATATCAGAACGATCTACTAAAACTCTCTAACGTGGTTACCAGACGACGACACTTGCGGGGATGAACTGGGTAAACAGATCCATTTTGTCTCGTTAATTTTAATATCTAAAATTGAGGGCTCTTTTCTTTCTTTTTTTTGTTTGTTTTTTTAGAGGGGAAGGGGGGGGGGGTGGCGAAGGTGGTCATATTAATGAGACATCGCTGCATAGGGTGGAGAATAGAAGTCCAGGTGATTTAAGTCGTGCCTTAAGTTATGATTTAAATCGTGATTTAAAAACCAAACCAATTTTGCAACGACAACTTAAATCAAACCTTTTCCGCAAACATTAAAAACAAATAATGAAAATACATTTTTATTTACCGTTTGGCCACCATGTGATGCTTTTTCGTGCATTTCTGTTGTTTTTTTTATATCGAAGAGTCATAGAGCAAGTGAGATTTATACAAGGGTGAACACGAGCAAAAGAGAAATGTTCTGAGCAAATCGAAACGTCGAGCTTTTTTTCTACCTTCCACTTCGTTCGCCAGTTACGTAATGTCCAATGAAAGCAATTCGAAACGCGAAAGAAAAATATGATAAAAAAAAGTAATGACCTACTGCAAGCAAATCAGAACGCAAAAAAAGAGCAAATAAAGCGTTTTGATTTAAGATATCAAGCTGTTTCTGTTCTGGTTCGACAGGTTTTAGATCAATAAAAATATCTTAATCAAAATGTACTTTTGATTGACAGTTTCTTCTGTACTTTTTCCAGGCACGTCACCAAAGAGGGGGGGGGGCCCGCCCCCCCTCCCCCCCGATATCTTTCATTTTGCTGGGGCCTCCTCTCCTCCCTCCCCCTCATACAGCATTTTGTCCCCCCCCCCTCCGAAATCTTCCATTTTGCTGGGGCCTCCTCTTCCCCCTCAACCTCATACAGCATTTTGTCATGGACGCCCCCCCCCCCCCCCCCCCCCCCCCGAAACAAAATCCTGGCTACGTGCCTGCTGTTATCCTGTTATCACTTTCTGTGATTGTACGGATCTATCAATCAATCTGCCTTGCTTAAAAATGCATCTAATGATAAGGAATTACATTTTTCTAGCTACAGTGATTTGAATAAAATATATCTAATCTAAATTGAATAAGTCGAATATAAATTAAAAATATCTTGCTTAAACAAAAAAAAATATTTAAATAAATACAAATCAAATTTACTTTATATAAAAAAGATAAAAGCAGTTTACAAATCTCTGTAATGCGAAACTAGAGCGCAGCTCTTGAGGAGGAGGAGGGGAGGGTACGACAGGAGCGTATGCCCCTCCTTCTCCTCCGTACCGTCCCCTCCTCCTTCCCCCCTCCTACTTCTCTCCTCCTGCTACTGAATTTGTTCATGGGTAACGTGACACGAAGTCGTGACATCATTTTTCCCGCTAAATTTAGCGGGGAAGCTGAATTGGTGTTGAGGTCCCGTGACGTCAATTTCACCGCTAAATTTAGCGGGGAAACTTAACCCCTTTAAAGTTAGCAGGAAAATTTTGCAAAAAATTTTCTCCACTGAATTTAGCGGGAAAATTTCCCCATAAACTTCAGCGGGGAAACGTCCCATACTGCAACGCACGCGGTCACACCGACGCCGACGCCGACGCCGACGCCGCTCAACCCGGATACGGGCGCCTGAGAGCTGGGCTTTAAAATGAATTATTTTTCTGCGTACCATTAGCCCAGACCATTATTTTGGTACATTTTTCTTTTTTTTTTTTACGCAATACTAAGTTTTGTAGAAAACCAAGAGGGGCGTTTTATGCTCTTGGAGTAATTAACTTTTTGGTATTAACATGTTCATTTAACTTGTGACTATCTGGGTTAAGAAACTGGTACTAGCAGTGTCTACATTCTTGTCGTTTAATACTGGCGACCAATAGAGAAACTTACACAATCCCAGGTAATTGCAGGTACTGCTATTCAACCTAGAGGTGGCGCTACTGTCGCGCGACCGTCATATCAAAACGGGGATAGAAACATTACCGCCCCATTGGCTCTCCATGTTCGCGCGCGAGACGGTGTAGATTCTTGCGTTTATTTTGTCTCATAGTATCGGGGGAAAAACAATTTTAGCGGAAAATGGTGTGGTACCGTTCGGTGCTTCAGCGAAGATCAAATCGTGTTACCAGCGTATGGCCTAAATTTAAGTAATCGCTCGTGTGGATGCGTAGTTTGCTCTAGGCACACGTTGGGAAGCATGGATCACCACGACGGATGCCTGTCTCCGGGTGAACTGCACTATTTATATTAAATATCTGTTTCTTTGTTCACCAGCGTGAGAATTCAACGAAACAATGAATTCCAAACCGGATAACCTAATACTGGTACTGGGCTATGAAATCGCAGGTTCTATGCACTTTGTTTTTTTAATTTTAGCGTTTGCAGTAATATAAATATTTCACATGAAAAGAAGTTAGTGCTCCGCTGCAGCCAATGTTTCCCTTTACTGTGCCATGGTGTGGGTACGTTTTTCGGAGCCGGGACAATTCCACTACGTTCCCTTGAGGAGAGAGTGCCTCTTCTGGTTACGATCCGCAAACTGTTTGTTGGCAGGGCAGGTGAAACAAGTGAAAGAAACTGCTCTAATATATCTGCCACGAGACAAACGAGTGCAACCGAGCAACGCAGCAGAGTACGTGTTATTAGCAGGGTGGTTATTAGACGCTTTTCTCGGTAGTGTGGGTTCACCCGCTTCAATTTTCTCGGTGAGGGCTGCGGATGTCAAAAGGCTAATAGTATAAATATATGGATAAATAATCTTCTATACAAACATAATAGACTCTGCGACACCAACAAACGACCCGCGCCACACAGACAGCATCGGCCGCAGCGACACTCTTTTACCGATGGGGGCTAGCGTCTCGTGCACGGGGCTTTCCGATCACCCTCCGCCCTTACACAACGCATATCGGAACTGGGCAGTTCATCGACTGACCTTCAGATTATTCTAGTGATGCTTTAATTGCGATGTTATTTTTGCCGTTTAATCGGAATCTTCTGCTGGAAAAAGTCAGGAAAAAGTAAAAAAAAAAAAAAAATTGCCTCCTTTAGGTTTCTGACGTTTTTGTTTCTTTTATGACAAAGCTTGCACGGTAAACCACTTCAGCATGCTTGTGATTCGTCATCGAGGAGATTATACTGTTTAAATAATAACTTAAAGATTACTGCACTTTAAAAGGCCTTCCCGTGTTTATATTTCTGCAGGCGTCCACAACGTAAATTTAAAATGGGAATACAATATACCATCGATGACATAGCTGAAAATAGTAAAAACAATGTGTAGTTTTAACGTCATTCGTATAATATGACTGGAGAATAATCAATTAACTGATTTATTGATTGATTAGTCTATTAAAGGGTAGGCGATCAGTCGGGTTTATTTCTTAATGAACCCCTAGCTCAAATCAAGATTCAACGTTTTATGAAGGCTCTGGATTGTGCGAGATAACAAATATATGTGGGACCTAGCGGTTCTATACAAACCACAGCACTAAGATTATGGAAGCATCCGTCTTAATATTTATCGCTTTGCTGAACAAAAACATCAAACATTTAGTAAGGGGGGTCCAGCTCAGCCGGAAACGGGCTTGTGCCGTCCAGATCCCTGCTTCTCAACGTGCGCCCGTGGCAGACGACGCACGGCCGCGGTATCCCCGCTTTCGCATGTTTCCGATTTCGGCTGCACGGTGGCAACACGTTTCGATTTCGAGGTGAATAATTCGATCGAGCACACTGATTTCGCTAAAGCGCAGGAAGGAACGGATGACATCGTGACGTACCAGAGCGTCATGGTATTCAATAGAACTGCATCGAAGAAAAACATATTGAGGACATTCCCGACACTGGTTTCGAGTTGACTGCATGCTGAAAAAAGATAACTGAACGTAATCAAATTAAATAAATACAGTAAACAACTTAATTTTCGCTGGTACCAAATTTGCGCAAATTTCGCATCTTCAAAAATTCTGCGAAAAATTAGGCTCGAGAATATACCACTCCACGGTAACGAATACACAACATATCACTTCAAATCGCGAAATTCTGTGCCTTCGAAATATTCCCCAAACCCACACCTTCCATAGTTCGCGAAACATTGATTCACTGAGCCGGCGAAAACAAAGTCGTGTACAGTAGGCTCGTTGGATTCACCTGTGTACCTCTTGCACCGGTGCAGAAAAGTGCAGGGCAGTGCACTTCCGTTATGTGTATTGACATACGACCGGAAGTACACCGCGTATACATTTTTCTATATACACGGCTGCAGAAAGTGCAGGTAAATCGAACGAGCATATATGCGGGGCGCAAGTTTGTCCGCTTCTTTTGCAGAGGTTGTGGCGATGTCAGAACGCCGGTTCTGATTGAATGATTGTGGGTAGACCTCAAGGCAGCTTTCTCTGAGGTCTACCCTCTATCCACCAGGCCGAGCCAATCAGAGCTCGGCGTTTTGACCTCACCACAACTTCTGCGAAGGAAGCAGACGAACTTGTGCTCGGCATAGTCGGTGACAGGTAAGAGTGCATGGCGAGGAAAGGGAAGGCTGGGGAGGAGGAAGCAGATGGATTGCTGGAGAGTAGAGGAGGAATCATCCCCCTTCCTCCAGCATTCCGCCTGCTTCCTCCTCCCCAGCCTTCCTTTCCCTCGCCCTGAACTCATAACTTGTCACCGACTATGGTGTGTCCTATTCTTGGTAGTCCGCAAGTTTTTATTGGTAACGTTGCTATAGACAACCAATCTATACCGTTGAGGTTAAAATCCTCGTAGTTTTGCGCACGATATTCTGAAAAACCTAATTGTAGGCTTTGCAGATTGGTACGGTTCATCGGAAGGTGAAACGGAGTATAATAAAAGCTTGTCGGATACTTTTGGCGACGAACGCGTTCTCCAAACGTGGGTTTGGTGGAGGAAAGCAGGAAGATTCAATCGATACAAGCTTTCCCGTTCTTGTCATAGATGGCGCAGCAGTCTCAACAATCTCTGGAGCTCTCTTTTTCGGTGCAAAGAATGCTGAGCTGCCGAAGTAAACCCATCGGCCAAAACACTCAAGGTTTATGAAATCACGTGGGTCCCGAAGTGTTCCAGCGATGTAAGGATATATCTATCTAGAGTATCCGTGAAACGGTTCCTTTTTGTTTGAGAGACTCTATAGAACACACCAAACTCTTCATGCTCGTAACATTTTTTTTTTTTAACATCTTGAACAATTTAAATTTCGTGACAAGGAGTGGGCGTCTCGGGTGTTTAAGATGTTGAAAGTTCACCAGCTCTCCTGAGTTTTCTCAGTTATTTTTATTTATGCGCTTTTTTTACATCCACTAGTATGAAAAACGTTATTGATGAAGTTCATTCAATTTTTATTTAAAACGAAGTTAAATAAAAATAGTAAAGAAAGAAACCAGAAAAGGAAAAAAAGTAGACTAACCTGGGGTAACAATGGTCCTGGTTGGTTACTCTGTGCGAAGGAGGGGTACATAGGGAGAAACTCCCCAAGTGTCAAGGTGAGAGGGTATCATCGTGTGACATGCAGTTGTAGGTTGGCACTTGCTCATCACGTTTTGCTTCACGAGTTACCTTTACTTCGGAAGGTGTCCGTGCTACTGTGGGGTTATTTAATTCTATTTTCTTTTTTTTTTTCTCCCAGAAAAAAAAAAGAAAGAAAGAAAAGAAGACAGTTTCGTGGTTGTGGACCTGCCCCGTACCATTGAAGGAAGTCTCCACTCTCCTAAACAAACAAAATCTTAAATATATTAATCTTGGGAATGGACGGCCTGTTTAATTCTGCACACCGAAAGTATACCAGGAAGCCCGTTACAATGGGGCAGAGTGCCTCAAAAGAAAAATATACCAAAAAAATAAATTCCTTAGCCCCAATAATCATTTGCTGCACGAAACACATGATCGGAAGTTCTTAAAGTCACAACGATATTAATCACGTAATACCATATGTGAGAGACAAAAAGCGAAACGTCATTTGGTTTCTCCCTACCAAGTTTCCTTTCATGGTCCCCTCTATACTCCGAGTCACTAGTTGCGTGCAGTACAAGCGAAGGCAACGCCAGGTGAGGGGGAAAGGGTGAGCGCTAGGAGGGCGGGACGGGAGATGAGGGCAATGAAGGGCGAGGGGAGAAAAAGACAGCACTAGGAACGTTAGAGAGGAGAGGAGGTTTCTAACCTCCTCCCCAGCCTTTCTAGTGCTTGCCGTTCCTCCCCTCACCTGGCGTTGCCTTAGCCTGTACTGCACGCAACTAGTGACACGGAGTATAGGGCAACGAATAGGACGTAGGCACATAAGAAAAATGTACACCCTGCAACGTTCGCAGTTCATGAGGCATCATGTTGCCTGTTTTTTCTTGAGTCTCGTGCGCTCGCAAGTGTCGAGAATGGTGCCTGTAAGATGAGCCTCGTAATAAATTTTGTCATTGCCCGTAATCTCTCCCCACCGTTCCCGTGAGTCGAGAGAGTTCTGACAACCAGACCCGACTTTACGCGCGTGTCATCGTGAAGCGGATCAGGCCTAGCTTGCTTCTCTCGTCTGAGCGCAGTCGAGGCTACGTTGACCCTGGGGACCGGGAGTTAATCCTTGCTGATCCCACATTAATCCCCGGGCGGTACGCAGCCTTCACATTGCTTCAACCATCCTCTGAGTTTTACTCAACTCCCGAAACCCAATTTCGCTTTTTTTTTTTTATTGCGTTAGTTGCTGATTGTTTCAACAGGATGTACTTTCTTTTTCAATGTTGTGTCGTCAACCCTGATTCACCGAGTTTCATAAAGCGCAAAATGATAAGACCAACGAAGAACAATGCATACGTTGGATTTGATAGGCTCCCCTATTACTTGCTCGTGCGCAGTTTTGCCCGTGCACGTGAGCAGTAGTGACGACTGGGAAGAATTAGGCTTAAAAAGAGGTTGCGCCGTCGTCTTTCCCCCAAAAGCAGCCGAGCAAGGTCGCTACCGTCGCAGCGCCCGCGATGCTCATGACGATGAGGACGGCTCTTCCCCAGAGAGTCACCCCACCGCTGCAAAGGAAGGCGCTTTTTAGTGGCTCCCCCTTTCCCCGCGTTATCCTTCCTCCTCTCTCAATGTAGTTACGACCGTTACGACACTGGGGATCGAAACTCATTCAAACAATACTAAAAGTAAAGGGGAGCGGTGGGGGGAAAAGAGAGAGGGTGTTCAAAGCGACGGGTGAGAGGGTTATAAAAGCTCCGCAACATTAACAGATTAATGCCGGGGTAATTGAAATCAGCATAATTGATGTGCAACTCCCTTTCTCGCGTGCGTGGCGTGGGCTTAGAGAGTGTGGGTGGGGGGCGCGCTCACCGTAAAGTGGAGGGGTGGCGCTGCGAACGCTTGGTGGGCTCTTCTCGCTATCTGAATACGTTTTCCGGCCGTGGGGTGGCGCTCGCTGTCCGAGCGCTCGTTGCGCCCCCTCGCTTCCTTCCGCTGGAGGGGGTAGGCGGTTTTCTGGGGTTGAGGGAGGAGGGGATCGAGGATTGCCGTGAGGAGAGCGCTCGTGTCGCTAATAGAGCTGTCGACTGTCCAAGTGGGATTAACTTCTGGAGGCGACGTCGACTCCCCGTGCCTCGTTTTTGGCGTTTTCTTTATTATTCGAATTTCGACTCAATCCTCGACTCGCGTTGGTTCCGCTGCCGTCTTCCCCACCTCTACCGTGGAAATAATAACGGACGCGTCGTTTCTTTGTGTGCGTGCTAGTTTCGGAACTGAATCCGAAGCGCAATACGAGTGTCGTCTATGTGAGGAGATCTGAATATGTATGTTCCTCTAATCAAAATATTTTTTTTTTTACGGCGACAATTGTTATTGGCAAGGTTTCGCAGCGGATCCCCAAGTTGTGTTACGTGTAGGCTAAATTTTGCAAAATATCTTTTTGTTTTTCGCACACGGAAAGGTTTATTCGTATAATTTAGCTGGAAAAGTTACCCGCTAGATTTAGGGTAATTTTTTTTTTTTACCAAATTTAGCGGATAAACTTTTTTTCCACTAAATTTTGCCAAAAATGTTTTTTCACTAATTCTAACAAATACAATATTTCGATATATCTACCAGGGAAAGATTTCCCCTCTGATCTATCGGGAAAATGCACTAATATACGAATGCATAAAAATAGCCTGCGTGCAGCAGCGTTGTGCAGCTCCGCATTTCCGTTAAAAAAAAATAATCTGAAGATTTTTTTTTGTTTTTTTTTGCTTGTATGATAAGTTATAGCACACAATGCTTCTTGTATGCTTTAAGTTTATCTGGTAGTAATGTCGGGGCTCCAAATCATGTAGTAGCTGTACAGCTCTCGAAGGAAATGTTCTTGTTTTATGATTGGTGTTTGTATTTCTGTTTGATTGCCAGGTACGAAGTGGGATGTAGCAACAAAATAGCGTGGATAATAAACCGCGCAAAAGTTTTGACACATTGTCATTCCTATTACTATTGCGCTGCAACAAGCAAACGTTTAATGTGAATAAGCAAAACGGTTGGAGGAAAGCGTGTAAGTTTAATTAAAACTCCACACAAACATGTGTAATGTTTTACGAAAAAAAAAATCTTTCAATGTTCCAACGGATATCACGTCAATGATCGGTCGTCACAAAATTATTGGGTTTTACGTGTGCCCAGGCAAACAGCTTGAGCGTACTTTTTTTTTTCTTTTTTTTTTAAGGAGGCAAAATTGCACTACGAAAGTCGAAGGACATGAAAAAGTCTACATACAAGAGTTCACACAAGGTGTGCGTACTTTGTACCCCTTCGTATATTTTCAAGCGCTGATTTGCCTTCCTTAATACGTGTACTGACTAGGCAAGCCACCAGCCGGTGGCTTGCCTGACTTCGGCTAAAGTTCGATTTTTGCGTGCGTGCGCAAAAAAATGAAAACAAGCTGATGCAACCTGGTGGAGAAAAAGAAGCAGAACATACAATAATTAAAAAAAAAAAAAAACTGTATTATTGTTGGGACCTTGGCCAGTTGGTATGCGTTACTACAGTGCAACATGTATTGTTAATATTGCTTAATTGCTCGGGATTTATACTAACTAAAGCATTAAAAGTAGATGTGTTTGCTTTTACATTGCGTAAATATTGGAAAAAAATTTATAAAATAAAAATAAACTCCTCCATAAGTTATTCGTGCCCTAAAATTAAAAGAAAAAAAAGACTTCGTCAAATTTCGGTGTCCTTTTAAGGAACGCTGTCCTTAACTCGAACTTCGTCAAATTTCGCTAAAAGCTCAAAGGTTCGTCGCCGAACCAGCTGGATTTCGTCGGGTTTGACGAACGTTCGCAACATTCCTTGTACCAATTAGTCGGACTTTATGCCTCGCAACTTGGCCATACACGAATTCGCATCCCCCGGGAAACATAAACTGGGACGCTGGCCTTCTGAAATTGTGCGAAACTGACCTTACACCTCTTCCTCTTTGGCCCTTTCGCACGGGGCGACTCAAAGGGCGTGCGACGTAAGCGCCGCCTCCTTCGTGCTTACGCCCATTTTGCCTGATTTGGAACGCGCGCGGACGCACTTGGAAGAAAGGGAAGAGATCGTAATTTATCTTTTTTTTTTCCTTTCCCCGTACTGTCCATTCTCGAAATAATGCGAGCATCGACGTGCATTCACGTCGTTTACGTTCGGTTCCGGGTTGAGGAGGGTTCCCCGAACGGGGAGAAAAATCATGAGATTGGCTAAATACCACCGCTTGCATATACGCATTGTGTTCATACACGCGCTTGAGCGCGAGCACGCGTGTTTGAAGACTTGCGTGCGTGCTCCTACGCGGATTGGGTCGTCGAGTAAACGGACTTGTGGGAACGAAGTATAGCGGAAAACGACGGAGAGGCGCGTTCCCGCTATGGTATTTTGCAGGATGCGGCGGTTTAGGCTCACGCACGACCCCAGGGAACAAATGTGGGGATGTTTGCGGTAAGGTAACGGTCCCGCGGTGGTCGGCCAGAGGTCACGATATATGCGTGAGAATGTATCCGAGTGGCCGGGGCGACGCAAAAGCCGTGCTAGGAGCTCCGCGGGTACGTTTAAGCTGCAGTGTTGCGTATACGGAACAGTGTTTCTAGAACGCGTTTCTTTTGGGAGGGAAAAGAGGAACGCAGCCGTTCCATCTTGCATCGGTGGAAATAGTTCGGGAACACGGTACGTTTTCGACATGCTTCATATAGGATCATTTCTATATAACGACAGGAGGAACGACATTCCTTTTTTCTTTGTTTATTTCTTTGTAATTTTACCCGTATTTAGTACGTACTTAGGCGTCTTACTACCGACTATTTCAGCATTTGATATCGAATCAAGAACTGGGAAAGCGTCCGAGCAATAAAAAAAGAAAAAAAAATCCGGAAGAAATGTGAGTGGCGACTTGACAGTTCGATGTGGATATTTTCACTTCCTCTCTTTATTTTGTCTAGGGATCATCTAGCGCAGTATTTTATTAAAATGCTCAAGTGTAACGCTAATGCGACGACACGTTTTAATCTTAGAAACGTAACTGTAGCGCGTTCCTTTCGAACCACCGGAACGTGTGACGGAAACTCGTTCCAAGGTTCACTATAGAACGAGAGATTTCGTTTCTGTTTTAGAGCAACTAAAGTTCCTAGATAAGAGGTTCCTACAAGTAGCGACGTTCTTTGAATCCCCGACTGCGTGAAGGTGCAGATACTAGGAAGGTAATGGCGGCGCACAGCAGAAGAGTGAATTGAAAGACGCAATTATGTTCCTAATGAATGTACTCTATCATTCGTTTAGTTGTCCTTACGTGTAAAAACAACAACACAAAGGGACTTAGAAGGAACGTGTACAACACTGGTGTTGAGCTGTTAAAAAGAAAAATTGTAGAAGGAATGAAACGCCACATTTGTTGCTGTCGCAATGTGAGAGTCGCTTGGGACGCAAGCGGGCGTTCATGTTTGTAAACCACAAAAGGATCTATACCAAATGATTGACGAAAGAAAAGTAAATGCACTGTACCAAAACATTTTTATATATGAAAGACTTGGTACGCTGCCGCTTTCGCGGCAGCTTATGCAATCGCCATCTTTACCGAGAAACGCATGCGAGGAGCGCTATACGTGCTTCGCATTGTTAGCGGGGCAATATATATATATATAGTGACGCCACTCCACACTTCGAACTCTGCCGTTGCCGCGGCAGCTTATGATATCGCAATCTTTACCGAGAAACGCATGCGAGGAGCGCTACCTATACTTATCATCTATCACGTGGTTTTGACACTTGTTTTGTGGTTTTCTTATTGAAACAAGTGTCAAAACCATAAGAGATAAGGCGCGTGCGAGCGGTAATAAGGCGCGCGCGTGGGTTTTCTGTTGACGGACATGAAAAAAAATTGCGGTGGCTTAGCTCGGCTATGCCAGGATATACGTAGCGTGAGCTTATGCGCACAAAATGAGAGGCGCTATCAAGCGGCTCCGGTGCAGCGTCAGACTTGGCTACTGCGCAACGGAGGCGCACAGCTGGGCACGTGGCGGCGCCAGTACGCCTGCCGCGGCTATGACGTCACTCCTCTGGAATGCGCAGACCAGCGAGGCGCGCGCGGCGGCGGCGGAGCGCGCGGTGGCGGCGGCTCCGGCGCGCCAGCTGTGCGCCGTGTGTCGTCACTGCTCCTCGCGCGTGCGCAGCACGGCTCTTTGGGAGCCACGCGAAGCTGCTCAACCTCAGTCAGTGTAGCTCACGCTACAAAACCTCACCTGTTAAACACAGCTTCGCTGTAGAAGTAATCGGTTCATGTCTACGGATTACAAGTAATCCGTACAAATCTGCTTCTATCTGCAGTGCGGAAAAGTAAAGGCTGATTCACAGATTTGCGTTTGAATGTAACCGACTGCGTTGAAAACCGCTCGTGACTGCTTACGAGATAAAAGTTTCTCATCTTTTTACAAGTAACGACATGACAAAGCGCATTCCGCTGGAACAATATGGCGTCATTCAGTTCAGTTTTATACAGTGCATTTTGTCACGCTGTCGGCGCCTCAAAGAATCTAGGAACCTATACGAGATAACAGACTTGCGCCATCTATGAGGTAGCCGTGAAACCCTTTCGATCTGCGTATATTTTACGCCTCATTCTTTCGACGTGCGCTTGAAATAACTGTGAGAACGTCATAATCAACAACCACTCATAGATACATTTGCTCTCGCAAATGCTGTCCTAAAAAATACGCAGATCTGAGACATTTCAGGGCGACCTGTGCCGGTCTTATTCGGTAAAAAGAGGGGATGTAACCCAGTCGATCGCACTCAAGCTCAAATATCTGAATGAGACTTAAACGGAGGATGGCTTGACGTCACGGAGCTGCGGCGGCGCTGCGATCGCGCCGGAGCCGGGGTGTGTGGGTGACGGCGCGCGTTTCGCATGGGCGTTATAGCATTTCAGCATGCCGCGAAGCTGTGTTGCCGTTCATTGCACCGAAAGGTACAAAAAAAGTAGCGGAGTGAGTTTCCACAAGTTCCCGGCAGACTCTGAAAGGCATAGAAGGTGGTGGATAATATATATGGATCGAAACAAATGGTCGCCTCGCGCGAACGACCGTTTGTGCGGCAAAGGGAAACTGTTGGCTGATCGAAACCACCCGGATTTTGTTCCCACGGTGTTCGCGCACAAAGCACCGGCCAAGCGCTCGACGGAGGCTCGTATACGCCCGTGCTACCCAGCAGAAGGGGATCGGCGACAGAACGGCAGTGTTACCGAAAAAAAGTCACGAAATACGTTATTCGTTACTTGCAGATAAAATGTACGCGTTACTGAGCTACGTTATCTAAAAATAAAAGGAATGCGTTACCGCTACCGATAAAAAGTAACGCACGTGCGTTACTTTTTAAATGATGATTTAACACATTTTACGGTTTTGACGATACAGGTGTGCATAAGCTGATATACCAAGAAACATTATGTTCATGCAGGAACTGAACATAATTACTTTATCTCTTTTTGCGGTTTCACCTAAATACTCACGAGAAAAAACGCAAAGAAAAACATGGCTTGACGCCTAAAAACACGGAAAAAATTGAAGTGTAATTTTTTTAAGACTTGGGAAGTAGTAACGAGTAACGCCACTACGTTACTTGAAATAGTAACGTAAGTATGTTACCCGTTACTATGTCGAAAGTCGAAAAAGTAGCGAGTAAATTACTACGTTACTGAAAAAAGTAACGCGTTTCTGATAACGCCGTTGTAACGTGTTACCGCCAAGACTGCAGAACGGACAACGCGTTACTACTTGTCGTGTCTCGTGGTCATGAGGGTAGGAAAAATGTCATACCTTGACTTCAAGACGCTGTTGGTATTTATTTAATTAATAAATTCACTTACGCAGACCCACAGTCTGCTGATCCCTCCTGCAGTGCGGAAACCGACTCGAAGTAATCGGAGGCCTCGGGAGACTTGTACGCCTGCACCGTGCCGGCCGTGAACTGGCTTGGCAAAAAAACTCAATAAACGACGACGTGAGCCGTCGACTTCGGTAGCAGCAACTTCACGTCGGAAGTCCAGCAGGCTTTGTTTACGGCGTACGGTTCCTCGTAGGCAACGCTGTCCACGCACAGTTTGTTTCGATACCGCTGCCGTTCAGGCTCGGGTAGCGAGCTCAAATAGTCGGGCATAGCATACGACATACGTTGTTAGGAAATACGACTCACAAATAAAGCTAGAAGCTTCCCTACAACGTCAACAACGAGCGCACGCCACACAACGCAATGGCGAAAACACGGAAAGCCGGGCCGCTTTTGCCCACATAGCTACCGCGCATGCGCGGCCTTCCGGCCGTGTTGGTAAACAGAGCCGCTCCGCGTGTCGGTCTATAGATTAAATACGTGCCTCCCAGAGTCGGGGGCGGATTGCCTCCCCCCCCCCCCCCCCCCTCTCTAAGCTCCTTAAGGTCAACCTTTTTTTTATTTTTTTTTTAAATGAAAGCAATTGATGTACAGTGCTAATCACACTTGTCTATAATGCGCGAGCGAGCGGCTTTCTCCGGGGAGCGCTAGACTGGTGGCATTCGCGGAAACTAAGCTAGTCACGTGGCGCAACAAGGAACGGCCCGCTCGAGGGGTGTCCTGCCCACTCTATCAGCTTGATAAGCGATAAAAGTAAAGTGCTTTATAATATATTTTTGTTTTTTTGATGACGACATCGTTGATACGCCTTCATGCTTTAGTGTGTTTATTGTTCGAACAATGATGTTTGTAAAAATCGTGCGAGCAGCCTTCCGCGTTCGCCGCCAGCTGATAGAGTGGGCGGGACACCCCTCGACAGGGCCGTTCCATGTTGCGCCACGTGACTAGTTTAGTTTCCGCGAATGCCACCAGTCTATCGCTCTCCGGAGAAAGCCGCACGCTCGCGCGTTATAGACAAGTGTGATTAGCACTGCACTTCAGCGAAAACTTCAGTTTTTGGGGACATTGCAAATATTGGGTCAACAAAAGAGATCTGGGCAACGTTTCGGCCGTAACGTCAAATCTCACGAGACTTCTTCCCAGGGTGAGGAATAAAAATCAAGACGATTCAAATTTTGACTTAGATCACAGCGACTTTCCAGTTATTATTTAAATCAAACCTTTCCCCCACAGAAAATCTCAAAAATATTTTTAATTCGGTTGCAAATCACTTGATACTTGCTATGTGCCTTTTTTAAAAATTTAAATCAAGTAATTATTAAGAAAGAAATACTGATAGCAGGCTGAAAAATGAGTAAAACGTGACGTTAATTTGTGCAAATCGGAGTGTTTGATTGAGTTTTCTTCATACCTTCCACTTCGTCAGTTACGTAAAGACCTATTGCTATAAAATGAGAAAGCAAAAAAAAAAAAGAAGAAACAAATAGAGGGAAAGTATAATGTCATATTAATGTGCAAGCGAATCAGGACGCTAAAGAAAAAGAAAATGAAGCTTTTACACAATTAAGAAAATCAAGCTGCAGTTGCTGTAGTATGGCGGGGTATACATTAATAAAAAAAAAAAAAAAAACTGAATTTGACTGTACCTTTAATTTACAGAAATTCTTCCGGATTGTTTTCAGTGATCAGAAGGTATGATCAATCAATCTGCCATGTTTAAAAGTACATCTATAGCCATAAAAAAAATCACTTTTTTTTTCTAGCTACAGCGATTTAAAGAAGTCATGAAACGCTTTTCCAACTTTTTCCTGTTTAGCTTTCCTCCTCAACTCACAAATCGCGCATTCTACCAAACAGTTCAAGAAGACGAAAAGAGGGGAGGCCCCACTTGCTCGGACTCTCGTTTGTATAGACCTTTTCCGCAAGTGCGCCGCCATCTTGAATTGTCGTCACTTCCAGTATGGGCGAAAACATTGTTTTGCCGTCGCCACGCCAATAGAAGGCATTTAGGACATAAACGTAACCGTCACACATTCTCGTTTTGCCTCCCGTCTATTTTTTTACTATTTTCAGGTTGAAACGTTTTAAAATTTTTTTGTTGCCCATACCGGATATGCCTACTTGGCGGTCGGGGGCGAGAGTAAGCAGAAAAGGTCTATACCCGGACACAGCCATTGTCCCCCTAGAAGATTAGTCCGTCGCTCAAAATTCAGACAAAAGTTGCTTTCCCCACCCCGTTCACCCCGAAGCTGACAGTGCTGTAGAAACTACGTGCTCGTTGGGCCAGCCACACTCTTACCACGTGATCACGCTCTCTCGCGCATATCCACGCGCAGAGAATGAGGTCAGGTGATGAAAGGGAGGCGGCTGATTGGTCCGGCAAGCGCGTAGCTTCCACCACAATGTCAGCTTAGGGTGAAGGGAATAAGTGAGGTCCGGTGCCGTGTGACGTGCGTTTGGGCCCGTGGCGCGCTGCGGGGACCACGGATGTATCACAGTGGGGAATTGTAGTAGACCGTTTCCGCAGCCCGCTAAGCACCCGGATAGCGCTCCGTAATCCGCCACAAGACCTTGAACTATGCAGATAAGGCTGGCGGCGCGCATGCGCAGCTGCGGCGTTTTCTTCAGGGATACCGTAGCGGAGGAGAAAAACGGTCTACTACAATTCCCTAGTGAAAAGGCATAGAGCTTACGAACGGAAGGAGGTACGAAATAGTCCGCTGTGTTTTCAAATTTTCGTACTAAAAGTCAGGCTTTTGACTTTCTACCTTTGTTCTTTTGGCCCACTGAACGATGTGCTATTAGAAAAAAATCCCAATATAAATTGATTTATTCCAGCCCAAAATTAGTTTCATGGGCCCTTCAAATCAAATTCATCCGATTTAAATCAAATAAATTTTATTAAAATCATATAAATTTGAATAAAATCATATAAATCATAAAGAAAATACAAATAAATCTGATTAACATTAAATAATTCTGACTTATTTGAAAATCACAATTTTTTTATACCCTGAAAAAAAAAAAAAGTACTTTTTACGAGTCGGTGACACAACTAAAAAGCTCGCAAAAAAAAAAAATACTGCGCGATTACGCCCGCACGGTTAACTCGAGTCGTTCGCTGACGAGCTATAATCAGGCAAAACAAGCGAGCGCGGCCGGTATTCGATCGAAAGATAACGGGAGAAAAAGAAAAAAAAAGTTCGGACCCACGGGATGTGGGACGTGCCACCATGCATTCGTGAGCACGTACTGTACATAATACTACGCCATTGTATATACAACGCGCCGTACCTCTCTCACAATTACACTTGCCTTTTCGTGTATGCGTGCGCGCTTTTTAATAAACTTCCTCGTATAGGCGCATCGTGCAATGCCTGGTGTTTGTATTCGAGCGCGTACGTATATACACAGCCGCATACAGCGCCATATTCAAACCCTGCGGAGGACGTCGCTGAAAAGTGGGGACGGCCAGAGAGAGAGAGAGAGAGAGAGCGTTCTCTGTGTACTGGCACGTAATTTGCATCAAAATCAGATAGAGCCACGCTGTATAGGAGCCATTGTTGGCCGTGTTTCTGAGTTCTATGCGTTCGTGTGTGTGGGTTGTTTCCTTAGTAAAGCGTACTTGTGTTTCTCTCTTTCCCCGTGGCCCGTTCAATTGTCCTCCTTCCGAATGCTGGTTTTGTTTTTGTGCGCGAGTGTCCATGTATGCGTGTTCCCCGTGGGGTCTATTGAGTGAAGACATCTGCGGTAGCCTTGATTGCTGCTTTCGAGGAAGGCGTGTCGTCCTCCGCCCCGTTCGTTTGCAAGGCCTGTGGTTTCGGTCGGGCCACCCGCGTATGCACGCACAAGTCCCGCGGTGGCGTCGCCTGTCCTGCGACTTTCTCATTCTTTCCCCTTCGGTGCGTCCAAGGTACACACATCAAGTTGACTCTCGCTTGCCTAGCCTGAATATAATTATGTTTGCGTCCCATTCCTTTCTTAATTTGGGGAGGGAAAGGGGGGGGGGGGAGGGCGCGAAATCCATTGAAATATTTGAAGGTTTAGAAGTTTTTCTACTTTTAACGCAGAATGTGTTTTATCAACCCATTTTCACGGAGTTCTGCCACGTGTGGCTGTAACAAAAATTCGACACTGAAAAGCGTTACGCCCATTGGTAAGGAGACCGAACAGTCGCGCTTCTAGCGGTACGTGCTTCAGCTGTGGGAATAACAAACCGTAATTTTCTTTTTCATTTTGATTTAAGAAATTGAAGATGACAATTCAAAGGCCGCTCCTCGTGCGACCAAAGCACTGGTCACACGAGATTATGCTTGGCGAGGTTCAATTTCTTTGTTATGCTGTGTTTGTAAACACCGGGCTGTGGGGACAACAAGCTCGATAAAGTGTGATCTCCTGCCAATACACCATATAAAAAAAGGCTTCAGCTCCCGGCAGGATTTGAACTTACCACCTCAAGATGATGATCCAAACGGTTTGCCGATTGAGCTATCCAAGGCCAATGATTTCTAGAACGCAAAAGCCAACTGATTCCGCAAAGCCAACTGATGCCAACTGTCGCGCGTTACGCGGCTTTTCCTGTCATGCTGCGCCATCTCACGGCGTGGGCCAAAAATGAAAGCGAATCTTCGGTAGGCGGTGCCGTTCAGACGCCCTTATCTTCTTCCCTGGGTGGCCTATCGCATATACTGTGCCATAGCCTCCTCTATACTGACAAAGCCTGGCAGAAGACGCGGCCACCAAGAGTGAAAAGGTAGAGCGGCAAGCAACGGATGAGACAAGAATAACGGGCGCCCCGCTGCGGCGAGACGCAGCGCGACACACTTTTCCCGAGCGATGAAATTACCAGTTTTGACGAATGGTACTTACCTGAAGTTAAAGCGGAGATTATATGAAGCCTATGGAAGCACTTACTCTCAAGTTCACAAGGAATGTCCGCTCTTGCTCCGCGCGTTTCTCGCGCTACCACTTCTTTTCTCGTCGGGTTTGAAAACCATGTTTCGGGTCCTCGCCGCTGCAAAAGCTGTGCGCTGAATACCAGATTCCCCGAGAAATGCTCTCTGCTACCAGATCCTCGCGCTCCAAATCTGCGACCGCGCCGTCGTCGAACTGCCAGGCTTTGTGAGTATAGAGGAGGCTATGACTCATGCTTACCAGTTATTGTCAGCATGATCAAGCTTGTATGCGATTTTTTTATCTGTATCACAAAATAATACGGTTACTACTTTTTTTTTTATTCAAACGACTTTCACAACAAAAACGTTTGCTGTCTCATTGCTAGTCTATACAAGAAAAATATGTATATGTAGATGTTGTGCGGACGTCAGCGCGACTTCTAAATGAGGCAGTCTTCGCAAACTAAAGCACAACTTAATTTAAAGCCTAAGCCAAAATTGAGGGTTCCACGCGCCGATACAATGCATCTGGCAAGCCCCAGTGAAGTACTGAAGAATTATTTCTACTGTGTAGGAGCAACAACAAGGAAAACAGAGAGCCCGGAATGGCTCATGAGCGAGAAGTGCAACAGAATCAGACGCCCTTCGTTAGCAGACGGATGCCGTAAAGGTTTCAAGTTCTTCAAACTTTTTTACTCAGATAAATTTGTGCAGCGAAATACTGATACACAAGGTCCACCACCTTCGGTCACCTTAATAGTAAATCCAAAACAAAAAGAAGGAGGTTTTGCAAGATCCGAAAGTCGAAGAAGAGGAAAACTCCACGGTTCGTGGGGGAAAAAAAGGAAGTTTCTGTCTGAGCTCTGACTGAAGAAGAAGAAGCTACCCTTTTTAGGATGAGGTCAAGGAAAAGGAAGTTTATTAAAAAGGTTGCTAGTCCAGCGGTGTGTCTCTTTCTCTCTCCGTCGCTTTTCCTAACGTTCAGCTGGTAATAAGTAAGCAGTAAATCCTAACGCGATGCGTTAAAAACACCGATTTATTCGGTCCCTTCAAACAGCCGACGATTCCTTTGACTCACGTGGTAAATATAGTATGCATTCTTGGTTAGTATGTCTTCTGATTTAAGTCAATTATAAACAGCGGTACATCAAAATGCAAAAGCATCGCTTTACACGATTTTCTGCTGAAACATGCCTGGTCAAACAGTTCTATTCCCCACATCGCTAAAAAATCGAATGATATACCTCCAGGTCAAAATGCAACGTCGATCTCGTCTGTAGGCGGGCACATATGGAAATCACCAGCCACGCTTGCGTACACCGGACATTCGAGTGTACGCGGCGCAGGCAGCCCCCTTCATATCATCCATCACCGGTCGCTACTTTCCTTCTCACACTTTGCCCTCTCTCTTATCTTGTCGCCAGCGCGAAGAGCGCATTACAATAGATAACACTATCGCTGACCGGTCGAGGACGGCCGTAATTGGCGTTTTGGCTGGCTGCTCATTGTGTCCCCGACTGTCTCCGCCGGGTATACGAGGAACTCATTTATTACGCGGATGTAGATTGGTCGCGAGATGGCTCGCTCCTTCTCTTCGGCGCAGTCATAATATGGTTCCATGGCGTGCGCTTCCGCTATGCGTCCGCCGCATGGAAGACGTCGTCGGGCCACGATTTATGGCGTCCTGCTTCGGGGTTTGATAGCGGCCGATTGTTTTATGTACTACGTGAATTATCCGACCTTCTCTTTTTTTTCTTGTTTTCTTCTTTTTGCTTGACGTTTAGGGACACTGCGTCGTGAAACATGAAGCTGCGTTTAATTGTGCGTGCCGGCAAAAGACTCGGATTTCGTGGTATTAGACACGCATGGCCGTCAGTCAGTGAGCGTATAAGCTATGCTATAGGCTGCCTTCGCCGAAGAACGTATAGTTGCTCACGCACACACACGCACATGCACAGACGCACGCACACTTGATCGTATATCTGAACCTCAGATTTCTGCTTGCAAGCGAATCGGGAAGTAGTTTGCCTATGCTCCTCGAGAACCTCGTTTCGTGGCTTTCTCTATGTTTTCCTTTTTTATACCCTTCGTGTTCGTTTTTACATCCACGAGCGCGCGTAATTATTTGTGAGTCGTTCGTTGCCGAGATTCTTTCTCGAGATGCGGGATCCGGAACTTCTGAATGACGAAATGAGATATAATATGTATATATACACACGGGAAAACGAATCGTCAAGTTAATTTTTTTTTATGTTTTGCTTTTTATTTTTACGCTATAGACTGTGGGCAAGCCATGTCGGATTATATAACTCTCTGCGCACAGGGGCAAGATGAATGATCCCGATGACAGATCACACGAAATGTATTAAACACAAATTAAGGAACACAAAAAAATGATAAAGGAATCAAAAGTAGAATGCGGAGATACACTAAGAAGTTGGCCTTTTTATTTTCCCCATTAAGAACCGCCACTTACACGGTAAAAAAGTCCACTTAGAGTAAACACATTCGTAGGATTAAGTTCTAATGGTAGAAATCAAGGGAGAACGCCGACCTCTGGATAGAATAAGTGGGTATAGAGATTCGAACAGCTGCAGTGAGTAGAGGATAAGCAGCTAGCTTTGCGTCTACACGATAATCATTTAAACTAGAGCACGGTGTTCTGACGTAATTGCGCTCTCTCCTTTCCTCCTCTCCCTCAATTTCTACGCATAATACAGTCACTAACAAAGTTAGAACGACAAGGCGTCACTCTCGAACGCCCGCGACCATCAGAAGGCGGTGCTGTTCTTTGGCTGTGCGTGCACTCTCGAGGTTCGCGAGACGCTGAAACATTATGGAAGGCAGGAAGCTCGAGTTGGGGGCGGGATAACTGAAGCTCCTTCCTGTCGTTCTTATCCTTTTAGTGACTGTGGCGACCTCCGTTCTTAACGGGTAATACCGTCGTAGTTAGTTTTCATATAACGTGGCTGAACGCAACTGGTGTCTCAGTTGCAATCTCGACTAAGGCGGTATATATACCGAAATGTCTTCAATAGGCGTAGTTATATTATAAGCGAAGTTTTTGTATCGCGTTCCGCGCTTCGTGCCCGGAGGGCGTGCACGCGACGACGGAGAATTCGGAGTTTCGATTTCAGCGTGAACGTGACCGGGACATTAGCGTTTGGGGTGTGGTGATCATCTTCCTCGTGGGTTTTGGCATAAACGGCCGCGGCAAAGGTTCCGGCTTCCTGGGTATCGCGTGCCGCGGCGTTCGATGAGGCCGAGGCACTTCTTTATCTGACGCCCAGAGAGAGAGAGAGAGAGAGAAAGAGAGACATTCTGAAGCGAACTTTTGTCTCTCTTCCTCCTATTAAATAGTCTTCGATACGTTTAAAAAGGGCGATGCAGATATTTTTTTTTCCAATTTTAGTAAATGTCAGATAGAACTCGTTCTTGACGTTCATGACTTGAGAAACCAGCGTTAGTTTCCCTCTACATGAAGTTGCAGAAAGAAAAAAAAAAAATAGAAGTGAGAGCAACTCCCGCTTTGCCCATACCTGCAGTGTGGGCAAAGCGGGCTTGTTTGCAAACACTGTGTTGGTGTCAACTATGTTTCACATTAGGTTAGACCGCAGCCAAAGCGAGGACCCCATAGAGCCAATCAAGGAGCTTCGATCAAAAGTGCATCGTCATGACCAATCACGGGCAGAAAGAAAAGCGCAGGATGTCACGCCGCATTCACTGTGCCTGATTGGTTTTACCGGCGGTATATACAGTCGGGTAAACCAATCTACCGCACAGACCACTTTTTTGTGCGGTTAGAAAGTGGATGTCTATCGATAAAAATGGTGAGGTTTCATTTCGGTCCTCATCGTGGAAAGATTCTTTGGAACTCTTGACTTTTTTTATCTCTCGCACACTTTTGTTTCATTAGAGGGGGACATGTTTGTACAGAAGCAGGGTATTCTGTATTGGATCATTTGCGACGTCTTTTTTTTTAAGTAGCTGCGACGACGCCATCTCAGAAAAACTGGGAGGCAAGAGCAAAAATAAGATTTTTAGATACGTTGATGATTTTCTTGTTTTTAGTGAGGCAGCTGATGAGTCTTTAGAAGAGTCTTCGGCGCCTGGGCGAGCGGTTAGACGTTTACTTGTGAAATACCTAGCAAAGGAAGGTTACAGTTTTTGGGTATTAAACTGAGATTATTGGCTGACCATATCTATTGGGCATACGAGACGAGACCTAAAAAAAAGGTATCCTACCTTTTAGGTCGGCTCATTTAAAGTTAAGTAAAAGAGGCATTGCGAATACGTGTTTGGAGGCCTCCCTCAAGAAATCTTACTGTCATTCTATACAGGATACCTTTGCGCTACAGATAGCACGACTAAAAGTGGCACGCTGTCTAACTGAGGTCACCGAAAGCCTGCCAAAAAAAGTTCAGAGGCAAAGTCAAACCCACACGTGAGAGGCCCAATGTGAGATCAGCAGTGATTCCATACAAATTCATGTGTCGCACAATTTAAAGAAAGTGGGCCAGCGCTACAGCGTCCCTGTTGTGCTCTCTGCTCCCAATAAGATGGCCCGGCTCTCCCGTAGAATCAATAGCCCCGAGCAGTCGTCTGAGCCTTGCAGCACAACACGAGACTAAATTTTCTGAGTGTATCTCAGGCTTGTGTATCAAATTCCATTGTTGTGCGGGGGGTGTATAGACGCTTTCAGGCAGCTGTGCATGGGCGCCGCCATAACCGACCTTCAGTTTTTGTTCCTTCTTATTCTATTCGCTCCACTTCATCATTACCGTTGCAGGGCAGGCCATTGCCATTTTAGATTCTACCGCGTCCTTCTCACCAGCATAGGCCCTTGTGGAGACTCGTCAATGCCAGCTCGCTTTCGCAATATTTGAGAAGGTGCAAACATCGTGAAGCCGAATCGGCCGAATCACGTACGACGACGACGTGAGGTGTATCAAGGTCGAAGTGCAGTCCAGCACACGTTTCAAAGGCTTTCTGACAGCAAAGTTGCTTCAGTGCACATCTGTGTGATCAAACGAACTGTCCGTAACAGATATTAATTGTCGCGGATGGAGGCGGATCCACATGCTTAAAGCAGAACATGAAGATTTAATCGGCGAACTTGTGCCTAGAAACAAAAGAAAGGATGAGCGTCGACGGCGGCAGCAGGGAGCGACGATGCGTCGGCGTGACAGCCGGCTGTGAGTCGACAAAGCTGCACTCGACTCCTTATCTAGTACACTCGGCGTCTGAAAGATTCGATCTAGAATGTTCGTTATTGAGCTTGGTTGATATTGATTAGGTGAGGTCATTCTGACCTCTTTATGTTTTACACTCGGGGTAAGAGTATACTGGAACCTTCTAAGGCACGGAGACGCGTTCCTTCTTAATCATGCGCGCTTGAGATCTTGCTTAAGACTTTAAAATCTGTAGGATTTTTTCTCAGTGTGATGATTAGGAGGCAGGTAAAAAACACACACCCACATTGCGAGCCTGGAAAACGTAGTTTGGGGTCTCGAACCGCTCATTTTAAAGTCAAAATAATTGCTCCTTCATTACAATGCACGTCAACTGGAAAATCAGAAAGAGGGCGCGATGCTGCCTTGATATCACGTTCTAAACAGATGCTTTTCTCGCTCTATTTTTAGCAGCTCTCCATGCGTGTGATGATTTTCGTCAGACAGCATCTCGTATCGCATGGAAGTACAATTCGTTATAAATGTGATTCGTTTTCTTAGGCCTGCCATGTTCCAAATAAATACAAAATCAAAATCGTACCATTGTGCAAACGATTCAAAGTGTTGCAGACGGCATACTTCAGTCATTCCGTGTGCGTTCGTCATGCGTTCGTCGTCTGCAAAAGGCCTTTCGAGGCGCCTCGAGGACCGGAAGTTGCCGTCGGAAATATGTCAGAAAGAGCCAATTCTCGGCAAACTTCTGTCGTCGTAGGTGTGAAATATAGGGTTATTTTATCTATTATTTTTGGACGTTTGAATTCCACGTCAGATCTTTTACCTACCGTTCCTTCGGAACGAAATGCAGTCCCATGTATTTGTCCATTACAACACCATTACAACGCAACGGTTTGTTGGAAGCGGTGACGACACATTTACAGGGATCAATTTGTATTTTTCTGGCAAGAACAGGGAAGAATGAAAACCATGCATGGTGTGATATGATGTCATGATCAAGACATGTACGGATTAAAGGGGTACTCCTGCGATAGTTTTAGCTTCTCCAACTATAACTATAATTTCTGAACCCTTTCCCCTTTCCGGTATGCTATTTAATTTCGCGAAATTCAGAATAGGTATTGCGAAATCGGCAGATGAACATGATGCAAAAACCAACATTCATATATACCCGTACTTTTCAGTGCCCTGCAACGTCAGTGGCAGGCAGGTTTGCCAGTCGAGCAGGCAGTCTAAAAAGTAGACTTTGCCAAGCATTGTAGATGGTTGAGCGTGTTGGTTTTCTAATTTACGATAACGAAAGAGGAACATGGTGTGTGTTTGTCTTTCATGTTTCTATTTCGTTATCGAAAGCCAAGCGTTTGTTTGAGTTTTTCGGCGGTTGCTGGAGCGAATTTCCAAAGCGTTTATTTGACACCGTGAGATTGCTTGGAATCTATATGGAAACGAATTCTACAACCCAAAGAATGAACCCCTGCCTGCCTCCGGCGTCACTTCTTTGTTGTTGCCAGTAGAGACTTTCAGTTTGAAAAAAAAAAAGAAAACATATGGTGACGACCAAAATTGTAAATCAATTTATTTAGTGAAAAAAAGAAAAGAAAATTATTTTGACTTAATATTTGGGATACTGTTTCAGCGATGTTTGTTGGTGTGTAGCAAATTTTCAGGCAGATCAGACCACGAAGGAAACGCCGGGGTACCCCTCTAAAAGCCATTAACACCTTGAAAAAAAAAAAAACACAATAACCAACAGCCAACACACAATAAAAAGCCTAAAAAAGACAATAACCAACAGCCAACACACAATAAAAAAACTAGGCGGTGAAAGTACCGAGATATCATCACAATCGGTAACTCGTTACTTTTCTCGGTAGCGCAGTAACATATAGTGTATTCTCCCGAGTGCATCAAATGCGTTTTGTTAAAAAAAAAAAAAAAAAAGATGTCGGTGCGTTTTATTCAACGGTGTGACACCGTTAAATAAAACGCACGGACATATTTTTTTTCTTTTGCATATTTGCGCATATATGCATATTTGTTTCTTAATGTATGGACCTCACAACGTGTTCAATATTTCTCGTTGAATTCATTGGCGTGAATATTGAAAATGGCTCACGCTTTCGCGCATAGAATAATAATATTAATAATGATTTGTATTCCAGCATTTTGCATTTATCAGCATATAAGTCTGTAGAGGTAGTGTTCGCTGGTGCGACACGACCCAGCAATGATGATAGCCAACATGAGCGGTACACGAGGAAACATCTACGGGAGCTGAAGTGTTATTTGCATCGCTAATAGCAGTCAGCATATACGCTTCACAAATGGCATAGAGATTATGGCGATTATAATACAGATATGCTGGTTCATCAGCGCAGCTTCTTTGCGCCGACCACAGAGAGAAGTGCGACTAATACTTCAAATGCAAATTACATAAAAAAAAAATATTTTTATTTTTTTTACGAATACGGTTATTTATAGGGGTATGCAACCTATGCGACTGTATAGACCGAGATATACTGGAAGAAGCCCTTACAGATCGGCATCATTGATCGCCATTTGGCTCCATGGACACGCATTCCCCTCTTCCCTCTTTCCCCATCTCCCAATTCTACCCTGTAGAAGCGTCCCCCCTTCGGGAGAGAAGGAGCAGGTGGCTTCCTGACGCGGACCCACGGCGCGTGCGCCGTTTCTCCTTCCGAGATCTCTCTGCTGCCGGCTTCTCCACTTCTCGTTGAGCGGCTCGAGGTCGATACCGTCGGGAAGATGGCGGACGTGAGACAAAATAACTAAAAATGAAAATGGAGCCCAGTCGTCTCCGTGGCAACAGACTCCATCCAATACCACATAGAAGAGAAAGGCCTATACCTTTCCTCCCCACACGTCATCACCAGTGGATCGACGCAGCGTTTCCTACGCGGAGCGTAAGTTAGTCTGCTTCTTGTCAGAACGCTGAACTCTTATTGGCTGATTGAAAAAGAAATCCTTTCAATTAAAGCCAATCAGAGCTGGGCATCGTTCTGACGTCATCGGAACTCCTGCGCAAGAAGCAGACGACTTGCTCTCTGCATATAACTTGCGTCAGCGTCGACGCCAGCGCGCCTCGCAGCGTCTCACTGTACGCGCGCGACGCCAAGACGGACGCGTCTGCCGCTTTGCGGCGTCTCTCGTCGAGCTCCGGCGTGTTTGCAGCATGGGGCGGAGCGTAGGGGTCCACTCACGATGACGTTACGAGCGGGCCTTGTCTTATGGTATTGCTCCATCGGGCTCCCGCAGGGTCTTATAAGATGATCGCCCCGTAGACGGATGCAGCGCGCGCGGGACTTGCCGGAGTTGTTCGCCGAAATTTAGAACCACTTCTAAGACGCGCGTACGTTTCGGGTGCTTTGTTTGATAACAATTTAAATAATACAAAACTAAAAAAGACGCAGATTTTTGTTTTTTTGGTTTTTTTAGTTTAAATCATACCGTAAAACACAGAAACACATTGCAGACAATGCCAAGTTGCACGCATTGCCAAGTTCAAAGTTTTATATGGTCCTTTTGACGATTGTTTGCACTCAAATGTCCAACATGTTTTGCGAGGTAAACTTCAAATGTGTAGTTCATGTTTTGCTACATACAAATCAACCGGTCATAATTAAAACAAAACAAAGAACCCTGAGACAAAGGAAACAAAGAGGACAAACACACCACCGTCTGCCCATTTACTCTCACGAAAGTCTTCTTTGTCATCTTCATTTGAACGATACACGCCCTAACGGAAGGCACGCAAACTCTACTCTCGGCGCCTGATGTTCCGACGAAGAGAGCTATATTGCGCATGAACCTGTCCCCAGCCCAGTATACAAAGACGACAGCCCACACAAGGCGAAAATTGCGATGGTCAATTGCAGGGGTGGCCTGGCTGACCCGGCCTAAGAGCCGCAAACAGAACCACTCGTCTTCTAAGAGCTGCCTGGAAGAGGAAAGGCAGTAACGGAGAGAAAGAGGGGGGGGGGGGGGGTGGCTTCAAACTTTTTTTTTTTTTGTAGCGATGAATAACACTTCAACTACTTTAGATTTATCCGAGTCGAAAGCAGTCCAACTGTACGTAAGGTAATAGCAGCACAAGACTACCAGACCGCAACATATGTCTTTCAATTTAAAACGAGTTCCTTTTCTCCTCTTCGGGAAGTGCTCGTGTGACTGGAGGGAGGGGGGAAAGGCGGGGAGGGGGGGAGGATGTTAGGTTTTCTAGGGAGCCGGCGGGCCGCACTTTAACACGCAAAGAGCCGCATGCGGCTCGCAAGCTGTAGCTTGGCCACGTACCCCTGGTCTATTGGCAAGGAGATCCAACTAAAGAGGGTGCTATGTCCAGCTTGTTTTCCCCAGAGTACTGTGTTTATTAACAAAAGGTACGTGCACTGGATTCTTTACTTCGTCTTTCTTGAGAGCGCGCGTGGGCGAGCCGTACCCATTTTCTTTTCCCGCGCCCAATCAAGAAATATGAAGTAAAAAAAAAAAAAATATTTTTATTTTTTTTCGAATACGGTTATTTATAGGGGTATGCAACCTATGCGACTGTATAGACCGAGATATACTGGAAGGAGCCCTTACAGATCGGCATCATTGATCGCCATTTGGCTCCATGGACACGCATTCCCCTCTTCCCTCTTTCCCCATCTCCCAATTCTACCCTGTAGAAGCGTCCCCCCTTCGGGAGAGAAGGAGCAGGTGGCTTCCTGACGCGGACCCACGGCGCGTGCGCCGTTTCTCCTTCCGAGATCTCTCTGCTGCCGGCTTCTCCACTTCTCGTTGAGCGGCTCGAGGTCGATACCGTCGGGAAGATGGCGGACGTGAGACAAAATAACTAAAAATGAAAATGGAGCCCAGTCGTCTCCGTGGCAACAGACTCCATCCAATACCACATAGAAGAGAAAGGCCTATACCTTTCCTCCCCACACGTCATCACCAGTGGATTCGACGCAGCGTTTCCTACGCGGAGCGTAAGTTCGTCTGCTTCTTGTCAGAACGCTGAACTCTTATTGGCTGATTGAAAAAGAAATCCTTTCAATTAAAGCCAATCAGAGCTGGGCATCGTTCTGACGTCATCGGCAACTCCTGCGCAAGAAGCAGACGACTTGCTCTCTGCATATAACTTGCGTCAGCGTCGACGCCAGCGCGCCTCGCAGCGTCTCACTGTACGCGCGCGACGCCAAGACGGACGCGTCTGCCGCTTCTGCGGCGTCTCTCGTCCGAGCTCCGGCGTGTTTGCTAGCATGGGGCGGATCGTAGGGGTCCACTCACGATGACGTCACGAGCGGGCCTTGTTCTTATGGTATTGCTCCATCGGGCTCCCGCAGGGTCTTATAAGATGATCGCCCCGTAGACGGATGCAGCGCGCGCGGGACTTGCCGGAGTTGTTCGCCGAAATTTAGAACCACTTCTAAGACGCGCGTACGTTTCGGGTGCTTTGTTTGATAACAATTTAAATAATACAAAACTAAAAAAGACGCAGATTTTTGTTTTTTTTGTTTTTTTAGTTTAAATCATACCGTAAAACACAGAAACACATTGCAGACAATGCCAAGTTGCACGCATTGCCAAGTTCAAAGTTTTATATGGTCCTTTTGACGATTGTTTGCACTCAAATGTCCAACATGTTTTGCGAGGTAAACTTCAAATGTGTAGTTCATGTTTTGCTACATACAAATCAACCGGTCATAATTAAAACAAAACAAAGAACCCTGAGACAAAGGAAACAAAGAGGACAAACACACCACCGTCTGCCCATTTACTCTCACGAAAGTCTTCTTTGTCATCTTTCATTTGAACGATACACGCCCTAACGGAAGGCACGCAAACTCTACTCTCGGCGCCTGATGTTCCGACGAAGAGAGCTATATTGCGCATGAACCTGTCCCCAGCCCAGTATACAAAGACGACAGCCCACACAAGGCGAAAATTGCGATGGTCAATTGCAGGGGTGGCCTGGCTGACCCGGCCTAAGAGCCGCAAACAGAACCACTCGTCTTCTAAGAGCTGCCTGGAAGAGGAAAGGCAGTAACGGAGAGAAAGAGGGGGGAAGGGGGGTGGCTTCAAACTTTTTTTTTTTTTTTGTAGCGATGAATAACACTTCAACTACTTTAGATTTATCCGAGTCGAAAGCAGTCCAACTGTACGTAAGGTAATAGCAGCACAAGACTACCAGACCGCAACATATGTCTTTCAATTTAAAACGAGTTCCTTTTCTCCTCTTCGGGAAGTGCTCGTGTGACTGGGAGGGAGGGGGGAAAGGCGGGGAGGGGGGGAGGATGTTAGGTTTTCTAGGGAGCCGGCGGGCCGCACTTTAACACGCAAAGAGCCGCATGCGGCTCGCAAGCTGTAGCTTGGCCACGTACCCCTGGTCTATTGGCAAGGAGATCCAACTAAAGAGGGTGCTATGTCCAGCTTGTTTTCCCCCAGAGTACTGTGTTTATTAACAAAAGGTACGTGCACTGGATTCTTTACTTCGTCTTTCTTGAGAGCGCGCGTGGGCGAGCCGTACCCATTTTTCTTTTCCCGCGCCCAATCAAGAAATATGAAGTAAAAAAAAAAAAAATCCACGAGTGCTGCGACCGCGCTTGGCTTCATTGATCGGACGCGAGCCCCAGCCGAACGCTGACGTGGCGTTCGGCTACGTGGGCCGAGCGTCGCGTCAAAATGCAAACGAATAATCTATGTTGTTGTTGTCGAAATCGGTGTATATAGTTCTAAATTTAGCCACTAGGGGTGCGACGGATGGATCTCCTTCCTAATATATACGCCACACGGAAAGAACCCGATTCAAAACAAAAAATAGATTATACTCGCACAAATCCTTGCACACAACACTGCGCGCGGCGTCGCATTATGAGGGACATACCACAGCATTCTATGCCGTATCGGTCAACACCTACAGTATTATAAATGTGAGGAAAGTCACATATTCAAGAATACAAGCGCTGTTTTTGGTGGCGACGCGATGTCGTGAAGTGAGGGTGGCAAATCGGAACAAAAACTTGGTTGCCAAGGGGTTCCCAATATGCTTCGCGCCGCACTTGCGAAGAGTATAGTCGAAAATGTGGATAATCAAAATACGTACATTATCGTGAGAAAGAAAAGCATGCAGAAATTTGTTTTAGAGCGCAGCTCTTAGGCGCCCATTTCCGGTTTGAGCGGCGTCGGCGTCGCCGTCGCCGTCGGCGTAACCGCGCGGTGCATTATGGGGCGTTTTTCATGATGACGTCACACGTGACGTTACGTGTGACGTTTAATTGGGTGTAGAAGCACGACGCACGACAACAATATTCCGAGTTGAAGGCCATATATATGAAGTGCTGTGAAAGGTTTTTATTTTCTAGGTACGGAGCCAAATGTAAACGAAATCATATTCTACGGAAATAATGTTAGAACATAATACTAGTGAACACCGAAACAAATGTATCATTGAAGTTATAAGGGTTGTAATAATAGTGAAATTATTCATTCACATGAAAACAAAGCTTTTTTTTCATTTGATTATTTATTTTAATGTCGGCTTATGTGGAAATTCGTGATAAAAAAATCAAAACGTGAATGCTAAATAAGCTATAGAAACAATCTAGTCGAACCCATTAGGATTATTCCCAAGTTTCTATTATCTGCTCTAGCTAATCCTCTTTCAATTTGCTTTGTTCACTGCGCCATCGCGCACATGAAACCCCCGTAAATTTGATACGTAAACAAAAAAATCGACATAAAAATAGGAATTTATAGAGCCCTCTATATATCTTCCCATAATACACATGTACCCTTGCTAAACCCCCACTTGAAGAAACAAAAAATAGTTAAAATATTGCAGTTTATTATACATGCCAGCTGCAGCCTTATTCGGAACCTTTTACTGGAAGCTAGGTTTCTTATGTCATCACTTATCAATATATTTTTTTTTAATTATTATTCGACGTTTGTGTGTGCGACGTCCTACTTTTGAGGAGTGCTTTTTCCCTTAGCACGCGGCTGCGCTGTGGCGAAGCAAGATACACGATATCGTGATGCCTGCCTTTTGGTTCTGGTTTCACTGCAGTATACCCGTGAGCGGTGAGAAGCGCACTCAACGAAGCTACCTAACCCACGCACAGATCAATCACGACCATGAGCAATATTGCGCGACATCGGAGTATCTGTCAGTGCTTGATACCGATATCAAATCAAGTAGCGCGTTATCCAAGGCAATAATTGAAAGTTCCAGAACAATCGTATACAAGCGTATACCGTAACGATCTGGCCGTATAGAAGCTGAACCGTTCTGGCGCAATTTGGGCGCAACTTTTGGCGAAATATAGCACGATGTCTCGCTGGAATGCGTGTTAGGCACCAAGCGTGTGCACGCTCGTCCGCGTATTTGTCCGAAGATCAATTGTGATCCTATATTGCGCTTGCAGCACACCCTGTGACGCGATAGAATCTTGCTAATTGATCTGCATTCATACCTGTTGGGTATCGGTCTCCGGTCTTAAGGCCCGTTCACACTCTTGCGACCGAGTACGACCGAGAGAGACCAAACCAGTTTTTAAGCCTCTTGCGACTTCTTAGGACCAGCTCCGCTGCAGCGCATCCGGTCCTAAGACGTCGCAAGAGGGTTAAAAACCGGTCTGGTCTCTCCCGGTCTTACTCGGTTGCATATGTGTGAACGGGCCTTTACGGGCCGAGGCACTTGGAAACAGAAGCAGATCCTCTTGAGATAGCGCTTCATACCCGTATATTTGCCCCAAGGGGAAAAAAAAAAAAGAAGTTAGGCTTTTCTTTTTTTAAATAAACATATAAACATACACAAACTATATAAAACCTTCCTTACTTACGGCGACCTATACCATTTTTAGCAATGATGACATGTTGCTTGGATGAATCTCATACTAAAAATGTTCTCGTTTCGATACAAAGGTTTTGGGACCGCGAATTATACATTTGTAGCGCATTTGATTAAATGAGATCATCCCATTGAACCATTAAATTGAAGGTGGACCGAGCCAAAACCCTGGTTTTCTGCTTTGCACTAGGTGGAACTATCAAGTCGTAAACTCCGTGTTAAAAAAGTAAGCGCTTAGTCGTTTGTTTTTATTTTTAACCCGATTAAGCGTTTGTTGTTGTCCCCTTTACTCCGTGTGACTGTGAAAGCTACCATTTGGGGGCACTATTTCGTGCCATCCGGCACCTCTCATGCTTGTGTCCCATCTTGTGGATAAGGATGTTGATGACTTGGCCGTTCTACAGGGTCTGTCCCGAAACTTCCCGGAATGATTTTTTGTAGTCGGCAACGCCGCCTGGCGGGGCGAGGCTTCTGGCGGAGAAGTTAGTGGGGGACCTAAGCTTTGAAACGAGACCGGTTTCAGTTGTCCGCGGGCTGCTGTTGAGCACGCTCCGCGCAGAGATATCTTCTGCACCCTCGTCGAGAGAAAAAAAGTGGACCAGTTTTTGGAGCAACGTTATGCAATCAAGTTTTGTGTGAACCTGGGTAAAAACGGGGCGGAGACGCCCAAAATGCTTCGGAAAGCCTATGGTGACGACGCGATGAAACAAAGCCAAACTTTTATGTGGCCCCAAAGAGGTTCCGGGAAGCTTCGGAGCCCGTCAACGACGACGACCTCTTGGGACGCCCGTCGACACCACAAACGGACGACTCGGTGCAAAACGTGCGTCATGTTTTGGACAAGAACCGGCGATTAAGTGTTCGGATGATCGCAGAGGAAGTGTGGAATATACCCAAAACAATCGTTCATCGCATTTTAACGAGGGATCTTCAAATGAGGAAAGTCTGCGCGAAAATGGTGTCAAAGGTAATGACGACTGAGACGAAGGAAGAGCGTTTGTTGAAGTACCAGGAATTGCATGAACGCTACGAAATGGACCCAGAATGTTTGGACAGAGTGATCACAAGGGACGAAACGTGGATTTTTTAGTAGATCCCGAATCAAAGCGTCAGAGCAGCGAGTGGCACATCACGGAGTCTCCTCGCCCGAAAAAAGAAAGGATGAGAAAATCGCGAATCAAGGCAATGCTCATTGCGTTTTTTTTTTTTGACAGAAAAGGTGTGGTTCACAGTGAATTCGTCCCGCAGGGACAAACAGTCAACAAGGAGTTTTACTGTGAAGTGCTCAAACAGTTGCGCAACAGCTAGGGTTCGACGAGTCCAAAACAAAATTCGCGACAATTGGATCTTGCACATGACAAGGCGTCAAGCGACACCGCGCTCATTGCTTCCGAGTTGCTGGCCAAAATGGGTGAGGCAACGGTGCCCCAGCCCAAGTACAGCCCCGATCTGGCAACACCGGACTTCTTTTTGTTTCCAAGAATGTGACCCTGAAAGGAACTCGGCATGGGACGCTGGAGACGGTAAAAGCAGCTGCGACGACCTCACTGAAGGAGGTTCCCGTTGACGGCTTCCAGGGCGCTTTCAGGGATAGGGTGAATCGTTGGCAACGGCCGTGCATCGAACTATAGGGGGAGAATCCTCTGAAATGTTCTGAAAAGATTATAAACTGATATTGAATAAATGATTTATAAAAAACAATTCCGGGAGCTTTTGGGACAGACCCTGTATTAAATTATATCGTTTCATCAAAGCGTTATATGGAATAACTTAAACACCAAAATGAAGGAATAGACAATCACACGGTGAAGTGGAGTTTGTATTTATGGTAAACAAAGACTCGACTACCAGATAATGCAACTGCTCCCACATATACAAAATGTTTGTTAAAACGTTCTTACCGTTAAAATTGTTTTTATTTTATATGTGAATTTATGATATATATATATATATATATATATATATATATTGCTAACGACTAATTGTTTATGTTTTGTAAGGTGATTTAATATGATTTGTCATCACTCGATTTATATTCCCACTTCAATTTTCATAAAAGTTCTTTGTTCACGCTACGCTTATTTCGAATGTTGGAAAAGTGTTACACCTTGAAAGCTATATCCTTATGATATAATGTATTGGACTCTTAAGATAAAACATTCCCGCTTTATTGGCGCTTCTGCTTTTGTATAAATATTCTGATTTACCGTTATCAATCATTTTCTCCATCGCACGTATTTGAGTTTGAAGAGTGACATCACTATGGATTTGCAACATTTTTTTAAAGTAATTTCCGAATGCCTCGCATCGGTGTTAAAGTTTTCGCTTTTCCCGCGTTTATTACTTACGTGCAAGGTACCGCGCGCTGCAGAACTCTAATTGACGGAGGCTGAAATGTCCTTTTTCCTTCACCAATCTGCCGGCATTGGCCGAAAAAAGAAGAGTAACCTGTATTAACATGACCCTATAGAAGAAAACTGCATAGAGGCAAGCGAACCAGATGAAGCGTTTAAAAGTATCACTACAGAATATTATTACAGGTTTTATTTGATGAATGTCTCTGTTGATTAATAGTGTGCAGTCGTGTTCGAAACGTACTTTATGTATGAAGAGAACATACTTCAAACGTGCATGAGGCGCATCCACGGATAATTGACCCTTCTCAAAAGTCCGCGCCATCACCTGTCCGCCATTGCTTGGCCACGTGCTCTGAGCGCGTATTATTGGGCACGAGGGTTGCGTCGGCGTTCGGCGTGAACTCGGCTAAGCTCGTATTGGACACGAAGGCTACGTCACAGTTCTGCGAGAACTCGGATCCAATCACGTGCTTCGTGTACCAACAAAATGGCGACTATCATTTTTGCTCGATGGAGCTTTGAAAAAAAAACAAAAAAAACAACAGGGTCTATTATTCTGTCCTCGTAAGGAACACCGTGCCTTTTGTACGATGTATGACCAGTGTGATTGTGGATGATTGCAGCGTTATAGCTTTCCCAACTCGCAGCTCAAAGGCTACTATGTCATATATATATATATATATATATATACTTACTCGTTTTATCAGCCCCAAAACTGCAAGTTTTGCACGTATCGGGAGGGAACTATTGCCATTGTGCGAAGTAGTAGCAGTTCTGACAGGATATTTAGGTATCGAAAAGAACAAACTATGATTTTCTTTCTATTTATTTTTTATTTGAAACGCGGATGTTTTAATAAAAGAACGAACGGCTGGTTTTTGTTTTCTAGGTGGGTATATTATTTCACCAGGGAATCAACAACGTTCCGCAAAACCCTACACTTTTTTTTTCTTTTTCTTTGCGGAGTATGAGATTAAAACGAACGAACATAATGACACGCCCGACTATGGCCATTGCATTGAACACGCCAGTCACCGCAAAAGCTTGGGGTCGGTGGCACCCGGACCTTGGCTTCACAAGCCACGTGAACACGCTGTACAACCGCAGCGGATACACTGTGGTCATTTTGAATACGCGGGTCCTCCCCACTCCTCTAATTATATTCTTTATTCTACCGCTTCAGCTTCGCCGCCGTAATAATCAATTAAGGATTCCTCCCTGATTCCCTGACTGCTAAAAAAACTGCTTAATTTTTTTCTTTGGTGGATACGCTCTCATAGCTCGCAACCCCCCCCTCCCCCCCCCCCCTTCTCCCCATACACGCAGATATACGCAAAGCGTTCTGCACGAGATAAGCCAAAAACCACGGTTCGTTTGCGGGTACGGAACCGTAATCGCGCTACCGCACGCATCGAGAACACGTAGGGCTCCACATCTAGAGTTGCGACTGGTCGTTTGCATATTCCGCAGCTCACTCCTCCCCCTTCCGGAGCACTTACCATACATCGCAACCCCCCCCATAAACTGCAGGGAGCCAAACCAAGCCAAGCCAAGCCTGGCCAGCGCTCCCTCTCCATTCCCTCCTGTTGGGTCTACAACGAGCGACCGGCGGCGCGCACGCATTTCAAATCACTTTTAATAACTTATTCATCGCACCATCTCGAAAAACGAGACACACAACAATACTACATCATACCCAGCGCCATGATGATAATGCCCTCCCGAAATAATACGGCAGAAGGCTGCCCGGTCTCTTTCAACGCGCACGGTGGGGGGATGTATATGCCGGTAGCCCTGTTTCATCTTTCGTTCGTATTAACAATATATATATAAATACAAATCACCCTACTCCAGGCAGCATCCTTCTCGCCCTCGATCCGCGCGTCTCTCTCCAGGCCCCCATGGCAACAGGAACGGAAAGCGCGACGACCACCCTCTCCCTCCTCATCCCCTCTCCCTCCCCATCTCCCTCTCACCCTCTTTTTCCGCTCAAAGATGCCGCAGTCGACGCCGATTGGTCCCCTCCCCGAATGTCGCGACCCCGCGGCCCCGCCCCCTTTGTCCCCCCGGCTTCGTTCCCGAGGCCTCGACGGCCCCTCCCCCTTGCGACAGGGGACCGCGCCCACTTCTAACCGGTGTGGAGCGCCGAAAAAAACAAGAGGGGGAGGGGGAGAGAAAGAGAGAAGAAGGAATGATATCGTTCGGAGTGTGTGCGTCTGTGCGTGAGTCATCCTCTCTGGAGAAAAATAAAAGAACGATAACATCCTCTCTCTTTCGCTCTCTTTGTGCCCGTTTCACCCTTTCCCTCTTTCTTAATCCCGCTCTCGCGTCGCGGGGTCTCTGTCTCGAGAAACTACGAGAGTGGACGTGATCCGCAGGCGCGCTGCCGCTATAATACGGCGATAGAGAAAGAGAGAGGGGTGGAAAGAAGAGGAGGAGGAGGAGAGAGAGCGGATCAAAAGAGCCGATTTTGTGTGGAAGGATAGTGTGCAGCAGGATAGAGTCGTCGAGCATTCAAGATGGCGGCTCAATGCGGGTCTTTCCTTTCCATTGATTCTCGGAAGGGATACAGCCAGGGTGACATAGAGAGAAAGAGAGAGAGAGAGAAAGAGATAGAAAGCTGCCCAAAGGCGACGAGAAGGGAGGAGGGGACGAAAGATGAAAGAGAGTGTGTCTCCGAGGTGAGCTCGATGGAATGGAAGACGCGGATGATCAGGCAGGGGCATCCGGCGGTGGACGATTCCCTTTTTCGAACCGACGGAAAAACACCAACATCAAACAAACGTGAAAGACTGGTGATTTTACGGATTTTTAAGAGCTCTCCCAATAACGCCGTCAAGGGAAGGTTTTCGGGAGGCTATATATAAGAGTTCGGATTGCTCTAGCAAATATAGACGACGGATCATATCTTGGGGCTGTATATATCATGTTGAAATGATATTAAAACAAAGAAAAAAAAAGACGAAGGACCAGTGGGAGGAGGACACAGACACAGCTCCTTCCACTGGTCCTTCGTCTTTTTTTTTTTTTTTGGGGGGGGGGGGGGGGGCGCTGTTTTAATGCCATTTCAACATGACCAACCGACTAGCCCAACTGCACACCTTGTTGCTGCATTTATCACTCTTAAGGTCTGTTCACACGATGCATCTTTTAGGCGCGCAACAGTTTCGCTACACTCAAGTTTCGCGAAATGTGCTCGTTCACACGTACCGCTTCACGTGCAACAACGATGACGTTTAGACTCGCGAAAATAGTTTCGGTGTTGACCATGATGTGACGCTCCGAATCAGATCGCTATTTATCTGGGGACCTGCTTTGCGCATTTTATGCAGTCAATTCACTTTAATTTTTTTTTTCTCACATACTGCACTACTTGGAGCGATCTCGCATGTGCGCAAAGCCGATCGAGGCGGACACCTTTACGTGCAGGACATGTGCCGGCGCCGAGCCCGTACACAGCCAATTCATTGCCAAAGCTCCTATCAATGCACATGGTATTCATAGAAACGCTACGTGTCCAATCTGGTTACTTCTCGGCGCCCATGTCTGCCCCGATTTTACTGTGCACTGTTTCAGAGAGCGCAAATGGTTTCACGTTCACTTGTAAACAAAGCAAACTTGGTTTCAGTTTACTCGATGGTCTCTTATACCCTTGTTACACGGGCGCACTTAACTGCAGTTACGCTAAGCCACAGTTAGCGCAGAATACTTGCGGACAACATTCTGCGGCTATGCAGTCAAAGCTATTGGCGAACGTGCGCTTGAGAATTTTGAGCACCAATCAAAGCAGTGCACACGCGCTCTTCACTTCTTCTGAAATAGCTCTCTGAGAGTATAGTGCGGTAACTGTGGTGCCACGTAACAGCAGTTAAAGCTGAGTTAACCACGGTTGAGGGTGCCCGTGTAACAGGGGTATTATCCAGCGGTATCGTCACGACAACAACGCTATGAGCACTATTCTAATCTCGCCAACTCCCGCTAATTGTCTTCGTCCATCGCTGGATTTTTTTTTTTCCGATATGCTACTCACTTTTCCTTCAGTGGTGCTTGACGTGCTTGCGGAAGCGCCGGCAGTATCCACCGTTCGTGGTTTCGTTTTTTTCGGATTTGGCTCGGCTACAACATCGGCAGTGAAGTGGTCTTCTCAAACAGCTCGCTCCCCCCTCAAAGGCCACGTGAGAGCGTTTCTCAGCGGCCATTGGCGGCGCCCTCAGAGTGATTGACAGGACTCGGCAAAGTTTCAGCAAAAGCTCGCTCCAGAAGCGAGGTGTGCGCGCAACTTTTTTTAGATGCGCGCGTCCTTTTCGGACTCGTTCAGACGGCGCAACCATTTCGCGAAACTACATTTCGCGACACTAGATGCGCGAGAAAAATGCATCGTGTGAACAGGCCTTAAGAAGTCTAGACCGTCAACAATTCCGCAAAGCGGCGGGGAAAATCAATCGCAGCAATCTATACGCGAAGAAAGCTCTGCGGACGTTGAGGCTGAAAATCTGTCTACGCTTATTGTTTTTACCAATTATCTCTATTGTAGTAGGCATGGATCGCGGACCGCGGCCTCGGCAGCTGGGGCCCAGTGTCGCCACCGGCGGCCATTGATTGACACCACCAAATGCATGGGACTCTATGATAAAAACAAGAAAAAAAGTGCCGTTTGCCCCGCTTTTCTGAGCTGGTGTCGGCACTGAAACGTTTTGTTTGCTTCTCGGGAAGCCTGTAAAATAGCATGTGTACAGACATTAAAACTCACAGCCTTTTTATAAATAAATGTTTTGTGGTCGAGAGTGACTCCGCTGAGCGAGAAATGTAGTGCAGCTCAATGAGACGAGAGTTACCTAGAGCTACCGCGGAGTCGGTGGCGGTTTCTACTAGTTGGGTTTAGCAGACGAGAAGCTTGAGGGCTTTGCTACGCGGAATTCGCTCATCCCCGGAAAGCCGCTGTCAACATGGAACTTTTTCGACAGTCATCAACTTCTGGGCTTCCCCGAGGACGGTCTTATTGACGGGAAGTTCCTTTGTTTACTTCACTATACGAGAGCAAGTTTGCCAGCTCAGCCGTAGATGCTCCGGGACGTTTGATTTTTTTTTTTTTTTTAATTGGCATTCGAACGCTTGACAAATACTGATTCGATCTCCAAGCACCCGATATAATGATCGCATCACATCATAATATACTCGCCTTCAAGCAAAGCATACAAGCTTCAATATTCCTACAGTTGTGTGTTTCTCCCATAGACTTGCGTGTATTGCCTGGTGTCAATTAATGGCCGCCGGTGGTGCCACCGACGGGCTCCCGATCCGCGATCTAGCCTACTACAATAGAGATCAGTGGTTTTCACCAGAGCCGTATATTAGGAGAGTTTGGACAATAGGCGGAGCAAAGGCCGCCGCCAGCGCCGAATATTCCCCCCACGCTTAGAGCGTAAACTAAATTTGTGACACAGCGTCGACCAATCAGGAGACCTCTACTCCATCTCACAAATGTCGACAGTGAAGACAAAGGCACAGGCGCGTGAGCCTAGCTCAGCGAAACGCTATTGTTTGTACGAGACCTCGTGCATAGGAGGCACTTTCCAAAGCCACGCGCTCGTGCCCATGCCTTTGTCTGCACTGCTAGAACAGCGTCCTGAGACTGGCTGAAAGAAAGCAGTGCAAAGGGTGGGGTGCGCGAGCGTCTTGAGACGCGGAGTTCCGCTCGGCACGGCTCAAATTATACTTCGTTTCACTTTACCTGCGAGCGAAGCCAAAGCTAGAAGCGCGAGACCAGCGCTTTTTGCATTTCTCCCCAGCTCGCGCGCTCGAGCAAAGCCTGAACGCACGGAGCTTCCGCGCTCGCGCTTCCAGTTTTGCCTTCGCTCGCACATAAGGTGAAACGAAGTATAGTCGTGGAACAAATTTAGAGCACGCGACCACCGCTAGGGGCTGTTTCGCGGCCTGTGGTTGGCCCGAGATGCTCGCCTATTCAAACCAATGTATGGCCAAACTCTCTCAATAAACGGCTCTGGTTTTCACCTCAAGAACCGTAGTATAAAAACAAAGTAGTCCGGCTCCTGGCGGAGCGTTTGTCGAGATCGAAGCTAAATATACGTTACTCTATCAAGATGTATATAGACTTCAAACGCCCAAAAAGCATTGCTTCTTCCTTCGATAACAAAATCTCGTGAGAACTACTTCGCGCGGAGCACGAACAATGCAGAAACCTTCTTTTTTTTAAATGTAAAAACAAGTTTATATGTTAAAAAAAGAAAGTCTGCGCCAGGGCTTTGAGGGTGCTGTTGCCAAGCACGTGTTGACGGCAAGCTTCCACAACGCTTCCGACACGCACATTGCACACCATCAAGATTGTCTTCTTTGGGAGACCATAAATAAGAACTGTATCCCGAGCATGTGCTGGAAGCAGACACCTCAAATATGGCGTCCAGTGAATACCACCTGGCAGAGCCGTATATTAGCCACCTGGCAACGAGCGCGTGGTAGCAGGTCAAGCATAAAAAAAAAAAAAAAACGCCCTAAAGGTTTTTTTTTTTTTTCTTTTGCGCCACTTTACAGCGGTGACGTTCCGATGATGCGCTTTGCCAGAGCACGCGCGCTCGTGCAGCAGTGGAATGCAGCATGCTCACGCCTGTATACGTTCGGCTTCGCTCGCACTTCTGGTGGAACTTAAGGCCGGTTCTCACATGGAGCGAAGCGCTGATGAAGCGCTCCTCACGTGCCGTCAGCTACTTATCGCCTGCCACGAGCAACAGTTTTGGCGGTGCGATTCAAAGCTGGTGAACGCTCCGGTCAGCACGCGCTTAGCGCGAGGTTAGCGCTATGCTTGTAGCGCTCCGCTGCATGTGTGAACAGGCCTTGACTCTATCTCACAAACATTTGCAGTGCAGATAAAGGCATTGGCACGAGCACGTGGCTTTGGAAAGTGCCTTTGATGCACGAGTTCTCATACAAACGAAGGCATTCTGCTGTGTTAGGCCCGCACGCCTGTGCCTTTCTCTTTACTGACGACATTTGTGAGATGAAGGATGTGCAACATTCTAATATTTACAAGTCCTCAGCGCATGCAGCGTGCGATCTCAGCACATGCATGCTCGTCGCTTCGAAAAGCGAGTAAATCCCACGCCATACGAACGAACTCTGAAAATGGAACATGCCAAGAGCTAAAGGGTGAACGGAGTACGGACGATTGCAAGAAAGGCGACTGGCCGCCGCCATGTCTTTGCTCATGTGGACAAGCCCTTGCCATTGGAACCTTGCCAAAGATATATATGCTCACGCGCCAACTGCACATGATTGCACGCATGGCACTTGTTTGGGCGCTAGGTCTCAATGTCCAATTCTGTATAGGGTGATGATATCCTTTGTTGTACGTGGTATTGGTAGTACCCGCGGTTATGGTGGACCCGATGCCGACAGCGGGCGCTCACAGGAAAAACACGAAGAAATTGCAGAAAACAAACTGCCGCCGTGCACTCAACGCCAAGAGCGCGTGCAGGGAGACGCTCTTTCACGCGTTCCAGAAGAAAATAGAAAAATAAGCGTTCGGAACAAAATGTCGCAATGTCATGACGCTGAGCAAAGTGCACATGAAGGTACCTTATAGGTGCAACAGGGCCTTCTGCGTATGTGCATGCAGGGCCCACACTCGTCACGTTACCACACGGTTGTTTATCAACGATGAGTTGCTGTGTTGGCGAGGTGCACGACCAAAACCGTCGCTGTAGTCGACTTTCTACGATTGCCCAAAGGCTCGATTTGACGTCTCTAGTGAACGGCAACGAGAGCCGTGTTGGTTCAAGAACGCCATAACTCTGAGACTCCATCGTGCGTTTCACACACTCCATCAAAATCGCCTTTCGCGCCTGGTGATAAGTAGCCAAGATCACAACTCGTGACGTCACATATGGAAACCATGCATAGGAGGACGCCGCCGAAACATATCGGCTCTAATAGATGCACGTGGACTTTCGACGTCTTCCAGTTGGCTGCGCGTGGGAGTCAATGAAGCGAGAAAAAGCTAAAGGAAGGACGAAGAAGAACCGACCCACGAAGGAAGAGGAACAGAACCATGTCGCCCTTGGAATATAGCGCGGTTGAAGAAATGTCCGTTCTGCAGCAGGTGTCCAGGGCCTCCCAGCGTGCCGACGAGCGCTTGAAGGCCAACGCCGAAAAGGTGCGCCGACGCAAGTTCAACCTGGTTCTCGGTGCCATCGCCGCCATCTGCGGGGCATTGCTGCTCTTCGGCATGTCCTACGCGGTCATAGGAGCCGGCCGCGTCACCGGCACGTCTCCAAACTTCACCGTCGAGGTGTACTCGATGAAGCCGGTGCGCAGCGTCACCGAAAAAGTGAGCACCATTAACGGCGAGGACGGCAACAACAACACGCTGCACATCATGCTGTATACCGAAGAAAATTAGTATGTTTCTTTATTACCTAATTGAACATTTAACGAATATGAAAGAGCCTCTTTTGGAACACAACGGACAATCCTTCAATAAACTTTGAAGGAAATACTCCTAATCTCTGGCGACTTTCCCTTACGTCCTCCTCGACCACACCTCCTGCGGGTGCCCCGACCATGGCCAAACCTGTTAAACAAGGATCCACACAAAGGCAGGCAAAACAAACTATACTCCACAGCCGTAAGGGGTCCCAAGTTTGCAAGTAAAAGGCAAAAAACTCCGCAGCCGAAGGAGATAAAACGTGCAGGTTGGTTTCCTCCTGAGGCAGGGTGATGTTCAAGGCTTGGTATCCAGGGGTCAAGTCCTCTGTGGGCCTCTGGCGGCAGCTTATATTGAGTTTAGCAGCATTCTGGAGCCACTTTGGCAACCGATTCCAGAGGGTTCTCTTAACACCAACGAAAAGGCTCAAAGCCAAACGCAAACATGTATATCCCAGAAACAAGCGCATTGACTAGACAAAACAGGCTCCGAACTAAGCTCTCAAGAGCAGCTATAAGCAATACAAAGCCCATTCGAAAACCGAGAAGTTACACTCGGAGCAAAACTCACTCCGATGTGGAGATCTCAAAAGCAGACATGCACAAGACAAAATATATCCGACGATGGGGTTTATAAACTAGGTGTCGTTTTCACGTTCACCCCTATTTGGGACCTCCAAACTTCAGCAGAAAGTCATGAGCCGTGCCGTGGAGACGAGCAAGCGCTCGGAGAAGGTAAAAAACAAATAAAACTATACTAAACGCGCGGATGAGCACAACTTCGTCAAGCGTCTCCTATGCAGGATAACAACAGCGACAACAACTCAATTATATAGACGACGCTCTTGGGGGTCAACGGTGCCCCCAACCTTGCCGCTGCACGTCATGACACCAAGTATATCTTCCAACGTCGACAACAATAGATTCAACAGCTCTGGGGGAGCGAAACACTGTTTGCCTACAAAAGGCGAAATTCGGTGTCAAAGCCGTCTGCGTATAGACGATTGCAAACAGGGCATCTGGCGGCCGCCATGCTCTTCCTCGTGTGAGCAAGCACGTGGAATTGCAGGCCTGCCAGGGCTATCTTCACGTGCATGCTGCACGTGCTCGCACGGATGGGGCACCAGCCGGGATGCCATGCTTGCAAACGTCTATAGACCTTTCCAAAAAAGAGCGTGTGGCCGGTGCCATCTTGACTGCTCGTGCGTATGGCGCGTGCTTTCCTCGCTTTCCGAAGCGACGAACACGCACGTGCGGAGCTGTGAAGACCGCACGCGGGACTGTGATTTTGTAAACATTAAAAAAGTCTATAGTGAACCCATATGTTATCATCAAAAGCACAACACGAACGTTGACGATGCCGTAGCTCGAGATGAAAACAGCGATGTTGTTTCAATGATTACAGATGCAAGTATAGACCTTTTCTTTAACGGCGCCGCCATCTTGAGAATTGCGGCGCCGACGACGCCGTCTAGCGGCTTAGAAAAATTAATACCGGCTAGTTCTGGCAGCACAGCTATCTGGGTAGGCAACGGTGTGGGTATGGGGGGAACTTGGCTCGACTTGACTATGGTGGGCTGCAATGACTTGGTTGGAGCTTGTCCGGTTGGATCCAGCTGGCTACTCCCAGGCCAACACCTTGCCTCCTCGAGAGAACGACGACGAAGACGGTGGGGTGTTTTGATTGAGTTTCCACAGCGAAGTATATATGAGCAGTTTAATGTAGCCTATGCAGGTAAGCTCTCGGCATTTGATAGCTGCATCTTGAGGTGGCATGTAGACTTTTTCATACCTTTCACATACCATGGGGCTTGCAGTGATAACCTAATTGGACCACCTGCACCGGGAATTAAAATCGGTCCTCTTGTCGTAGACGAAGTGGTCGTGAGCTTAAACGTGACGTTGAGTCTGATATGAATCTCTCGCTATTCAAGCTCGCAATCGACTGTCTTCATAAACAAGGATTCTTGGGGAAAATACGAAGCTCAATAACATTGCAGCCACACTCGCGCTGCAGCTTCTTGTGCTCATGGCACACTTTCTGCTATTGTTCTTATGCTTTTTAAAATTATTTATTCATCCGAAGACCACGCAGTGGTAGCCAGACAACTGTAGATTGTCGGAAATTGCAGCACGGTAAAAAGGAGCACTCGGAACTAACTCATGCACGACGTCCGTTTTTAAGCCTTTTCGCCCATACCCTTGGTGGTTGCATACACATGTCAGTGGGCAATCCAAAAATGCACCAGGTCGAGGGTACGCCAGTTACTGGCTGGTTTGAGGTTATGCGAAAAAGGTCTATAGGGAGTATATTCACTGGAAGCCATATATCTGTGTGCCCGACTGCTGAGCGCACATAGCTATGGCGACGCGATGACGATGTTGACGGCGAGCTTTCTCAGAGTTCTTTTGTAACCTGCATTCTGCACCATCGAAATTGCCGGCCTTAGCAGCCTAGTAATGTGAGCTCGTTCTGAGTATGCGCTCTAAATATCATCCTCAAATATGGCGTCCCGACTGGTGCCCCAAATGCGTGCAAGCACGTATACAGCATGTGCGTGAAGATAGCTTTTGCAGGCCTACAATTGCACGTTCTTGCTCACATGAGGACGAACATAGAGGCCTCCGTATGCCCTGTATGCAATCGTCCATAAGTCCCATATGCAATTACTCGTATATATATACGCCCTCGCAGTCAATGCACATGTGTCCCAGAATCAATAGAACGTTATATGAGGCACTGCAATCTCGGATGAGAATATTTAATCTTTCATTGTCGACTCAGCTCCTCGTGCATATATGCGGGTTCTTATCGAACATGCCTGGAAATCGCCCTTTCGTTATCCATGAACCACACCCTCGATAACTCACGTCGGGTTGCGTTCGGGAGGACTATGGACCCCTTCGAAAAATACGCCCCCTTATGGTCTATCTGAAAATACTGCACAGCGTGCGCAAAATACACCATAAAAGTGGCAGGTCTATCAATAATAATAATAATTGGGGTTGTGGGGATATTTATACAGCGAGTCGTTGGTCAGCCATTGTTAATGTTGCGACGAGTCACTCGCTGTAGATGTGCAATTTAGCCAGTGCAGTACAACCGCTAGCCTGGGGTCTTTAACGTGCACCACGCAGTAGTGATACACGACCGCACGCCGGTATACGATGCTCATCCAGATCGAAACGGGCAGGGGTGGGGATTGAACCCAGGATCCTCTATCAATTGTCTTGGAAGCTAGTATGGACTTGTTAGTCTTCTTTGCGCACACCACTGTGCAGTATTTTCAGATCGACCGTATGAGGGTGTAATTCTTAAAGGGGTCTATATTTTGCCATGCGCGTGGCTTGGTTCTGCAACGTTTGATTTATCCCTTGTGATCGAAGCATCCGCATTCCTTTTCTTACCGTTATGGCAAATTGTGCACACGCATGCATCAGCGTATCCCCATGTAACTGGGATATAAGACTACGTAGCCGTGATGACGTTCCGGCTTTCAGTAATTGAACATAAGATATATCGTATCTTGGTGTGTGAACAAGCAAAAAAAAAAAGAGCGCAATCGGATACGTTTTCGAGCTTTTTTGACGAAAGTGTTCCGGCAAGGGGTGTGTGGTGCTTTCTACTGTTTGAACACCATTCCCCAAATTAGGGTAGCGTCAACTTTTGTATGTTTTCTTAGCCATTATCGCTGAATTCACCCCACGATGACGCTCGATTTCAGTGTTTGATACTTTTGTTTCTGCTTCCCACGTGCTTTCAAGTTTGCGAAATCTGCTGTCGTCTGCATGATTGTGCAAATAAAATCGAGACATTATCTGAGCTGTGTACCATTCAATCTGAGCTGTAAGTTCGAGAGCTCTTATTAGCAGCGCATGCTTCCTGTATTGTGCTTGCATTGACGTCACATCAACCGCCATTGTAGGCTCTTCTGCTGAGCGCGTGCATACAGCAGAAAATATTTCACATAACCAGATTTGTTCTCCTCGACAAGAAGGCCCTAGAACATGCTCTGACATGCAGACAAAACTCACGTTGCTTATACACGAACGTCTAATCTGTGTGTGTGTGTGTGTGTGTTTGTGTGTGCGTGCGCGCGTCTGTGTGTGTGTGTGTGTTTACTCTCTAGTGCCGTTTGGACAGCGGAACGTTAATCTACCTTAAAATGAGGCCTCGTCACTCCCGCGTGGCGGGACATAAGTCAAGTGCAGCACTATTAATAATCTATGGTATTTACGTGCATCGCGTTAAGTGCATGACAACGACGACAACGACAAAAACCCGAAATGCGCCATGCGCAACGGAGCACATCCCTCCTCGAGGACTTGAAACGGATGCTCCACGTTCGATCAGCGGCACCCACTGGACATTTGAACGCGTAACATTGGAAAGAAGACGCCCGATGGCCACCGCACCATCCACCGCGTCCATGATGCCGGACGAGGAGGAAGACATAGAAGAAGAGGTAACAACAACGACGACAACGAGCACAGCGAGTGTCAGTACCGCTCCGGCTGAGCCGAAAAACTACAAAGCTTACATCATCGGCTGCGTTCTCATCGCCTTGTTTGTCGGCATCAATTACGCTGTGGTGGGTGCGCTCTCCGACATCGATCTCTTCGGCTGGCTGCCCACAGGAGGCATAGCGACGCTTGAGCCTAACATGTCCGTTACCGTCGGAAACGCCACTAACGGAACGTAACCTCCTCACCTGCCCCCGCACCGTGCCTCCGTGTCCGGTATCAAACGTGTTCATAATACCTGGCCTTGTGGACGTCTGACCGCATGAACCTGAAGAGGAGCGAGAAATACAATCGGCGTTTCCGTCTGCAACTCTCGGTACAGGTGGCGTGAGCACCTATATATAGTGTCATCCCTCTGTTCATTGTTCTTTAGCTGACTATGGTTGGCACATGTCGTATACTTCTCTGAGTAGGCTTCATATCGTCATGCTTAGCTCGCCATACTTGACATCATCACTCTTGCATTACTCCTTGAGTGGACTTCAAATCATTCTTAGCTGACTATACTTAGCATTATCCCAGGTATACACTAATCTACTAGTTTACACGCATAGCATAATTACAGGTTCACTTCTCAGAATAATTAGTGTTTCACTTAAATAAAGATTAATAATATTATTATTAGATTATTATTCGTTTGCTGTTCTAGTTTGTTATTTTATATTCTACTGAATCAGCTTTGAATTCACCGTTGTGTGCGTGCGCTCATTGTTTTGTTTTTTATTGCTAGCTCGCTTTTGGTGATTTCCCGGGTCTCCTTCCCACAAACCAATCATTGTCTTTGACGGGCCAGTTAACTACATTGTGTACCACAACGTAGGCAATAAATAATTATAAATTAATATTATCATAATTATTGCTTAGCCTCATGTCAGGTATACTTAGCTGGGCATTCTTAGCATCGTAACGGCTATACTTAGCAGAGTAGACTATAGCCTAGTGTGATGCACTTAATATCTCTGGTCTTCACCACACAGCTGAGTACACAGCTGTCGAATGTGCAAACGGTCCATCCGACTATGCGTTCACGCTGTTTGTGAGATGCCCCATGCACGCGTGTGTTGAAATGTGAGCCTTTGCTAGATTTGGCGTTTTTATTTGAGACAGCTGCCAGAAATGTTATTAATATATCGAACGTGGAAGGCATATCTGACCATTCAATAGTTGACTGCGACTTATCTTTCCGGTGAAATACGAGCGATACTGAAGAATTGAAACGGTTGAGCGATTTCACTCGGCATCCTCGATATATGTTGGAAGTATAGCATTTGATGAGTTTTCTGAGATAAACAATCAGAATGGAGTATCTGTCGATACGTTATGGTTCCTTTTTAAGCATGTTGTGTTAGCGTGCATTAACGTATTTGTTACGAAACGTTAAATGAGAAATGAAGAAGCAATATCTATGGATTACACGAGACATTTTATATCTAAAGCGGAAGATCAAAAGGTGCCAACCAAGGTTTAAAAAGTACGCTTCCTTCCTTTCGCCAACAACTACGTGAACCCGTGCGTGCATCTACGTATCATTTTGACAATGTCAAAATTAGGAACATCCATAGGAAAAACCCCAGAAACGTTTATGCGCATCTGACTCAAACAAATTTACCTATCAAGAAACGATGAGCCGAGTATCGAAAGTGAGATCAACCGTTTTTTGTTTTTAATTCTACCGTGGATAACTCTATAATTCTAACTTTTACCGATGGCCATCGTTAAATTAGTAACTCAGAGCTGACAGTAATTGGTATTTTTGATAGCAATCTCTGACTGAACGTTACAAATTTAAGTCATTCGGCCCGGACGGGATTCCTAACGCATTCATGCTGAAAGGAGTGCGAAGTCTGTTCATGAGATATACTCTTGCAGCTTAAAGGCTGAACTCCATGGGACGAATATGCTGCGAATAACCGACGAATTTTGCCCGGCGGCTTTTGCTCTGCGCGTGGAATCAACACAGGGGCTGCTACGTCGCGCGCAAAGCGAGCGTGCTGTCGGGCGGCGTTCGCCAGTTATTCGTCACATAATTCGTTCCATGGAGTTCAGCCTTAAGAACTGGCGAAGTGCCGCAAGGTTGTAAGGTAGCTAAAGTGGTGCCAATTTATAAAGGCGAAAATAAAATGTGTATTTATAATTACAGACCTGTCTCGCTCCTTCCACATGCAGCAAGGTTCTCAACATTTTTTTTAAGCACATTGTAACTTTCTTGGTATCTGTAGTATTTTTGGTAAAATATCAACATGGGTTCCGACGTGGTTATTCAACGGTGAGTCAGCTTCTTCATGCGTTCCATGAAGTTGTTACTATAGTGGATAAGGATGGTCAAGTGGACGCTATCTTTTTGGATTTTACGAAAGCCTTCGATAGGGTATCGTATAGGAAGCTACTGTATAAACTTCAGATACTCGATAACGATTACCTTTTACGATGGGTTGATTCATATATCTTACGAATCGCCAACAGTATGTGACTCTTGGTAAAGCGTAGTCGGCAGATTGATACTTTAGACCCATGTTGCGGATAAAAAAAAAACAGGACGCGGGATGGCCAAAAAAACATGCTTTTCGTGTAAGGCTCGTCAAATTATGAGGCGCTGGAGAAATTCAGCCTTCTGCGTTAAGTCCTTATTTCGAACTCTTTTTGTTCGCCTTCCGCCCATTGAAAAGCATGCGGGAAGGGCCTTAGAACGCACCTGGTATCGCTGCGCCGCAGCGTTCTTCCGCACGTCTGCTTTCCTCGCCGTCACCATGGCAACGAACGCCGAATGAATGGAAGCACGCACGGTACCGCCGCGTGAAGCCAGCAACAGCTGACGCCATTTTACGAACGCCGTCTGCTAGCCAAAGCCGAACGCGGTATGTCAGATCAACCGCCTCCGCCGGTGCTCGATCGCCGTCAAAGCCGAACGCGGTATGTCAGATCAACCGCCTCCGCCGGTGCTCGATCGCCGTCGGTGATCGAGCACCGGCGGAGGCGGTTGATCTGACATACCGCGTTCGGCTTTGGCTAGCAGACGGCGTTCGTAAAATGGCGTCAGCTGTTGCTGGCTTCACGCGGCGGTACCGTGCGTGCTTCCATTCATTCGGCGTTCGTTGCCATGGTGACGGCGAGGAAAGCAGACGTGCGGAAGAACGCTGCGGCGCAGCGATACCAGGTGCGTTCTAAGGCCCTTCCCACATGCTTTTCAATGGGCGGAAGGCGAACAAAAAGAGTTCGAAATAAGGACTTAACGCAGAAGGCTGAATTTCTCCAGCGCCTCATAATTTGACGAGCCTTACACGAAAAGCATGTTTTTTTGGCCATCCCGCGTCCTGTTTTTTTTATCCGCAACATGGGTCTAAAGTATCAATCTGCCGCGGAGTCTATAGAATTGCAGTTCTGTCAGAAGTACCCCAGGGCTCCGCGCTCGGTCCTTTATTCTTTTTGATGTTTATCAACGATCTACAGGTAGATAAGCCAGGGATTCAGTGCCGTTTTTTTTTTGTCTGTGTTTTGTTTTCCGAAGTGTCATACATTTTCGATCAGAAATGTTTAGACGTTAGCATAAAATCTGTGTTCACCTGGTGTCAAGCGTGGCAAAAACATTTTAATGTAAAAAAGTGCAAATGACAGTAAGACTAAAGAAGTCTAAATTTTTGTTTTGCTAATCTATCCACTCAGTACCGTTAGAATATGTCACTTCGTACAAGTATTTGGGTCTTACCACGAAATCTAACTTATGTTGGTCCGATCACTTCGAGAATATTATACCAAACTCGTCCCGAAAGTTGTGGAGTTTACGAAGGACTATGCGACATGGCACTCCTGAAACCAAGCTATGTGCACTTCATTGATTCGCCCGTTATTGGAAAACGTGGTTATTTTATGGGACCCGCATTCCCCGTCATTTATTGACTAACTGGAAGGAATAAGGAAAAAGGCACTTCGATTTATTTATAATGCATACGGCATGCAATGGCATATATCTCTGTGACATCCCTTTATGCGTTATCCGGATTAACCCAGCTATCGGCCCACAGAAAAGTAAAGCGTCTGAAAGTTTTGTACAAATTAATACATGATAAGGTTGGAATGAAGATCGAGGATTACCATCTCAGTCGGGACAAACGGCAGAAGAATGAAAAACGTGAGTTTCAATGCGGAAAATATGTATTTAAATAATCTTTTTTTCCTAGATCTGTCCGAGACTGGAATTGTCTGCCTCAAAGCATAACAGGCAGCGCCACCTTCGATTCGTTCGTCAGTGCCTTAGATAAATTTTGATTCCAATTGTTTAATCATTGCCAAGTGTTAATGATCATTTACTGAAAAATTATGTATTTTTAAGCTATGCACCTCCTGCTCTGATGTTGCATACAAGCACTTACATGCCTTGGCCCAGAAAAGTAAGCCGGCATTATTCTTCAAATAACTCAATAATGCCCGAGTCCCACTACACTCGCGCGTGCTATAGCCCGCGCTCCTGGCTTTGAGACGTGCATTTTCAGGCAAGCGCCCGTTCAGTGGGAGAACGTTTCAAAGTAACGACCGTGCTTATGACATGGATAAATGGATAAAAACGTTTATTAAAAAAAATCCAAAAGAGCTCTGATGACCGAAGTCATCGCAACGTGGTGACGTTGTGGCCTGCAGCGTCGTCTTTTGGGGGAATTACGTGGCTGCAGTCACAGCTTAAAAGTGAACGTAGTGCCACTAAATAAGCTATGCGCTTCAGAGTAATGACGCTTACCCATCTTGTAGCTTAAAATCATGGTTGCCCGTCATCTGAAACTTTCTGAAATCACAGGAGGGGCTTTTCCGTGCTACACGAATTTTTACACAGATCGCGACAGAGCAAAGCAATATTACATGAGCCTCCTAATACCGAATCTAATGCTGAGCTAAAAGTAGCACCTTTGAATCACGATGATCGGCAGTTGCGTTTGCTCTGCACAAGCACCAAGATGGCGACGCCCACAACAATATCGGGGAAGAGAGCGCCGATACTCTAAGCGCAAAACAGAAGTACGGTTTGTTTTACGCTTACTTGGAGCAAGACGAATGCTACGCACGCGAGGCCGAAGCCATGGGAGGCATATAAATGCAGCGCGCGAGCACTGGAATCAACTGCTCAAATCTCGTGCTCTATAGTAGCCTTGCCCGTGCTCCGTGCCGTTAGTGTGAATGCTTTGTCTCCACCCGCAGTGTAGACAGATGGAATCAACATGTGCCTCATAAGAGAACCACGGATAAACAAAGGCACGCTTCCACACAATTAAATATGGGTTTCGAGGCCAATAGAGCGACAAAGAGGAACAACCGATACAGACGCACCGACAAGCCTCGCGCACGTGAAACATGTACTCTCTCGATGCTCGTGAAGTAAGCACGAGTGATTTTAAGCCTGCCACAAAATACATTTGCCTGCATGCTGCACGTGTTTGTAGCCTGTCGGTGTCGGTTCTTAATAATAATAATTGTGGTTGTGGGGTTATTTATACAGCGTGTAGTTGGTCAGCCATTTAAAGTTGCGACGAGTCACTCGCTGTAGATAAGCAATTTAGCCAGTGCAGTACAACTGCTAGCCTGGGGTCTTTAAAGGGGTACTCCACAGATTTTTTGAGCTACCTCAACTAACTATATTTGCTGACTCCCCGGCCTTTAGCCTTTCCGGTATGCTATTTAGTATCGCGAAATTCATAATAGGTATTGCGAAATCGGCAAATGAAAATTATGCAAAAACCAACATTCAAATATACGCGCACTTTTCAGTGCCGTGACGTCTGTGGCAGGCAGGCTTGCCAGTCGAGCAAGCAGTCTAGAAATAGAATATGCCAATCATTTGTTCCGTGCTGGAGCGCTGATACTGGAGCGAGCTTCCAAAGCATTCATTTGACACCATGAAACTGCATCGAATTCGTTGGGAACAACTTCTACAGTCCAAAAAGTGAACCCCTGCCTTCCACTGACGTCACTTTTTTGTTGTTGCCAGTAGAAACTTTCAGTTTGAAAAACACGCTGAGGACCAAAACTGTAGATTCAATAACTTCGCGAAAAAACAATATTTTGACCTAATATTTGGGATGCTATTTTAGTGATGTTTGTTGGTTAGTTTAGCAAAATTTCAAGAAAATCGGAGACAATGAAAAAATCTGTGGAGTACCCCTTTAACGTGCATCACGCAGTAGTGATACACGACCGCACGCCGGTACGAAGCTCATCCAGATCGAAACGGGCAGGGGTGGGGATTGGGTGTCGGTTCTTTCTGTTCGTCGTAGAGCCTCTAAATGAGCTGCGCTTATAAGGAGTATTCACTGAGCGCCATACTTGTGGGTGATGTCTAGAGCGCATGCTCTGAACGAGCCCACATTAATAGGCTGCTAAGACCGGCAATCTTGAGGGTGCGAAATGGACGTTACAGAAGAACTGTGGAAGCTCGGCATCAGCACGCGTTCAGCAGTGGCGCACACAGCTGTGGCCGCCAGTGAATACTCCCTATTGGCAACGTGAGCGATCGAAAGCGTCGGTGTGGTCGGCCCACCACAATTGGCCGAATGATGACTATTACGTCAGCAAAGGATTTCTCAGCGACGCAAATAAGAGGAATGGAAGAACTTCAATTTTGACGGTGTGAGCAGTATCTTTTTGAGAGCGCTATGATTTCGGGCTTTCATTATGCTCATTACAAACACCATCGAACTTGTTGTTCACAAGGTAATGACGTCACGAAAGGTAATCAAACGAGGGCGCCACCGAAACATCTCACCGGTAATAAAGTATCGGCACTCCGTTCCCCGACATTGTTGTGGGCGCCGCCATTTTGGTGCTTGTGCAGAGCAGACGCAACTGCCGATTGTCATGATTCAAAAGTGCGAAGTTTCTCGGCATTATATTCGGTGTTAGGATTAAAAAAATTACAAGCTTGCCAAAGCTACGTTCACGCGCACGCTGCATATGCTTGCACGCGTGGGGCACCGGTGGGGCACCATCAGACTTGTGCTGGTTACTTGAAAAATGTAATGGATTACATTTACAAATTACCAAGCCTAAAATGTAATGAATTACTGTTACAAATTACTTCGCTGAAAAGTAACGAATTACTTTACTCGTTACGTTACAAATTACTTTCACTTTACTTTTTCGATACACTTATCCAGAAAACAATAAAAGCAATTTTGATATTTTTCAAAACTGTTCTGCAACACTACTTTTCATTTCTCATACGCCCGTATTATGGTAGTCCTTGTAAAAATAAAATATTGTATTTAAGAGAAAGAGTGTAGGTGCACTTCGTTCACTTGTAAGCTGACAAGCCACCGAAAGCTGCAACCACACCCGCCATCCCGCTATAGCTTACGGCCTCCGGAAATGATCCTTGGAATTGTGCAGACAAAGCTAGCGGTGGGCATGCTCAGTTGCAGCGTCTACCTCCGCTACGAGATTCGGAGCTAAATAAGCGATCTACTAAAGCTCCCTTTTGACTCGGGTGTTTCGCCTGTTATTCACAAGAAAAGAAAAACTTGGTTTTGACGTTACAATGTATAGCCAATGCAGAATGCAGGTGTCCCAGCTGACCTTGATGTGTTTTCGTAGATTTGAGCTTGTTGTTCTTGCTGATGACAATGTGCGTTTTTTTTTTTTTTTTGGCAAGCAAAGTATGCACTCAAAAACTCTGTTTCCGTTTTCTTTATTGCCCAGAAGTTTGAACATCTCATAAGAGATAGCCATGGAAACGACAGACACTCCATGACTTTAAAACTCGACCAGTCAGAGAAAAAGTGGTGGTTACGTGTTATCGATCGTTCGTCGGTTTTCACTTTCATACCAATATTCGTGGGGAGGCCAGGGGAGGGGAGGGCATAGAGAGCGAAAGAAGCGGCCATCGGTTTCACAAAACAATAGAGGACCACACAACTTTTACGCGTTCTCTCTCAGCACTCCTTAGATTGCCTAACCACCCCCCCCCCCCTCCTTCCCCTCCCCTTAGGTTCACAGTTAACTCGCCCACCAAGCCCAGACAAGTAAACCAAAAGAAGTATCGTCCGTACCCTCGAAGACGATAGCCTCGCGCCGGGCGCTTTTCAGCCGTGCCTCAAGAGCGTGCTAGAATACTATACTCGGTTTCATACTTAGTGTGCAACGCTGCCAAGGCTACTGGCGCGAGCGTGAGGCTTGATCTCGTTGATCATTTCCACGCGTTCTCGCGCAAACAAAACCATAGATGAAGCCACGCGCTGGCGCCAGTAGCTTTGGCAGCGTTGCACGGGAAGTATGAAACAGAGTATAGAGCACATCAAAGACATAGAGAAGTCGACCCCCTCGCGCGAGGCTACATCGTCTGATACGCGAGTTGTGAACCCGGGAATCGAGGGGGTACGGACCCGCGTTTGATGTCTGCGCAGGTGGCGCAAAAGTTGGAAAGGGTGAAACTGTGTAAAAGACAAAAATAATAAAACACGAAGAGCTTTCTCCTGCCCGGGAAAAGAAGAAAAACACGATAGAAGGCGACGGAGAGCCTACTTGGCGTTGTCTAACTTGATCTTTGTCTTTCGTATATTTGTACATGCCTTGCCCGTTTTTCTTGTGGTTTTAGTGACCGGTCATACGAAAAAATCGTGTTTTCTTTTCGGCTATTCTTCCCTTCCTGATGTTTTCTATTTTGTTTAACTTGCTCTCTTTATGCTGCTGAATGTTCTGGCCGTATTGCTCCAGTTACTGTATTACGCTCATATTTTTAAAAGTAACGAGTAAATAAATGAATCCGTTACCAATATTTTGTAATTAACTTACATTACAAATTACTTCCGAAAAAAAAAAGTAACGTAGCAATTACAAAATCACTTGAAAAAGTAACGGATCGCAAGTAATCCGTACTTGTAACGGATCACTTCCTAAGTCCATGGGCACCATGCTTGCAATTGTCTATACAAAAAAAAAAAAAGAAAGAAAAGGAACACTGCTTGTTTTGATGTTTCCTCGAAAGCGTCGCGAGTTCCCGTTTCTGTTCCACCGACGCAAGACGGAACGGCGGCGTTCCTTGAGCTGTTCCTTCTAGAACGAAAGCGTTCTATAGGAACGCCGTTTCTTGGACCCGACAACACTGCTCCAAAGAGCACTCATTTAGACTCAGTTTTAGTTTATTGAAAATTACTCCATGTACCTTTTTTTTTTCTTCAGTCAGGTGGTTAAACTTTTTTTTTTCGCCATCAATTTTAGGACACAAGGCTCGAGCCTCGTACCCTGAAAGAGTAGGGGCGGTAAACCTCTTTGTTCAAACTCGTCAAGCTCGTGCACCATCACGATCCCATCGTCAAACCATATTTCCGATGAACATATATAACTTATAAGGTTATACACTACGCGCATTAAAAAAAGAGGGGAAAAAAACCCCAAGAACATTGAGGCTTGGGTTACCCCTGCAGTTCGGTCGTTGGAGGATAGAGGCCACCCCATGGGATGCTTCCTAATCCCCCGAGATTTCGCCCGTGATTGACAGGCGCCGGGGCGACTGAACACCGGGGATTATAGCGTATAGGATGAAAGACTAATGCACCGGGGGATTAACTTCTCGTAAAGTTTTCACTCAACACGCAGGAACGTCGCTCTCCCTGGAGGGGCCTCTCCACCAAGTACCGCAAATGTAACTACGTTGTTGGAGACAAAATATTTGTGTAACCTAAGCACTCTCGACGAATCAAAGTCGAATAATCCGCCGTGCCACGCGGAATTATAAAGGCGGGTGAAACGAAGCGGGCTCAAACGGTACGCAAGGTTAGTTTTGGAGAGCATCATTCAAAATTCAATAAACCAAGCTTAAAGTTGTTTTTCCTTCTTAGTTTTTGTTGGGCGGTAGGGACACATCCTCTCTTCAAGGGACCTTCGTAGTTTTGTTTCAACATATAAAAGTTAAAAAAAGAGGTTCCTAAAAAAAAATGTTTCGCTTTTAAGTTTAGTTTTCGTGACAAAATTAGAATCAAAGATAAAAAAATGGCGGCGACCTTTACTTTCAAAGTTCTACAATGTATACGAAAGGCATTGTACGGAATTGGTGTGTCACGTGACTTATATTTTCCCGCTAAATTTAGCGGGGAAACTGAATGGTTGCATAGGTCACGTGACATCAGATCACGTGACGTCGATTTCTCCCGCTAAAGTTAGAGGAAGAACTGCATTTGTGTCTAGGTCACAAGACGTGACTTTTCGCGCTAAATTTAGTGGGTCACTGAATTGGTGTGTGGGTCACGCGACGTCAATTTCCCGCAAAATTTAGAGGGGGAAACTGAATTGATGTTTTGGCCGCAAGACGTGAATTTTCCCGCTAAATTTCGCGGGGAAACTAAGTTGACGTAAAGGTCACGTGCCGTCCATTCCACCAAGGTGTATAGGTTTAAGTGACGTCACTTTCCTCGCTAAATTTAGCGGAAAATGCGCAGACGAAATTTTGGGACTTGGGGTTAGCGATAATAAGTATTTTATGTTTTAATAAAAAAGAAAAAAAAAGAACAAAGTCCACTTGAACATTGCTGGTTGAAACGCCGATGAAACGTTTAATCTCCAATTTTCCAGGCTTACGCCAAAAGAACCAAGGAGCGCGAGGCCTGCTCAAATTTTTAGAATATTCTTGTAAACCAACTTGTGTCCACCAAGACGTTAAATCGTACAGCCGAAGGACCTCGCTGAATCTCCAACTTTGTTGTCCGTGTAACATTTATGCTTTCTAGGACTGGTGCACTTAAAGGAGCGGTGCAACGATATTCAATTGGAATGTTTTTTTCACTTTACACGAGCTTACTGGCACAAGTGGGACTCAAGGATACTCTCACGCAACGCCACTGGCCAAGAAACTCCTTTGTTGCGGTGTAATTTCAAGGACAAAACCGATCATTTTCATTCAATCTCTCCTTTGCGAAATTTGATGACGTAACTTGGGGATCGCAGTACACCCCAATGACGATATTTCAATCAATCAATCAATCAATCATTTTATTTTTATTTCACATGAAAGATGGTAGCTGGGGCAAAAAGCTGCAACACGTGCAGCTTTTCAGTTGCACGTGTTGCGGTTCATAGATTGGACCCGAGCACTGCGTGGGCACTCGATTTGGGCTCGTGATAATTACTAGCTCGAGAAACATTCGGGTAGTGGTCCGTGTCCAATCGCTGCAACGACGACAATAGCCGAGCAATAACAATGTCTGGAACACGTGTCCTGTGCTTTGCCAACCCCAGCGCGTGGCTATGATCAACATTGGCGGCATATAATCGGTTCCAGATCACGTGGCCGCTTGTTCTGGCTCCGAGTTGAGGGGTTGAACGCTGCTCGTTTTCTTTTAATTTTTTTCTGGAACTTCTATTGCGTGGGGTGAAAAAGGAACGCGTGTTTCATAGGTCATTAACGTCAGGGATCTGTTCTAAGGGGTATTTGCGCAAAGTACAAAAATTGTTGCATCGCAACAATCGCAAGCAAGCAAGTTCGTCAGGCTCGCAAACATATATGCGGCCGGAAGTCGCTGCGGTTCATGTTTGTAAGCAGCAAAAGGGTCTACTATTGGCGACGTGACCGATCGAAAGCGTCGCGGTGGTCGGCCCTCCACGATTGGCCAAATGCTGACTTTGACGTCAGCAAAGGATTCCTCATCGATTAAAATAAGAGTAATGTAAGAACTTCGATTTTGACGGTGTTGGCAGTCACTGGTTTAAAAGCGCTATGATTTCCTGCTTCCACCATGCTAATTACAAACACCATCGAACTTGTTGTTCACAGGGTAATGACGTCACGAGAGGTAACCATAGGAGGGCGCCACCCAAACATCTCGCCGCTAATAGCGTGTTTTCACATGACGTCAATCCGCCATTTTGTTGTTTGATGTCAGCGTGATGAAACTTATAAGCTTTTTGTGCACCACCGATTTGAGGGCGTGATGTGCATCTTCGGAGTGCTTGCTATCTGCTGCACGCGCCAGACTGCACATAACAACAAAATGGTGGACGAAATGACGTCGGTGAAAACACCCTTTAATGGGGTATCCACACGAAGGAGAAATCCGCCCCTTTCCTCTGCGGAGCGCGCATCACGTGAGACATACGTCATCCCTTTTTGACGTCTCGCGGCGCCGTTCTCCTCCGTGGCGGAGGCTTCGTGCTGTCAGTACGAAAGCTCCGCAGGTGCACGCGGCAGAGCCGGGGACGGAGTTTCCCGGGTTGTTGACGTCACGACATCCGTCCGCGGAGTTCTCCTTCGTGTGGATACCCTTTAAGCAGCGTGACAGGGATCCTGGGTTCAACCTCACCCCTGCCCGTTTCGGTCTGGATGAACATCGTACCGGCGTGCGGTCGTGTATCACTACTGCGTGATGCGCGTTAAAGACCCCAGGCTAGCGGTTGTACTGCACTGGCTAAATTTCTCATCTACAGCTGCGAGACTCGTCGCCCGTTGAGGCAGACTGAGTTCTAGGCTGTATAAACAAACACACACCCACTTGTTTTTTTATAAGCATGTGATTTTGGTTTTACGAGTTCTTCGGCTTGCCCATATTTTGCACCCTAAGAAGTTACTTTAAGCACCCCCTAAAAGGGTTCTTCGTGAAAAACCTATAAGGGAATCTTTTACGCTCTTTTTTTTATGCGAAAGAGTTCTTCATCACCCATGTTTCCTTTCTAGTGCTTGAGGCGAAACCGATCTTCACGAGCTGTAAGAGTTCTCGGGGCATCGAAAGGACCTTTCAATAAAGGATTTCTTTTTAGAGTGTTACCAACATGCTCGAAATACAAAGACGTAAAAAGGGGATAGCTATTACGGAGTTATGTGGAAAACAAGCTTGCTTTCACTGAGATGTGCTTTGGCAAGATGGTTATATATAGAGCTCTTCGCTGCTGGACAATATATTATGCAATAATCGCTCAAATACTGTGTTGTTGAAAATTCGAGTTGTGCGTTTGGATTTTTCGACGGCAGTAATTTTAGCCTGCCATCGAATGTAACAAATTGTGTCTCGGATGGAGAGGAATTATTTAGCCAGTGAAGTACGGCTGCTTACCTGGGTTCTTTTTTTAGCGTGCATCAGGGAGAGTAATTACAAAAACCGCAGGTTGGCAGAATACCCTTACGTCAAGAGGGTCGCCAGAGTTGAGTTATCTTAACAGACTAATTATGACAGAGATAAACTAGCAAACGATGCAAAATGTTCCCTTCGATTTGTATTTTAGTTTTTGAAAATCCCTTAATTGCGACAACAATGAATAAAAAATTAAGCTTGCATAGAATAAAAGTACTTTTTCAGCTGGTACCCTCTTTTTCAGCGACACTTTTAGACGACATAAATATGACGCAATAATTTTATTATTAGTGTTTGAACAAAATGAGCTTCAAGTTCAAAGGGACCCTGCAACGATATTCGCTTAGAATGTGTTTAGGGTAGCACGAGCTTACTGGCACTGCAATTGCACCCAAGCATATAATCGCACGCAAAACAACTGACCAAGAAACTCCTTTGTTGCGGTGTATTTTCAAGGACAAAAGCGAGCATTTTCTTTCTGTTTCTACTTCGCAAAACCTCGTGACGTAGCTGGGGTATGGGGTCGCAGTAACCCCAGTGACGATTTTTGAATGCGGCTTATAGATTACACCCGAGCATTGCGTGAGCACTTGATTTGGGCTCGCAATAATCAATAGCTCGAGAAGCATTCGGGCAGTGCATGGCCCGTGTCCAACCGCTGGAATGACGGCAATAGCCGAACCATAACAATGTCTGGAACTCAGCGCGTGCCTATGATCAACATTGGCGGCATATGATCGGCTCCTGATCACGTGGCCGCTTGTTCTTACTGCAGGTTGAGGGAAAAAACGCTGCTCGTTTTTCTATAATTTTTTTTTGGTGGGGGGAGGGGGGACTTTCATTGCGTGTGGTGAAGGACGAACGCGTGTTTCATAGCTCATTAACGTCAGGGATTCGTTCTAAAGAATATTTGGGCAAAGTAAAAAAATTAATAAATAAAGAAATCGGGTTACCGTTTTTTTAGGTGTGGGCGTATATAGGTTGAAAAAAAAAGTTTCGCTGTAGGGGTCATAATGTTTCGTTTCAAGTTTGTGATTTGTTGTTCATTAATACCATGGGATATTTTGTTTTCACAATGATGGCCAGGTCAAGGCAATTAACCCTTAGACCTGTGTTTTTATACTCTTGGAATGGCTTGATTACAATTACGTTTTTGTTGCGTAATACAGGCATACACACCCACATAAAAAGAAACATGCCAATATGCACGCAAAAAAAAAAAAGAAAAGAGAAAGAGACGGAGAGATAAACATGGGAACAAAATCTGAAAATTCGTATTACTACAGCGCAAATAACAACATTTACACCAAGTTCACATATCTTAGTTTTCTATTGATTATATATCGAATGAAAAAAAGAAGAAAGAGGAAAATAAGACAATTCTCTCCGTTATTCAATTTTTGTGACGCCTATACCGCTAACTCAAGACGTAACTTTAAAATTGTAAACAGCTAAAAAAATAAGGAAAAAAAACAAACAAACAAGAACTCTGAAGGCTAAAGCGTCGGTGCTAGAAACTACTAATTTCCGTAATACCCTCTTTTTTTGTCTTTTTTTTTTGTCGCTACTATAAAATTTCTTGAAACATTATTTTATTGTTCTTTGTTGTTACTCTTATGCTTTTGTTAGTTCATATCTCCGCTAATCATTCTTCCCGTGTTTTGTTCGTCCTTAATAAAGCACGCGGTCGCGTGCGTGTCGTGGTAAAATCATCCATTATAAAGGCGTTTTTTTTAAATGTTACTTTAGTGTGCACACACATGTGGCACTCCTTCTCCTTTGTAGTTTATCTTCTTTCCACCAAAAACGTGTTTCCCTCTTATTTTCTTTTTTGATCGGGTAAACGGTTGCCTTGACTCTAATTGTAGGTATCGATTTTTTTTTCGTTTTCCCCTCCACGAGGGGGTTTGGGTAAACCGTTTCGAAAACGGGCCTTTCCGTCGAACCCCTAATTTTATAAGGAAAAAAAAGAAATAATTATCGCGTGCGCCGTTGCGTCTACGTTGTACCCCGATTCCGCCGTCCAATTTCCTCTTCAATGTTCCCGCTTCGAGCAAAACAAACAAATAAAATTGTGTAGAAAATGTGCGGTTTCTCTGCGGCCAAATACGTGCACACGCACGCGAATTAAGCCCTACGCTTCGCGTATAGACGCGGAAAACAAACGAGCTACAAGTAATCTCGGTAGTTGAAGGTAATTTTTCACTTAGCGAAACATGGGTGAGAAACGCGAAGACGCCGTTACGCACAAAAAATATGTATGTTATGTGTACAGTAACAATAATATAAAAAAACGAAAACTCAGTTTAAAAACATGTATATATATATATATATATATATATATATATATATATATATATATATATATATATTTCCTGTTCCCTCGGCGCCGCCACACAAACTGAACAGGCAGCTTTCGTTTATTCTAACATCGTCTCCTTATCTACGTATACCTTTGGGATAACAAATTATAAAGACGTCACGCTGAGAAAAAGAAGAAAGCAATCAACTCTAAATATAAAAATTAACTATACGTGGTCGCTAATCAAACCGGTTGGTTTGATCTTATAGTCTATTGCTATAGGCTAACAAACGGCCAACACTTCTTGTTCTCATATCGGCGACCTAAACTATATATCTTTTGTAGCACAACTTGTTCGCATGTTTGGTGTGTTTTCTGGGGCACCATTCACGCTCGAGCGAAAAAAAGGATTAGTAACATAGCTTGTCTGCCTGTCTCCAAATGGTGTTTACTAATGCGAAAGCATTAACTGTCGCATGGACCGACGTTATCTGATGTTTGTAGCATCGAAGAAACGGCACATACCCATTGGCTGAGCGGAACGGCACCTCAATTCCCATTGGCTGCGAAGCGTCATGTGGCTCCTTAGCAACGGTGTCATCGTTGTTATGGAGCCAGCCGTACTGCTTTCGGCGCAGCGGGAGAGGGGGGGACGAGGGTATGCACTGGCCAGACGTTAGGCCTAACGTTAGCCCTATTATTACGCTTTGAGGTCTAACGTCGTGAACCGGTACGCGTTTATGCAGCGGGAGTTTAGTCTGCCACATGGCGACATTGTTACTCACTGTAGATGAGCGATTTAGCCAGTGCACGCAGTGCGACTGCTAGCATTGGGGACTTTAACGTGCATCACGCAGCACAAAACTTGCTGCGCCTAGCGCAGACTGAGCAGTAAACAAAAATGATGAGTATATAGAACAAGGAATTTATGAGATGAGGATAATTATTCCCTTTTTGATCGGGTGATCTAATTTTTGAAACATGTAGAATTAACGGCATGTAATTTGAAACACTGAATACGTTCTTTTGTCCTTATGCTGTATATACGGTAGAAGGAAAAAGAAGTTACGACAAATCATTTTTATCTTTAGAGCTGCAATACATTTTTCTAAGCACTTGATTTTTGGTAGATATAAACTCTACTTCTTATTTGGGCATGGTCTTTTTTACCTGGGTTAAATTTGAGTTTAAGACACCAGTCCTTGAGATCAAAATCTATTTGAAAAAGTATGTGAAGATGATAAAATAATCTCGTGGTATTTGTTCGGTGTGAGGAACTTCCGCATAACCTGTTACCAACAATAGTTACGATGTTAAAATTACGCGTGTATGAATTATAAAAAAAAAAAAAAAAACATTTTCCCGTGCCTAGATGTTGCAAGTGTTCATTTATTGTATGCAAAAACAATATTAAAATCCGGCATTTTTTTTTTGGCCTGAGAATTATTATATTATCTTACGGGTACGGTAAAGGCCTTCCCTTCGATACGAACTCCTTCGAAAAATCGGTGAACCAGCGCACGCCGTTGGGCAGGCTCGGAGCCGAGATCGCGAGCCGACTCGCCGATTCTTCAAAGAAGTTGGTTCTGAATGCCCTGCTTGTAAAACAGCGGGGGGTGTACCGTTTTATGTCAGACTTGTTTCTTTTAAACGGCGGGACGATCTTCTCCCTCCTTCCCTTTTCCCCTAAAACTTCAAAAAAACAACAACAATAAAAAACAATTTTCCAACATTATTTTTTTTTTGGCCTTCTTTTTGGAAAAGAGAACGAATTTCGAAACATCGTTTAGGGTACCGGCACGCCGGCGAGAGCTTGTGATGTGGCTGACGTGCAACTAATAACGGTATTCGTTGAATATATTAGATTCAATGATGTCGGGGGAAATTTGTTTCTTTTTTGTTTCGGGAGCCGCCGGTGATGGATGACCACACGGGCTAAGATGAACGGTTTCGGCATTTACTCGATGTTCGGAGAGCGCGGGGGCGGCGGACATAAGCGGAAACCGCTCGATGATAGTTTAGTTTTTCCGCACCTTGCTATATCCCCACCCTCAGGCACGAAAACGCCATCGCCAAGTTCTTGCATTCACTGTTCCCCGGCTCCCTCCATCCTCGTATACTTATAGGCCGTTTCAACTTGTACGATGGACTGCAGTGAACGCTATGTACAATCCCAGACAAACCAACGCTGGGGAAACGTATATCACGTGACTATACTCGCCTCGAGCGTCGCTGCGCACCTCGTGATGGTCACGTGGCAAACGCGCGGGATTGGATTGACTTGGATGGGACGCATAACGTTCGCCGGGGTCCATGGCGAGGTGAAGCGGAGTGTGGTTCTAAGTTCTTTTATGTCGTGTAGAGTCTTCTTTGGCTTGTCTGTCTTTTTCTGTTTCCTTATTCCGCGAGGACGTACCCTCTCGCCAGATTGCCGAATTATAATCGTGAAACAGTGCATAAACAAAATCAACAATATCCATGCTTCGATGAAAACAAAACAGAAATGCTAAAGACAAAAGATAAAAAGATAAATAAACATTTTTGTATTTGAACGTTACATTATAGCGCCACCCACGTATTCTACCTGTTTACAAGTTTTATCAAATAGATGTAAAAGTTAAATCCACGAAACCTGAAGTTTCGTAGTGTAGTGTAGTAGTTGTGGTTGTTGCGCTACCATCAGCCTGTGCGGGGAATAATACTAGAGTCTCACGCTGGAGGAGCAGCGACGAGGATTTACCTTTCTATTCGATCGTCAGTTTTTCTGGTTTCAGATGATTGATTATACGTGCCGCTGTTGTTTACGGGAGAGTTTGGTGCGGGGAAGTGTTTCCGAAGTGAGTATAACTTTTGGAGTTGTCCGTCAGTCAGGCACGTAGCCAGGGGGGCACGGGGCCCGGGCCCTCCGAAATCTTCCATTTTGCTGGGACCTCCTCTCCCCCCTCCCCCTCATACAGCTTTTTGTCATGAGCGCCCCCCCCCCCCCCCCCCCCCCGAAACAAAATCCTGGCTACGTGCCTGCCGTCAGTGCAGTACATTATTCTGGTTCAGCTGACCTCGAGTTAGAAATAACCAAGAGTGTCCTCCAGCATAATAAAAGCAATAGCATGTGACAGCTTAAGCGCTCCGGATCAAATGCTCCGGCTTAAACGGTCCTGCTTAAACGGTCCTGCTTAAATGGTTTGGCTTAAGCGCTCCGGCGGTTTTTCCCATTACCCAACCTATACACATTTTCGGGATACCTGCAGTCTTTACTCTTCCCGGCACGCTATTTACTATCTCTAAATTCAAAATAATTATTGCGGAAACGGCAAATGTAGGTGATACCAAAAAACAAAAAAAAACATTCAAATTTTCCCGCGCACTCCAGCGGGGTGACGTCACGCGTTGTACAGCTTGCAAGTCATACAGGCAGTCTAAGAAAAAAAAAAAAACACTATTCTAGCGCGTTCTTTTTTTTTTCGTTTTTGTTGACGCGAACTTTCCCATGCAGCGTTCGTTTCACGCAACCAGACTTCTTGTTCACCCGTCGGAACCCAGTTGTATACTGCTTCCATACTCCAACACTTGAAGACGTTACGTTTTGAAGCGTCACAAACGTCTTCCCGGCTTAAACGCCATTAAAACGCAAACGCACGCGCACTGTATAATAATCCCCGAAAAACGAAAAAAAAACAAACAAAGCCTATTGAGCATTTTTGGGACGCATTTCACGTTCTGCAGACAAAAAGGGAGGTTTAGGTAACCGCTTTTGCATATCCGATACGGTACGATGGGCTTTCCGATACGAACTGCGCATGTGCGAGTTTTCTGCTGTATCACATGCTCAGTTCGTACCGGACGGCCCACCGTGTACCGTATGGGATGTGCTTAAAAACAACAACAACAACAAAAACCTGCATATTGGCATGTAAGTATATTTAGATCCCCCCTCATATAATTCCCTATTAGAGCGCCTGGAGGTGTAGGAAATAAAATATAATATACATATATAAAAGGGCTAATCTGTCTGAGAGATCCAAGTTTGCTTTCTTTATGTTGACACGGCGAGGGGTCAGTCTGTCTCCGACACGCTAAGCGTGAAGACCAGCTGCTGGGCGCTATGCTTTAGCCGGCCTGGTCGGTGGTCACCACCCCCTTCGAGCAGCTCTTGGACCCCGTTTTTGTCAGAACGTTCCGACACCTCGAGACACAGAAAAGGGGGGAAGCGAAGGCAAGTAAACATCGAATGTTAAAGTGCGGGAAGTGCGCGGGCGAAAGGAGAAAGGAGGGAGAATTCCGCCTCGGTTCTCGCTTCCTTCTCTCTTTACTCTCGCGATTTTTGTCGCTGTCGCAGGAAGGAGGACGTGGTAAAAAGCGCGAGCGATGTTTTGACAGTTCCCCAGAGATTAGTGATTCTCGGAATGCACCCCTCGTCTTCGCGAAAGATAGCCATAGCTGCTGCTGCTCCTCATCCCGCGAGCAGATGAATCGCGTATTTGTTGTTTTTGCAGGCGTCAGATAGAAACGTGTTATAAGAGCGGCGGGGCCAACTCCGCGAGCAGTTGGTGTGTTTTGGGGGGCTGTGCATGGCACTATCGGTTTTTATGACGGCTTGTTTTTGCTGCTCGCTTACTCCATACTCCCGCGTGTGTTTTTTTTTTTAATTTTGTTTGTCGTCTGTTGTTTTGTTTGAATGTAGCTTCTCGCTTGGCATTATCTTGTCCGGTGTGACGAGCCAGTAGCTCGGTTCGCGCAGATAAGGAAATTGGCTACTGTGACGAGCCTGAAAATAAAAATAAAAATCTTCGTCAAAGGTATCGGCTGGCTGTCCCGTCCTGCACATGCCCTCAGTGCGGCTATCGTGGATGTCAAACCAACCTGTATACACCTTTCTAGCGCTTATCAGCCAGTCGCAAAGTGGTTACTCACAAGGTTGCCGACGCATGCTCGGCATCCGATATTTTGTAGGAGAGAGTTACTGCGCATATCAAGAACGAGTTCTACAGCGTGGTGGACTAAGATGGCAGCGCTCGATTAGAAGGCGATTATTGGAACGACCTATAAATTGGCTTGCACCGAGAGTCGCCATATTGACATCTGACGTGGTTGGGTTCGGTCATAGCCTCCTCTATACTCACAAAGCCTGGCAGTTCGACGACGGAGCCATAGAGTGCCCGGTTGCAGATTAGGAGCGCGAGGATCTTGTAGCACATAGCATCAAAGAGCCTCGGGGAACCTGGGCGTCAGCGCACAGCTTTTGCAGTGGCGAAGACCCGAAACACACTCGTTCGCTCGAGAGAAGTGTGTTTCGGCGTCTCGCCACAGCGGGGCGGCAGTCACGTGGCTCTCCTCTCATGTATTGTCTGCCGCTCCACCGTTTCCATTTCGGCGGCCGCTTCTCGTGGCGATCTGTCAGGCTTTGTCAGTATGTACGAGGCTATGGTTCGGTCGACGGTGTATAAAGTAATTAGTGTTCACAGTGCTACCGTAAAAATAAATAGTCGAAGAAGAAATAAAACATAGAGTGGGAGCCTTCTAAATTCTAGCTCTGTTCAATAATAATAAAAAAAACAGTTTGGTGTTCTTTGCTAATACGACGACATATCGATATTGAACATGGCGACCATTACGTAAAAAAGGTCAATATAGGTCCAAATACTTCGAGCAGAGCTCAAATGGTTACTCTTGAAACATAATTGAGCTACAACTGCAGTTACCTGAGCATCCGTGCAGTGAAGTTTAGATATTTTAAACTCACGAGAAGTTTTCAGTTATGTTGCAGCTACTATTAAAAGAGCTGTCCTCTAATGTCGATAGGGCAATGGTTGATGAACAACGATTTAACTTACAACACGGAAAATAGTTTTGACATACTATAGCCTTTTTATTCAACACTGCAGCCCGCAGAGCAGCTCGAGACAACACGTAGAAACAATACGCTGAAACTAAAAGAATAAGAACTTTGGGGTGTTTGCCTACTCATCGTTTTTGAGAACTAACCGCGCAATTTAGCTAAGTCAAAAGTTACTCGAAGATGTAACCAAATAACCTTTCCTGAAACTTCTTTGTAACATCAGATGTATTATATAGTTACTGGAATTGAACAAAGACTACTTTGAAATGATTTTCCCCGTCCGTATTCTGCAGTTTTCATGTTCTTTTTTGTATTTTTGAAGCATTTCAGACTTTTTAGTCGCGAGCTCAGAGTTCTTTAGAAGATGGACAGTGAGTGGTTTCAAAGTCCAAAAAAGCGCGTCGAGTACCACTTGCAACCCCCATCTTTCATGGACGATACTTTGAGCGCCTAAAGGCACACACACAAAAGCCTCAATTGGTCATTCTCCCGCTCTGTACAAACACACACTTTGAGTTTACTCTGCAACAGTTCCCGGAAAACGAAAAAAAAAAAAATATATATATACAGCGTCAAGGCGTTCGATATACGCATTCGTGCATAGCCAAAGCAAACAGGCGACAAGTCTGAAGCCCTCAACGAATCCAACGCCTCTCGGAACGTTCCACTAAACCTCACAATGACGGAAACCCGTCACCACAACTGAAGTTATTCTAAGAGTAGTGTCGCGTATCTTTTAAAGAAATCCTGGAAACCACTCCATAAACACCATTTGTCGCTTAAGTGTATAATTTTATTTTATTTGTGGGGGAAAGGGGGGGGGGGAGCGCACGATTCTGCAAAGAGGCTGATCGCTGTATGCCCGCTGCCCTCCACACGTCAAGACTTCCCAATAACCTTGCCCCCCCCCCCCCCCCCCCCCCTCCCCTTTTCCTCTCCTCCCTTTCCCCATCTTACCCACCTCAAGCTCGAGGTAGAAACGAAGCAAAATACATTCACCACAACTTTACATAGACATCTGTGTACACCAGTCGTCCTTGTATACACATATAGATCGACGTCGGCCGAGCAAGGGGGGGACAGTCCTTGGTAAGGGTTATCCCCTCTACGACAAGGGTTGCCAATACACACTGACCGTCGGCCACCTCCCGCTAGTTTTGGTGACACAGGCTTCAAGAAATGTGCGTATACATTAGTCCTAAAGGGGGCATTTTGCGTGCACACAGAAGGACGGCAGCTAAGCGAGCGGGACAGTTCTTCGTAAGGATCGTCTCCCCCACCCTCCTCTTCCCAAAGACAAGGCTGCCAACACAAACTGACCGTCGACAACCCCCCGCTAGTTCTGGCGACACGGTATGGAAGAAATGTGCGTGTGTACATCGCTTGCGTGCATATAGAAGCCCAGTGTCTAAGCGAGTGGGACAGTTCTTCGTAAGAGTCTCCCCCCCCCCCCCTTCCCCCTCCCCCCCAAGACAAGGTTGCCAGCACAAACTGACCCGTCGACCGCCACCCGCTGCTTTTGGTGACACTGGACCGGAGGACAATATCTTACCCTGGGCGAACTTTACACGGGTCACTGGATCTGTTGTTCGCGAGACAAGGGTCGACAGGAGGAACCCCGTGAGGAGAGCATGCGCGTCGGATCGTGTTGGCTCTGGCCACGTCTATCGAGGTGTAGTGTGACCACAGTGGGGGGTTCGGGGGTGGCGGTGAGGGGACGTTCCTGTCAAACTTTGGCAGGCCGAATGGTGATGATGAGGCACCCCGTGTGGCGTTCTCGACAGGACTTTTTTTTTTACGTCGACACTTTTTTTTTTTTTTTTTCTTGCGCGGCAAAGAGAAACGGCAAATACAGAACACGGTAAATGTGTATATAGTCGTCCGGACTGCCGGTGACTGTGTGCTGTCCTTCGGAGGAAGGCATGGTTTTTGCATGCTGCGGTCCACTCTGCGCGTTTGTGGGAAATTCTAAGGATTTTAGAAGTGTTTGGTACTTCGAGCAGCTATTTTTGAAATTTTTGGTGCCCTCTCGTGATTCACGTTATGTCCTCTTTATGTGTGTTTATCCATTTTATTTCCTCGCTGTCTTCGTTCCCTTCGGGTTTATGCTGATGCTGTCTTTCTCGTGCAAGTAATTTGACGAGAGCCCTTAGAATGTGGGCCTCACTTGAAAATGACCCCCCCAACACCCCCCCCCCCCCACACACACACACACACACACACGCGCGCGCAACGCATATTCTTACTTTTTTTTTAAGTGCACGAATAAGCGAGACGAAACGCATTGGCATGCTCCCGTTTATCTTGCCCTCAAACGAATATCGACTTCGCATTTTATCCAAACAAGGTTCATACCCATCGTTCAGCACCAAAAAAAAAAAAACACTACTTCAAATAAAAAAAAAAAAACTATTATGAGAGGACACAAGATCGCGTCCAGCCCGAAATTTAAAGCTCCACACACAACTCAATTAAAATAAAGAAACGAACAAAAATATACGAACTACCCACTTCCTTTCTGTCTTTTTCTTTACTACAGAGCCACGCGTTCCAACGTACATGCATGCTTGCATATTCATGGGGCACAGACCGCCGTCGTGTATAAGCTCGCACAGGGAACGTCTTCACAGGTGGGTAGTCAAATTATGTGTTTTTTTACGACGCTCCTTACGATCCATGTGTAAACACACCTAAGAGCACACGAAGACGTATCGTGTACGCCCAGGCTGCATATACACGAGTAGATTGAAACTGCTCTGTTGTTGTATAGCGTTGCTATATAGTTGGGAGCCCCAATTGAGTATTCCGAGAATATATTTAGACTGTTTAGGCTGTTTTATTTGGCTGTTTTTTCTTTTTCTTATATGAGCTCGGACGAGGTTTTTTTTTGCTGCCTTCGAGAACTGGTAGAACGCCCTAAAATTGCGCAGCAAGTGGGCACATTCGCGGTAGGTCTGGCTTGGCATTCAGGGATCGTATAACCTTGCTTAGTGGCGTCGTAAAACATTTTTTTTTGCTCTATCGTGTTGTACAATCTTTAGGAAGTTGCCGAGTGCTACACGGCACGGCAAAGCACTTGCAACTCCATTCAGTCAACTTTGTTTTTTCATTCAGACCGGCGACAAGGGTGATCGGTATGATGCACCAAGGACAAATGGCGGTATACCGGGTGTCTCAAATAGCGGCCAGGCTCTTTAAATCGACAGCAAAAATCAGTTTCTTAACCTATCGCTTTACGATTTTGTGCGGCGTTGCCCGCAGGTGGTGCAGTTTTTCTATAAAATTTGCAAAGATCCAACTTATCTGAGGAAAAAGTAAAAAAAAAATAAAAATACTTAACTCTTATGAAAACGCAGCGAAGCCACCGGTCTTCGAACAATAAGACACCCTATTGTTTGAAGACCGGTGGCTTCGCTGCGTTTTCATAGGAGTTAAGCCTTCTTTTTACCTTTTCCTTAGGTAATTTTGATCTTTGAAAATTTTATAGAAAAAATGCACCACCTGCGTGCAACGCCGCAGAAAATCGTAGCGCGATAGTTAAAGAGCCTGGCCGCTATTTGAGACACCGGCTAGAAATAAATAAAGGAATAACTATAGATAAATATATAAGCCAATAAACAAAACAGACGAACAAATAAATTAAATAAGTTGTCAAATAAAAAAAAAAAACTTTTCGAATCCTGTTGCTAGTATTTGGAAAACTGTTTAAGATGACTTAGTCTATTGCCGTAACTGCCATCAGTATACTGCAATTGTGACATGTCCTGTGTACCTAACGACTAAAAAGTTTATTAATAAATCTTAGTCAATTAGGCAACTTACCGGGAGGCTTATTCACCCATCTGAGGCCCTTCGAGCTTTTATAAATATACTTTTGGGAAGACGGCAGCCGTCTAACTCTTACACTTTTTTTAAAAAAATTATATATGCTGCAATTAAAATCAAACACCCTTCTACTATATCTGTTGATAAAAATCGGCCTCAGCGCTAGGTACACTCCAAGGGCCCCAAACTCGTCAAACATATTGTTAAAGCCGAAAGTTCGCGGAGCGCGCCTATTGGACGTCGGCGAAAAACGCGCGAAGTCATCGTCGTGATAGGCCAATCGGTGCGCTTCGTCAATTCCGGCCCCAACTTTGTGTTTGACGAGTTTAGAGGCCCAAGATTCCAACATATCCGCTTTACGACTTCGTTTACCATTACGCCCGAGCGCGGTACACGAAACGACCCGAGAAAGCCAGTCCCGAAGCGGCAAGAACGCAACGTCACGGCATTCGTAAACTTTCTCTGCGTGTACCACGATCGGAAGGACCAACTGAGCGTAGTGAATGCGCAGTTATAATTGAGAACGAGCGTGTTGGTGAATAGATACGAATACTTGAAAGGAGAAAACATCGAAGACGGGGACGGAAACAGGACATCTTTCATTGAGCAACAATCTGACACGAAATATAAAACCGCCCCCCAAATGTTCCAACGTTCTAGAAGAAGGAAAGGAGAAAATTATTAAAAAGGAAAGGGAATTTACTATAATTATAAAATGTTTCAAAAGCGCTGGCGTCACGGCGGGGTATCAGTAATCTATAGTTATCTCTAGTGCTAGGAATTCGACCTCTGTCATTGTCAGTGATAATGAAGGTGCAAAAATATTGTTGTGTACAGTCCCAAAGGGAAATGTACTATACATTTAAAAGTTTAAAACGCACTAGCGTCACGACGAAGTATCAGTAATCTAGTCATCTCTGGAGTTACGAAATCGACCTCCGTCTTTGTCGATCAAAGGTAAAGAAATGTTGTTGGTGACGATCCCCATGACAGTCCCCATGGCGCTGGGACTTTGCGCTTTTAGTATGCGTGTTAGTGTTTGTATGTGTTATGACTTGAAACAAAATTTCGGTGTGTGTTATGTTATGACTTATGATGAAACAAAATATGATTCTGCAGTGCTCTACTTTTTGGTTTCGTATTATTTGTTTTTATGCCACGCCTTGAAGCATATACGATGGACAGATAGTAAACGGGTTTACGTGGATCAAGTCATGAATATGCAAATCGAGACCGAGTGCTACATGCACTACCTTTAGTACTGAAGCTTTTTTTGTTTTGCTTTTCATTGTGTTTCACTGCAACGTGTTTGACTGCCTTTGCATCAATCATAAAAACGCCATCGTGTATTTTCTTACCATAGTTCTAATGTTCAGCAGAATAAGTTTCTTTTTTTTTTCGCCGTAGTACAAACATTGCTGGAAATATTTAATAATTCATTCAGGGTTGCACGAGACCATGATGCAACGCTACTACCGGTTCGGAAGTCTCGCCGGAACCCGCCGGAATCCATGTTGGAGGCATTCGTCGCTGTTGTCATTTTTGTGCATCTGCTGGGGGCCTCGTTCGCGCTGTAGTTCGTCCGCTCACTCGAGGTTTAAAACGGTCAGTTGGGCCGTTACTAATTGTTCCAGCCGTAAGGTCAGCGACAGAATGGAAATAGGGCCAGAAGTATTGTTTTTTTTTTTTAATTTCGGCAATCTTAATTGAACCAGGACAAGGCAACGATGGAGCAATTGGTTCGCCGGCGTCATGAATGGCTCCGACGGCTACGCCGGCACAATCTCGACAAAAAAGCTTCGTACCAACCAAGGGTTTGGGGACTGAACTTCGTGTCAGGTGAGGAACCTCTTTGCGATTGATTAGGACAAGTAAAACGGGCGAAATCACTTGCGCCGCAGCTGCAGTCTTCATCTTTGTGGCCATGTCAAAGCGTTGGAGGACCGGCTGACAAGCTTTGCACAAGATCCTCCAATGATTTCACGTAAAGCTAACGGACACTAATTTTCTTGTCAGTCACCGCAAATGATTAGCAACCGACGTATTTTTTGCCGTCCGACGGCAATCTTGCGAGGCGTTCAAGTGCCGAGCGACGGCACTCCATTGCGCACATTCAAGTGCCGTCCGAGGATGTTAAACACAAGTCACGATTATTCTGCCCTGCGTTTCATCGGCTGCTTGCCACCAATTTGTTTTAGCTTCAAACGTGAGCGAGGCAAACGCCAGGGCTCTGCGGCACTACCGCTTAGTAATAAGACGCCGAATGCCCCCAAAATGACGCCAAGGCACTGATGGCAGACGACAATGTTGGTTTCAATCAACGTTACTAGATTACCTCAGTTGTGGAACTCCCAAGGAGGGGGGTACCCCCCCTCACTCACCTCAATCCGCCAAGAGTCATTCGAAGCGCCATCTATATTTTCGTTTCATAACTGTGCATTCTAAAGAGCACAGCTGAAGCGCCAAATGGCGATCACAACGCCGCCATTTCTCCCGCAGCGGTCACTCTACGAACTGCACGTGACATCTATTTTTGGCTTCAATCGGGTTCCACCCCCGTCTCCCTAGCGGACGCGCCGCGAAATACCCCCACAGTTAAAATGCGCCTAGGTCGGGACGCGCTACCTGAAATCCCCGCTGAGGCATGGTTGTATAAAAACAATATTAATTGTGCTGCAAAACCTTGAAAACTAAAAATTTTAGAAAACATCACCCGCCCCCATTTCGTACTAATCTCCAATAAAAGTTACTACAAAAAGAGTTTTTTTCGTTGGTTTTTACGTTTCTAGTGACGTTGAAACGAACGTATCCCGATTCAGTTACCAAAGCAGCCGTCCGGCGGCGCGTCGAGCGAATCTGGGCGAGTCGTGGTGAGTGAGGGGGGGTACTGTTCGTGCATGCAGCGTCTATGAACAGTTCCGTAACTGAGTTAATCTAATAACGTTGATTTCAATTTCAAGGCTAAGCGGAAGTGACGTCGGGTGCAAGAAGCCTATGGATATACACCAACTCCACTCTGGCTGTGTTCCAAAATTTACTTGATCTTACTACAGGGTAAAGATTTTGTAGCTTGGAGTTCGGAAACCTACTCGCGTCCAGCGTTTCTCTATCTGTGTTGTCACGTGACACGACCCGCCGAAGTAACTCTCAAGGCCCGTTCACACTCTTGCGACCGAGTAAGACCGAGAGAGACCAGACCGGTTTTTAAGCCTCTTGCGACTTCTTAGGACCAGCCCCGCTGCAGCGCATCCGGTCCTAAGAAGTCGCAAAAGGCTTAAAAACCGGTCTGGTCTCTCTCGGTCTTACTCGGTTGCAAGAGTGTGAACGGCGCTTTATCCATTTGGGTAAGATTTGGAACGCACCCTATGTTACGTCACGCCGCGGTGGTGGCGCTTCAGGCGCATTTCCGATCAGCGATGTGGACTGAAGTCGAAATGCGGACCGGGCATTGCTGTGTTGTTTTGGAAGAAACCACACTAAAACCTGCCTTATCGTCAAAACGCCGTGACTGGGGCTGCACCAAAAGAGCCAGGAAAGGTGTCAAGATGATTTTCCCGTGTTTTCTGCTTGTCCGATTCGTCCGAGAACGTGGATAGGTGGTGTGAAATGTCAGAGCCGTCGGTCCACGGTAGTTTGTGCAGGAAGCACTTGATTTCATAGAGATTTGTGATCGCCATTTTTTTTTTGTTGCAACATAAACGCGGAAAAACCGCGAGTTGTCCGGACCACGTTCAGTGCGTCTTCACGTTCAAACGACCGTCCTATCGTTCAAATGGTCGTCTGCTCTTCTGCTTGTTCAATTTGCATGTCGTCTGCTCGTTCAATCGACAACGGCCCGTAGGCCACACTGCGCTAATAGACCCCTTTCGAAATTCACGTGGCGATTATTAGAAGGTCAGAACCACTGCACAATGGCGGAACAACTGACGTCGTGAAACGTGCAAGTCATTCCATATGATAGCGAACGTCGGAGCGCGGCCAACGCTAATATTCGTCCACCCAATCAAACAACGTCGAAAGTGCAACGTCACTGCGCTAATCACCTTGTTCTGTGGGTTTCTTTTTTCTTCTGCTCCAACCAAACGCATAAAGTGTGCCTTGACGTTGCGGCTTTAGTCCGCCATTGTGCAGGGATTCCACAGCTGCCAAAAGAGGGCAGTATTTCCAAAGGGGTCTATTGCGATAAGAAGTAAGGCCGGGCTTCTAACGATTTTAAATTTGAAAGTTGTTTGAGGTAAGTAGGCTCGCTTAAGTAGATCCAAGGAGATGTTGATAATTGATAGTTGTCATCACCGACTTGTTATATGCCCGATTCACATGGTCCGATTCTACTTGCGATGTTCAGTATCGACGTCGAGCATCGCTGCTACCGTCCACATTATACGTTTGCAGCCTGAGTGACGTCGCGACTGAAAATAGCAAGCAGAATGTCATCGTGTGAGTCAGGCTTTAGTGTAGATCCTGCGGCGTCCACGAGGAATGAATCGCCTCATGACACATTATTCACGCAACGTTTTGGGGCGAAACCAGCCTTGTTAATTTCGCTGAGGCCACAAAAGTATGAATACTTGAAAGGAAAACACCGAGGAAGGGGACGGAAACAGGACTTCTTTCCGTCTCCGTCCTCGATGTTTTATTCTTTCAAGTATTCATGTCTATTCACCAAGACGCTCGCTTTCATTTATTAATTATTACCACAAAAGTAGTCAGATATCGCTGAAAAGACGTAAAATCAACAATTTCAACGCGAAAGAAGAGCACGGGAACTCACACCGATGCCGACTACATCGCACTCATATGATTCGTTAATGACGCGCGGACGCTGCGCTTCTTGCCCACACCCCATCGCGCATGCGTGGCGCCTGAGGAGACGTCTGCTAGGGGCGCTCCGGTGTGTTTGTAAACATGAGTTGGAGTAAAGGCCGGTTCTCACATGAAGCGAAGCGCTGATGTAGCGCTCCTCACGTGCCGTCAGCTACTTATCGCCTGCCACGAGCAACAGTTTTGGCGGTGCGATACAAAGCTGGTGAACGCTCCGGTCAGCACGCGCTTAGCGCGAGGTTAGCGCTATGCTTGTAGCGCTCCGCTGCATGTGTGAACAGGCCTTTAGACGCGCGCCAGATTACTGTCGCCATTGCTGACCTTTTCTCTTGTCTTACCGAGATACCAAGCCACCGAAGCGCACTTTTACGAGCCTCCACAAAGGCCAATGCTGGGGAGGACACGGTCGGATCTAAAATGTCAATAACCGGTCCTGCTCTGATAATGATGGAGCGAAGTGATCAAATAAGAGGAAACAAAAACTGAAGGTCGGTCATTACGGCGCCCATGTACAGCTGCTGCAAACCGTCTCTGCGGTCGGAAACGATTTATAAGCCGCTCTTGTATAGCACCTGAACGTCTTATTATACAGTATAATATGCGAAGGCTTTATATATTATTCATATTAAAACCACATATTTCGTTCTTACTTTCAGTTTTAGCATCCCAATTATATAAACACTAATAATAAGGTGGAGAACTGGGCCAGTTGGTTGACGTTATACATGATGGGGTAAACAGCTCAGAAAACACGGACTACGAAGAGGAACAAACACGACAGGACAATGCTGTACTCGCAACTGAAGATTTTTAATAAAGGAAACAGACAGAAAAAGCATAGACAGTATCTTAAAAGATTGCACAAAAACAAAGGACCACTCTCGCCAACCGTGAAGCGTGTCAAAAGCTACCCGTTCACTACGTGACTCCTTGTGTTTCGTGTGTGGTATTTAAGATACCTTTGTCGTGTAACAGGTGCTACGTGGGGCAAACAGGAAGATGTTTGAATGATCGATTACGAGAGCACTCATATTCCTCGGAGCTACGGTTGGGGGGCTTTTGCCCGTTCATTGCAAAGATTGCAAGTGTCGGCCTGACTTTGGCAGAGTCACCGTCCTGGGAGCGCACAAGGATATATGGTCACGAGAGAGATCATTGAGGCCTTCCACATTTTGTGTCATGGTCATTAATGTGTTAGTGAACCGTCATTGGCGCTGTCACCCAAAGAAATTTCTTTCCTGCGGCAAAACATGAGTCACGTAGTGAACGGGTAGTTTTTGACACGCTTCACGGTTGGCGAGAGTGGTCCTTTGTTTTTGTGCAATCTTTTAAGATACTGTGTATGCTTTTTCTGTCTGTTTCCTTTATTAAAAGTCTTCAGTTGCGAGTACAGCATTGTCCTGTCGTGTTTGTTCCTCTTCGTAGTCCGTGTTTTCTGAGCTGTTTACCCCATCATGTATATAAACACGCACACACACGCACACATACATACATACATACACATATATACACACATTCATCTTGAACTCCGCACCAAGTTGGTGCTGAGTTCGCGTGGGATGTTCTAAAGCTGGCACGCAAAATCGGTAAAAAAGAATGCATATGTTTGAGTCATTATAATCTTTATTTTATGTATTTCTGCTGTATATGTTAGTTTCGAGCTGCGTGATGAACTTTTAAGATACTTTCGTGTAGTTGAGGCTACTGCCTTTGGACATCTGTTTTCTATGCAAACATGGCTATTCCGACTAAACATGGCCCTGACGTTTACTGGCGTCGAGCTAAACCGACAGAAATTATCGTAACACAAGAGATGTACAAATGGTCGCGGAAACAAAGTGAGTTTCCGGGCATAACGAAGCAGACGACGCAATCAAACGCTTCGCTAGAAGCATACGAAGCAAGCAGACGACGGCGCGTACGGGAGCATGAATAGCAGACGTGTTATTTTCGAGCACTAATATGTACCCAGGCAATTGCACATCCTTCGGGTGGAAAACAGACGACAAAGCGAAACAGTAGCCATACAACAGTACAGACCGTAATCATAAGAAAGAAGAAAGATGATAACGATCAAACACAAGCAGGAACTCGGGGAAGAAAAAGCACAATCTGCATCGTCGTCTTCATCGCGATGTCCGTTTAGCAGACGGGAATCTGTTCATGCAAAAAGACGCGGACTAGTGCGACTGGATTTCAGAGTGCTTGCAAATACTCACGTGGTTTACGGGCCGCGTTTGCAATACGAACTGTGAGGATGTGACGAAAGCGTTAGTCGTCCGCAAGCGTCTTCGCCTTTCCTCCTGCTTTCCTCGTCGCCAAGCGGTAACGCAACGCATGCGCACTCGCGATCAACCTGCGCAAGCGGCGTCCGTCGTTGAGTTGCTTCGGCTCCTCAATCTGGGTTCTCTGGCATGGACAAGCTGCAGTTGGAACAGGAAAGAAAATGGCAGACTTAAAGAAGACGGTTGTGCGGTTCGGTGAGTACGCGACCGAATATGTAAATAAGCGCGTCTCTAAGTGAATGCGGCCAAGAACAAATACGACCTAATTGAGCAAACAATACATCTTCGTAGTTTTTTTGTGTGTGTTTTTTTTTTTCTGTTTGGCGCGCGTTCCCGCTGTTCGTAATAAGGTTGGATGAAGACGTATGCAGACCCATCAAAGAATGGATTCCTCAGGAATAAAGAAAAAAAAAAACTTACCAAAATAAAAAAAGTAATACAAGGACATTCTTAAGCTAACTTTATCATTCTTTTTTTTCTTTTGTGGGAACCTTTGTGGGGACATAGGTTTGAATATATTCTCGTCGGTGATTTCTTAGTCAAGCAGCCTGGTTGTTTTTATGCGGCCATTACATATGTCCGGTGCATAAGGTCGCGTTTATAAGGACGCGTGGAAGAATCTGACTTCATTAACAACAGATGAAAGACAAAAAAAAAAAAAGAGTTCACCTTGTTTAGCTACAATGGGCACTCATTACTGCTGACATGATGTATGCAGTTCTTTTTTTTTTACGTTTGACATCTTGGAAGAATTTTTTATCCTCAAGATTGAACTTAACATCACGTGATTTTGCTAAGGGAAAGAAAAGGGAAGGGCGGGATTGGGGACGGCATCAATGGTGCTTCCAAAAGAGCTTGAGACCTGATAGGTACCTGTCGCTGTCTCAGCTTACTTTTTTTTTTTTTTAAGAGCCTTTTAGCACTCTCATTTATAGCATTTATATTTTCATTTGCTACTCTTCAACAAGGGATTTGGGCGTTACGTTTACGCCAAGACTGTCTTCATGTCTCTTCACACAAAAAGCTATTCGTGTCTCATGATACATTCGATTTTTATCAGAATCTCCTTGCAGAAGTTAACCGCTATTGCGACAATACAGACCACATTAAGATAGGTACGCTATAGACCATATGCGAAAAGAAGCGCCATCTAGTGTATTCATGATCAATTATCAGATTTCCACCATATTGGGGGGTTTCCGTACCGATGGTTTCGCCCGAGAAACAATAGTCCCGGCAAAGTGGAAGTCGTAGAACTAAAATATCATCACCTGCTGCAAGTTCAGTACGAACCCGTCACAGATTGTCTTCGAGAAATACCGTTCATTGACCTGGATGGCCCAGTTCACTGCTTGAGTGACGAGTCTTGCGACCTCGTTGCTGGCAATTCCTTTTCCAGAATTTTGCGGCCGTCTTTCTTTTCTTCTTTGAACCGAAACTAACCAGCAACCCGTTGAATGTACAAATAAACCGCCCTAATATCATGAAAACCGAGTTAAATGCAGATGCGCCTCGTCCACAACTGGAAGATGTGATAAATTCCCCAATATGGCTGCTCCTAATGGCATGATGATGATAGCTGGCAAGGACTTTTGCAAATGGCCTATTACATCTTTTCAAAGCTTATTTTTCGTGTAATTCGGAAGGCGTTTTTCTGCGTGTCTTTTTTTTTTTCGCCGTAAATTCGGGGTTTATCGAGTTTTCTTTATTCGGAGTTTATTTTATTGTTCACAATTTTTGAAATTTCCGGATAAAAATAAATAATGTCCCTACAAAAACCTGCCCCAAACTCATAAAAACTCCACGGTATTGAGCATTGGCTCCCTTGCCATTGGCAGCACTAACTGCCACAAATCTTGCAAACAAGTGCTGCTTTCATAAACGTCGGCACTTTGAAATAGCCAAACTCCTGCGCGTGGTCCTTGGGAAGCATAAAGCATAAACCGCACGTAAGCGATTTGGCGAGCGACGAGACAAGCGACTGCGACGAGGACCTGCTGTCGCTCGGTAAGTCGCGCGACCAGACGAACCGCATGAAAGTGACGGAAGCAAGCAACAACTTTTCAGTGTTGCCCGCGGGTGCGCGTGACTCGTGAATTCGAAATTCGGCTGCATGCAAAAAGAACATTGAAATAGTAGTAAGTCAAAGTCAAATTGGACGTTTTAGTGATTTATACAGCGTAAGGTTGGTCTGCCAGTATAGGGCGACACTGGTTTACACTGTAGATGAGCAATTTTGCCAGTGCAGTACGACTGCTAACCTGGGGTCTTTAACGTGCTCACGCAGTAGTGATACACGACCGCACGCCGGTACGATGCTCATCCAGATCGAAACGGGCAGGGGTGGGGCTCGAACCCAGGATCCCTGGGTTCTGCAGCGCGAGCTTTCGCTCCACGCGCGTCGAGCTGGGTGTGCGCTTCAGCCCACTCGACCACCGATCCCCCCTGAAATAGTAGTAATTAATTGGGGTTGTGCGGGTATTTATACAGCGTGTAGTTGGTCAGCCATTTCAAAGTTGCGACGATCGAGTCACTCGCTGTAGATGAGAAATTTAGCCAGTGCAGTAGAACCGCTTGCCTGGGGTCTTTAGCGTGCACCACGCAGTAGTGATACACGACCGCACGCCTGTACGATGCTCATCCAGATCGAAACGGGCAGGGGTGCGGATTGAAACATTAAAATAAGTGCACTATTTTGTATGTTTTTGTACGTTTAGACAGCGAAGAGCTAATAGAAAGCATAATTGGAAATTTTTGTATTCTAATTGTGGGAAAGACATTCGCCATCGCAGCCGGTGATCAAACGAAGCTTCTCAACGTTTTCAACAACACACGACCGAGAACAGCCGTGCAGTCGCGCGCGCGCAAAGTTGCCGCTCGCGCGAACCGGTTGTGACGAAAAGCGGAATGTTTCGTGCTATTGGCTAGTCGCTTCAGCCATGCACTTCCGGGCGACGAGCGACATTTCCTAGAAATCTAAAAACGAGCGACAGTGAGAAATCTCCATCGCTCGTCGCTGACATCTCGCCGCTTGTTGCCGTCGCCCGTCTCGTCGCTCGCTAAATCGCTTCTCTTATAAAACCTACAGGTTCATATCTTTCGCTTATAAAAACAACACCTTCTCTGTCCGAATCACAAATAGTATGGCCCAAACTGGAAACTTGAACACTTTGGTTGTGGCCCAGAAGTCCATTGACCCGTAAGGAACCTTGACATATAAAAAGATGAAAACAAAAAACTCTTTTTTATTAAAAAAAAACCCCAAAAACTCTGAAGTTGTTTCTTCTCGTGACCACTGATCATGGGCTATGGCAAAATTTACTCGTAAAATACCTTCTTTGCTTTTCATTACGCCTTCGTGACGTTGAAAATCGAAGTTTTTCAGATAAATCACAGTTAACCCTATAGTTATAAAGGTAGTATGTCCCTAATAATAATAATAATTGAAATAATAATATTCAAGAGTCAAGAATCGGTTTCATTCGGTGCCAAGGAACTTCGGCCTTGGTATACAGGCACACCCAGTAGAACAAAGCGCACAAAAAATACAGTAAAACTATATATATATATATATATATATATAATATATATATTAAATCAAAATTTAAAGACCATACAAATACATTGCCATATAGTTGTATTAAAATTATAATAAAAACGACAAAAAATAGACGTGCACACTTCAGCTTAGATAGAATTGGCACATAAAAGATATCAATGCAGACGTACTGTACAACCCGCACAATAAATATACATGCCTTGCACGTGACGTCACGCTAGAGAAGGACGTGGCCCCGCGCCATGGATGCTGGTGGTCGACTTCACACCGCGCGGACGCGCGCTTACCAAGGGATGCCTCTAACTGCCCGGACATGAGCTAGCGTGCACCATATTTCAACAAAGGTAACTAGTCTTTTACATGTTAACTTGGAAAAATGTGCCGATTCTTGCGATGATGACGTAAGTTAGTAAGTGCGGAATTTTTTGGTGTTGTTGTGATTGCGCTACAAGCAGAAAGCTTTGATATGCCGCGGCGACGCATTTTTTAGCAGAAAGCTTCGATATGCCGCGGCGACGAAATTTTGACGCGAAGGGCTGTCGTTTCGGCGAGAGAAGCTTCATTGCGCGCCACAAAATTGAACGAGTGGCTCTAGGAGACGCTTGTAGTAAAAGTGTTACGATTTGGCGAAGTACTAGTAAACAACGCAATGTCACCGTCACGCTCTAAAACCAGAGACAAGGAGAAATAAAATAACGGACAGGACGACTCTCATTTTCTCAGTGCTTTGATTATGATGTTTCCTAACCAGCTCGCCTGAATACTTTCGCTCCCTGCAAAGGTTACCGTGTCGCGGACGGCACAAGCCGATGCCCCGGCAGCGGCGGCTCGGCAAGCGTGCACGGGGTCCGCCGCCGACCGATCGCCGCCATCTCGCCGGACTCGCGGCGTGACACTCTCGCCCGCGTAGTCGGCAGGGAGCCCCCGATCAGTCGTTCCAAGCGTGGAAACGGCGTGCTGAAACAAAAGGCAAAGGGCATATCTACGCAGACACGGGAATTAATCCCTTACAAGTAACGGATTACTTGTAATCCGTTACTTTTTCGAGTAATTTTGTAATTAATCGGAAAAGCTAATAAAAGACTAGGGTACATCAGGCGCTCTCTTAAACTCGCTTCCTTAGAAACAAAACTCACAGCAAACAAGATGCTAATAATGTCTTTATTAGAATACGCACGTGAAGTCTGGGACCCGCAGGTTAAATATCTTATTTCAAATCTGGAGCAAGTTCAACGGCATGCGTTACGTTTTGTTTTTTCTCGCTATAGACGGCTGGACTCTGTGTCACCTCTTTATAAACGGGAAAATCTGCCCCTCCTTCAAGTGCGGAGGAAGCAGAAGCGGCTTAACCTTTTGTATAACATAATAAATAACCGGGTTTTAGTAAATAAGCAACAGTATAGTAATGAGAGTATGTCTCGTATAACCCGCAACAATTAATTAAGCATGCTCGGTATGTGGAAGAGCGGAAGTTTTCCAAGGACTGTTTTAGGTACTCGTTCTTTTTGCAAACAGCGCGAGAATGGAACGAGCTACCGGCGCATGTCGTGACCGCTGGAACTCGAGAAGAGTTTAGTTCCCTTGTTTCAGAGATTTCTGACAGCAGTACCTAGAGTTGTGATTTCATCGTTGTGTTGAATGCGTGTTATTGATCTGTGCAATTTGAGCGCGAGTATTTATTTATTTTTTTTGTGTTGTGTAAATCCACTCCTATCTTGTATTTCAAGATAGGAGTATTTCATTATATTCCGTGCAGGGATTATATTCTGTGCAGGGCAGCACGAATAAAGATAAGGTTGTTCTGCACTGGTACTGGAGGGTGTCACTTCGGCTGCGTCGGCAGCAACGCAACAACAAGCACGCGCTTTCAGGCCCTCACTAAACAGCTTCGTATTTTCACCACCACGCGACCAACAATCTCGTGGCATAAGAATGAATAAGCGCGAGACCCTCCCTGGGCAGGTTCGAATATAGAACGCTACGTGCCGTTTGTTTAGTTGGAGTCGCGAATAGATCTTTCATGAGAATGCTGCAGCCGACTGTTTGCCAGCAAGTAAGCTGCGTAACCGTTCACTTTACATGGATGAAAGCAAGTAGACAGTTAGTCATCTATACGCTTGCTCGGTATTAGATGAATTGCATATCAATTCATTCCCGCAGTCAGGCGATTAGAAATGATCGATCCTGTGCAAGGAGTATCAAAGCTTTTCGAGTTGTTTTGACACCTCTTCTAATCTGTAGAGCATTAAGAAACAAAAATTATATATGCTGATTGTTTGCAGGCTAAATGTTTTTGTTTCCATTGTATTTAAAAAAAAAAATAATAAAAAATGATCACATGTAAGGTCCGTGAATAAGCGGATGATACTTGGCGTCCGGCTGCTAATAACGGGCAAGAATGTTTCACTGAATTCACAAAAGGAAATTTCGTCTGAACCTTATATATTAATGTCAGCGTTCAGTCGTGATGAGACCTACGTTTTCACAACGTGTATACACACGCATGCTGAGCGGTGTAGAGTGAGAGTAAGTTATTTTTAAACGGCGCAATCAAGATGCAGTTTGCACGAAGCTGTTTTGTTTTTACGGGGCTATTTCGTTCAAATATAGTGATATGCCTTCGCGTTTGAGAAGCTTACATCTGTTGTCGCGATTCACCTCAACGCTTGTATTAGGTAAAGCGGAGAACTAAGGCTTTATTATGTCAACGACTTGGAATATACTCTTCTTTTTCATAATATACAAATGTGCACGTCGTTTGCACAATGTTGGGAAAAAAACGTGGTAAAAGATAACTGAATACGTGGTACGAAGTTACCGGCAATTTGTTTTTCGCTGCACGGAATGTAAGAGTGTATTAGGTGGAACGCACTTCAAGGAAACTACATCAAAGACAATTATACTTTCAGAGTTAGGTACCAACAATTTTACAGCACAATCACATACTCTCTTTTTTCCACCAAGCATAAATACGATAAAAACGTGAATACTGAGATAAACGATTGAAACGTTTTGGTACTTAACTTGAGGGGTAAAAGGTGCGTAGTCCGCCAAGTGGTTTCGTCGATGAACTAAATCATGTGACGCTAAACGGAGATTAAAAAAAAACACATTTAAAAGTTTGTTAACTTTTTTTTTATAGTACAGAAAATGTGCTCCACATATCGTACGAGCAAATAAATGCGTAATTTGATGAAGGAAAAAAAAAACAAAACAAAACAAAAAAACTAGCACTGAAAATGCACTTTAGGTTCGTTTTCAGGAGAGAAGAAACAAGTTCTTCTGGAACTTGTTTCTAATGAGGATATAACGTGCATTTTTGCACGATTTGATATAAAATGTTAGTGCAGCATCAATAATTACTAGTACGGCAAACAAGATGCGTGACCCTGCAGCCATCTAATCTCTGACAGCCGCGAACGAACAAAGTTTTCGTTCGTACAAAATGACGCACCATTTTTCTCAAGGAAATATCAGGGGTGGAGCCTCTCCTGCCGTTCTTCCGTGGCACAGACTAGAATCGACGCCAATCAACGGTAATTTTTTTAACAACGTTATAGTTAACTGCACTCTCAGTTATTGTAAAAAAAATAAAAACAATAACATATGCATTTCGCGTATAGTGAGATGTTTTGTAGAATTCCGTTAAACGGACTTCTAGTGCACACTTTTTTTTATATATAGAAATGATCGACGTGTTTCTACGTATGTTCCTAGTTTATTTCAGAAAAGTAATACGTTATCAATTCGACGCAAAACAAAACATATGTACAAGTTCCTAAAAAAAAAATAAAGTAAGCAGAAACACTTACGGGTTACTTGATCACACATAAGGGTGCGTGTTGTTATTAGATAGGGGTAGGTTTGATACGGCTAATAAGCGCATGCGAAGAATATAGAGTAGACACCGCGAGATCGCACCAACGGTTCGTAATCTTAGGCCGCAGCGTATACACCCTGCTTATATACATTCGTACAAGAGACACGATGTTTCTTGCATATTCGATAACAGAATTATTTGCGGGCGCGCCTCCAACATTTTTGAAGCATGTTTGAATCTCACATATATGTGTGCTTCGAAGATGACTGCATGACGCCTCAAAGAGTGTGTGTAGGCAGGCGACAATGGTTCCGAGTGTTTTCAGACTACTGGTACTGAAAATTCCTTTTTTTGTTGTTGTTGTTTGCGATTTTCGTTTTTAGCCACGCGTATTGTATTTACAAACACTGCCAGCATAGTTGGGGGCAAGGAGGAGTAGATCGAAAACGCACAACGGATATACATTATTTTACCGATATTAATTAAAGGGGCGGTGCAACGATATTCAATTGGAATGTTTTTCACTTTACACGGGATTACTGGCACTATTGGGACTCAATGATACTCGCACGCAACGCCACTGACCAAGAAACTTCTTTGTTGCGCTGTAATTTCGAGGACAAAACCGAGAGTTTTCATTCAATCTCTCCTTCGCAAAACCTGATGACGTAGCTGGGCGGTAGCAGAACCGCCCAGTGACGATATTTGAATGCGGCTCATAGATTGGACCCGAGCATTGCTTGGACACTCGATTTGGGCTCGTGATAATCGACAGCTCGAGAAGCATTCGGGTAGTGTCCTGTGTCCAATCGCTGCAATGACGACAACAGCCGAACCATAACAATGTCTAAAACTCAGCGCGTGTCCTGTGCCTTGCCAACCCCAGCCCATGGCTATGATCAACATTGGCGGCATATAATCGGTTCCAGATCACGTGGCCGCTTGTTCTGGCTTCGAGTTGAGGGGGTGAACTCTGCTCGTTTTTCTTTATTTTTTTTTGCGACTTCGATTGCGTGTGGTGAAAAACGAACGGGTATTTCACAGGTCATTAACGTCAGAGATCCGTTCTAAGCGGTATTTGCGCGAAATACAAAAATCGTTGCATCGCCCCTTTAAGTGAGCAGCATGCGCGTGCAAATCCTCGTTTCGTATAAAAAAAAAAAATAAAAAAAATCTCGATACAAGCGAGACGACAATTCTATTTTCTTTTTTTTTTACACGCAGTGGCCGGATTATATAAATTATTGTTTCCATCTAATTTTTTTTTTCTAATATACGATGCGTTAGTAGAGCCCAGTTATAACATCCGTATAGAACATTTTTTTTTTTCTGCTTAGAATCGAATTATTTTAAATATGACATTCGCGAGTATCTTGGTAAGATATTCGATGTACACATAAAGATCGATCCCCCCCCCCCCCCTTTTTTTGTGAAAAAAAGGCGGTGCGATTTTTTTTTTTGCGTTGTGTAGGGCATCTTCCGTGGCTCTCTGCCAGCTCAGCTCGGCCGTACATATGCGTCCACGCGGTCGGCGACCCGACGCCTATACTCGTCGCTTTCAAAGTTCGATAAGTTTGCAGAAGGGCAACAAGGTCGACGCTCGGTGTATTTTCGCCGATTAGCGATAAAACGAAGCTCCAGCGAGACAAATTCTTGGAAAAAAAATTTTAGAGTCATTTTATTTTGAATTTAGCAATTTTCGAGCCTATAAAAAGTAATGAAATTACAACTATACAATTGATCTTAGCGAGCGGTAATGTATTAAAATTACAAGTTAATCGGAAAAGTAAATAAATTGTCGTAATTCAACTACCGCACAGTCAAACGACTACCCATGGAAGTCTGATGAATGGCCGGGCCAACGTATATACAGGCGCGTCGAGCTCCGATCCCTTGGCGCCTTTGACTATAGTTTACATTAATTTGCTCTCGCGCGCAGTTCCTCGGGACTTCACACATCACTGCTCGTTGCTTGCTGTAACAGGTTATGATCGTGATTTTTGCGCTAAGAGTTGGATGCTGGCGTAACAGCAACACGCGTTACACATATACAAAAAAAAATCTAACCTCTAGTTGGTACGCGTCAGGTGCTGCAACTGAACTCTGTTAAGGCTGCTACACGTCACAAAGTAAGCAAACGGTTGTGCGAATCTAGCTGAAACGCGAACGTAAAGACCTGTTTACACATGCAGTGGAGCGCTACAATCATATAGCGCTGAACTCGCGCTAAGAGCGTGCTGACGAGAGCATTAAAGGGACCATGAAGGCAGTTTCGAAGTTTTATTCGACGATTGAAATGGATGCCAGGCACGTCTCAGATACTGTTGACCAAGTTCTAGCCCGAACAGAAGTTCGGGTGCCGCACCAATCGAGCAAACAGGCGCGGTAATAATAGCGCCGGGAACGATGCCTGAGACCCCACCGAGGAGGCGGCAGAAAGGTGAACTAAAGTGCGCCGTTGAAGCGTGACGACAACGGGCTCCTCGTCTGGCGATTGGTTCAAACGATAGACGCGCTCTTGGTTTCGATTTCGGTGGTGAGATGTGATGAAAAAAGTTCATTTGAACGTTGGATAATCTTTTAAAGTTGTAGTTGGGAATTAATAGGTTTCATACCGTGTATAAAAGCATAATCTGAAGCGATCCCTCCGTTTGTCACTGGTTGAACGCATCCCGCACTGCTACCTCGGGCGCGTAACAAGCATCGAGCAACCGTGGAAAAAAAAGAAAAAGGTACGAGCGCCGGGGGTGGCGGACTTTTGGTTCTGGTTTCGTGCGTCGTCTCGTGTTTGCTTTGCGAACTGAGCTTTGTATCGCACCGCCAAAACTGTTGCTCATGGCAGACAATATGTAGCTGACGACACGTGAGGAGCACTACATCAGCGCTTCGCTGCATGTGAGAACCGGCCTTTAATCATTCATATTCACCGATGTTTGTTTGCAAACAAGCTCACTACCACCCCCTATCGGCGGACCCCTGCGCGCTTCCGGTTTTCCTCTTCTTTTCCATTTGTCTCGCCTCCTTTTGTTATTTACACTACTTTGTGCAATGCACTATGCTCTGTTTCACCTTATGTTGTACCGCAGCGAAGGCTAGACGCGCGAGCTCATAGCGTTGGCAGCTGCTCCTAATGCACGAGAGCTTGTGCCGCCGAGATGTGCCCCAGAGCAAGGAGCTCGCGCTTGTAGCCTTCGCTGCGGTACAACATAAGGTGAAACAGAGTATAATGTTCTTACAAACGTACAGGCCGGCTTGCTAGAACCAGCGTCTCAGCTGAGACTGGGTGAAAGAAAGCACTGCCAAAGCCAGCGCACGAGCTGGGCGGGACTCAAGCTTCGTCTCAAGACGCTCGCGCGCCCTAGCCTTTGCAGTGCTTCTCTGAAGGAAACTCTTCATATCCGATCGCTGTGCGTTCCTGAAGAATAAATAAATACACTACCGGAAGTCTACTGGGGCACCAAATACTGTGGCGCCCTCGTGATATCAACTCCCACCAAATGGGGTGAATATCTGACCGACTTGTAAACTGCGGTATCTCGCTCAATTTCCGAGTTTCCTGGCACCCGAAGAAAACGCGATCAAGTCGCTGAGTCGAATTGACGTGCTCCCACACTCGTATTCGCTCGAAGAACGGTAGTAAAAAGAAGAAGAAGAAAAAAAAAAAACGGGTCCTAGTGGGACTTTACTGATTTGCCCTTTTATATGTTGAATGAACGCATCAGTAGGTGCATCTTAGATTAGCTCGGAGATGGGCATTATTTGAAATACAAGTATTTGAAATACCCATTTAAAACGTTTTAGAGTATTTTGTATTTCGTATTTAATGACATATCGGAGAATGTATTTATCGGCTGTATTTGAATAGTAAGAATTGAGTATTTCCAATACACGTGTTTTACATACAGCCGCAAATACAGTTTTCGGCAGTGCTCTTCGCAATCAAATGTGGTATAATGGGCACTCTTCGCGAAGGGAGTCATATGCAAAGAGCATGACACTTGCTGCGCCTTGCGCAGAACAAACATTGAAGAAAAAAAAAAAAAAAGGAAAAGCAGAACACGGAATTAATGGGGTGAGTCATAGCCTCTTATATACTGACAAAGCCTGGCAGATCGCCACGAGAAGCGGCCACGGAATCGGAAAAGGTGGAGCGGCATACAACGGATAAGAGCAGAGTCACGTGACTGGCGCCCCGCTGCGACGAGACGCCGAAACACACCTCTCCCGAGCGAACAAGTGTGTTTCGGGTCCTCGCCACTGCAAAAGCTGTGCGCTGACGTCCAGGTTCCCCGAGAAATGTCTCTTTGATGCTCTGTGCTTCCAGATCCTCGCGCTCCAAATCTGCGACCGGGCGCTCTATGGCTCCGTCATCGAACTGCCAGGTTTTGTGAGTATCGAGGAGGCCATGGGTGAGTACAATATTTGCTTTTTTGGTTCGGTGATTTAATTTTTTAAACATGTCAAATAGTCTGATCTTGCAGACAGTTTCATTAAGCCGCCGCAGCCAGCATGCATTATGGGAACTGTGCCTGCACGGGCGACGACCCCCGCTCACGATTGGTGAGATCAGTTTATTAATCACTTGTTGTTTGTAAAGGCTTTGATGCATCAACTCGGCCTTTTAAATTAATCTTAGACTGAATACAACGTCTTTTTTCTAATGTTGTATCCGCCAGTTATGACAAAGAGATTTTATCTTTAGAGCTGCAACATTCTTTCTAAGCACTTGATTCCTAGTGCAGTATGTAAACTCCACTCTTTATTCGGGCATGATCTTTAGTTACATCGGTTAAATTTAAGTCTAAGATGTCAGTCTTTGAGAAGAAAATGTGCTTGAAACAGTACATTCTAAGAAATGCCTTCGCGTCTACTTACCCACAAAACACTCAAAGAGGCAATCTCCGCGATCTAGTGGACAATTCGTTTGGGCCCGCATCGCACCGGTGCAGTGCGGTTCGTGGTACACGGAAGGCTAGAGGGTAGAGGGATTGCTTCCTCCTTTCCCCGCCAGCCTTTCGTGTATTAAAGTGGAAAGAGTTTACTGCACTGGACGGGTGCTGTGTGTTCCAGACGAATAGGCCATATAGGCGCTGTGGTATTACACAATGCAAAGCGTCATGCTTGCATTGCGTAATGCCACTGCGCAGATAGGCTCTTCGAGTGTTTTGCGGGTAAGTAGACGTGCAGGGGTTTCTTAGAGTGTAATTGAACATGACCGAATACGCTATTTGAATCGTGTATTTAAAGATTTTTGCTAACACATTACTTGAATTTATATTTAAATACATTTTTGTCGAAGTAGTTTGTATTTTTATATAAATACATTTTTAGAATTTCTTTGCCCATCCTCGGATTAACTTTATGTTATTTTGTCGGGACGCACACGTTTCGAACGCCAAAAAACCCCAAAAAACATCGTTTCTTCCATCGAAAACCAGAAGTACTGCGCGCAATAGATTCGCAAAACTTCATTTTTTTTTCTTGATGTGACAACGGGTAGGGAATGATTGCAGGCAGCACGGGGTGGTGACGAATCTCACACGCACAAACGTCTTTCCAGAGTCGCTTGCCTCTTCCAAAAAACCCTCACCCACCTCTGCCCCTCCAAGTGTAGTGTCGAACATGGAACCTCTATTTATATATATTAATTTTTTTTCGGGGATAGAACAGCAGAAAGAAACGTCAAAAAAAGCGCAAAGAACTGGGGAGAGAACGCACGCGTATGTTCTATAAGTATACATAAAAGCAATGTGCCCAACTTCTCCGGAACTCAGTATATAGATCGCGCTGTTTCTTACACGCACGCGACATAGACGTCATGCCACACGCGAACATACTCATGGGTGCCGTAACTCGGAGACTCTACCAGAGAAACAAAAAGAAATAAAAAAGAAAAAAAAAAGAAACTTCGTGGAAGGCTTTTCCCCAGTGTATGACGGCGCGAACGAATATGACAGCTGCATGTTGGGTCGTGTGCAACGCCTATAGGCTAGAAGCCCCGGACTTTCCCCCTCTCTCTCTCTTTCTTCCCTTTCCCTCCTTTCTCTTTACCTAGAAAACACACCTAAGGCGTCAGAGTATTGGGACACACACACATATATATATATATACACACACAGACACATCTACATGTTCGCGTTTGAGCTGAGAGGCAGATAAATACAGAAACGAAACCGGAGAGAATAATAATAATAATAATAGCGATAATAATAAAAAGGAAAAGATGGCCGATACGAGGCTTCATATTCAGCGGTTCCCAGCTCATCTTATGACAGGCGGAGGGCGTCACCCAGAGTTGTCAACGACTCAGTCGGCTTCTGAAAAGGGGAGAAAAGAAAGCGCGAATATATATATATATATATATATATATATATATATATATATATATATATATATTCGCCTTCGATATATATGTACATATATATATATATATAAAGTCGGCGAGAACAAAGATACATACATACATAGATGTTCTCGCCACCCTGCGCGCAACCTTTATAAGCAAAAAAAAAAAAAAAAGAAGGGAGAGGGGGTGAGCGAAAGAAGGAAGAGGAGGAAGGGAGGGAGGGGTGCGAATGGACGGGGAGAGATTATGTGATAGAAGAACCGAATTTATTAGCCTCGAGAGGGCAGGAGACCCAAGTTGTGGAGATCAAGAGGCGGTGGGTAGGTTGACGAGGGGGCAGGCTGGCGTTTCTCGACTCAAAATAGAAAACCGATGTCGCGAACACACACAGGCGCGCACGCACACTCGGGGGGTTCGTTGGTTGGTTAACTCCACTCACTCTCCCACCATCTCTTTCTCTCTTTCTCTTTCTCTCCCCCACCTCTCTCTATCCTCTTTCTTTCGGTCTCGTCGTGTCACGCCGCGCGACGAGATTACCCCTGACACATGGCAGCGGCGGCTTCCCCACGCAGCTCTGGATACCGGCGGGAGAGCCGACCTCACAGGCGTAGCAGCAGCAGCAGCTACGTTATCCTATAGGAGCGATTTTGAATAGCGACTGCGAGTTTGTTGAACACACGCAGTCGCTGTCGTCTGCCCTTCTCCTCCTCCTCCTCCTCCTCCTCCTCCCCCCCCCCCCCTCCGTGCGCCCGTATGTCTGCGTGCCGAACGTGTCTGTATAAGAGAGCATGCGCGAGTACGTGCGTGTTGTGCATATACGTTGGTTTCACTTTGTGCGCGAATGTCGCATCTTATATATGTATATATATGTATAGATTGAGTCTTTTGTTTGGTGGGCGCCCGCTGTCCCTGTCGGCTGTAATTGTCGCGGACGACACACCGCGTTTTCGGATGAGGTGTGAAGTAGAGTGGATGGGGGAGACGGTGCGGAGAAGGAAGAAAGAGATGGAGAGTGGGGGAGGGGAGAGATGAGAAGAGAAAGGGAAGTGGATTTCGAGAGCTCCGATTGGTTCGCGTTCGTCGCTCCCCCCCACTTGGGTTCGAGGGTTGGTCGGGTTTTCTCTCCCGGGGAAAATAGAAATGTGAAATAAAAGGGGACTCTCTTTGGGGTATGGCAATGCGAGAATCTGTCGAGCGATTGAGCACGTAGCGTCGTCGTCGGCGCGTTATTGAAGAGAGAATCGCGCGGCCCATTCTCGAGTGAGCTGATATGGTGACGAGAGTGGTTTCTATCGTTGCGGTAGCGGAGGGCGAGAGGGGTGTCGAGGCTATGGGGCTCTTGTTAGCGTTCAGTCACGTGTGTGTGTGTTCGTGTGCAGGAGCGGGCTCTGGTGTCGAGGGTTATGAGCGTGGTGTTGGCTATCCTGGAAGGGGGGGGGGGGGACATCTGGCGGCGACGTGGGGAAACTTTAGGGGGAGGGGGGGGGGGGTTCGTGGCGGGTTTGGAGCGTGTTGTTTGGGCTTTGGTTCTTTTTTGGTCACGCGAGAGAGTGAGGTTAGATACGTCGGCTCAGGGAACGAGCTCTATCTTGGGTTTGTTAGAATGGGGCAAATGAACGGGACGGTAGAAAGTAAGGAAATAGATTACGGTGAAGTGTATATATGACGGAGAAAGAATTGAACACTGTCGTTTTTGTGCCGACGCAGCAGACTGAAATGATTTATTAAACTTTCAATGCAATTACAAGTTTTGAGAATTAATTTTGTTTCTCTATTGGTGGGTGGAAAATGAGAGCACGATTAAAGTTAAACAGACACAAAGCCTTTTTCAGAAGACAGAGGACTTTTTTTCAGAAGAAAGAGACAAAACGATGCAACGTCCGCCTTGAAACACACGCGTAGGTAATACGGAAATAAGCAAAAAACAAAAAAAAAAACGTCAACGTTTTCTAGACTTCTCTACACTCAGAAAATGTTCGTCACACTTTTTATGGATGGTCACTGGGCGCGTTCAGTATTGAAGAGTTGAAAGCGTATCTAAACGACAAACGTGTCCGGCTATCCACAGTCCAGTCTCCACTTCCTTTCTGGGGCAGGCGGTCTCGGAATAAAAGGGAAGCGGATGACACCGAGTGTACGATATTTGACGCTTCAGTATTGAAGAAGTCTCAATAGGATCGTCGGAGAATAAGCACTCGACCGTAAGCAGCGTCGATGATCAAAACGATCGAGTCGCGGTGCGAAGATTTCGAGTGAAATTAAAACGACTATTAAAGTTGTCAACATATTGTGAGCTTTGAAAACGAGTCTATAAGTATACACCGACGGTAGTAATAGGTATACGCGGCTCCGTGTTTCTTACGCATTTATTTGCAAAACCAAATTGCGATTGATTTAACGTATACGTGAAATCAGCCACCATATAGACACAATATGCACCGACGCAAGCGTCAGCCGACGCTTCATACTCGAGCATGCGCTTTACTTTAACTATACGAACATAAGGTTATCGCAATCATACTCTGCGTGAGTGTCCAACCGCTGACATTAGGCATGTCCAATGTATACATTGATTTGGCCAACCCTCAAATCGCACGCACGCACGGCCACACGCACGCATATATACATACATACATACATACATACATACATACATACATACATACATACATACATACACATACATACATACATACATACATACATACATACGCACGCACGCACGCACGCACGCACGCACGCACGCGCGCACGCGCGCACGAGCTTTCCTTTAGTAATTACTTCCGAACCTCACTAAAATTTCTAATGATTATTGAAGCCTTACATTCACTGGGACAATCAATTTTTTTTAAATTTAATGTTGTGTTTTGTGTATTCGTGTGCAAATAGTGGATTTTGAGTTCGAAGCAAATTCGAAGCGAATAGTGTTTTTGGTTGAATATTTTCGATTCGAATATCGAATAGTTTTTCCGCGCCTTTCGCTACCATAACACAATGCTTAGGCGAAAACCCAGCTAAACTTGTGAAGGTTATTCCACTTGTTCATTTATAAGCTAAGTTTAATCTATCTATATTTATGAATTGTGAGCTCAGAAGGTGTGCACTGTCTTGGGATGGCAAGTAAACGACGGATTTGACATAAAATGAATCCTATAGAGATGGCCAACTATACCCAATTGAGTGAATTTCCAAATTGTGCTATATAAAATATTCTTTCTTTATTCTCCAGTTAAAAAAAATACAGAATCGCGCATGATGAACGCAGGTTGTAAGGGCAGGGCATCTTTGTCTAACATGGTACACTGTTGCATAACAGTCAGTTTAATTTTGGAACTTTTACTACAATGTAGATATACATATCCACAAAGTTTCCATTTATTCCCAAATACAGCCGGCACGCGTGCACCATCCCGCTTTGAATGTATGCTTTTCTTCCTAGCACGCAATTGCTATTCATACTTTTCCAAGTGTTTACCGCGGACGGTTACTTGTTGAGTGCGCTTCCTACCGAGCACCGATGTAATGCAGCGATGCAACACCCGCGGAGCTCACTTTCACGGGTATTGCTTCTCCGCAGTGTAGCGGTGCACGGTAAGAAGCCCACTCAACGGGGCAAACCCGCCGCAATCAACACTTCGAAAAACGCGAATAGCGCAGTTTTTCTCGAAGCGAATATCGAATAGTTTATTATTCGAAACTAGTAATCACAATTTAGAATATTCGCACAACCCTAGTTTGATGACAGTGGAATCATATACCAACTCGGTGTATATGAACGAGTGCATTTGTCCACATGAACCATGCGCATTGCACATACCCGAAGCCCCGTTCTTTCAAGACAGAATCATGTGCACACGCTCCGCTTCGCAACGAGTGCAACCGTGTCTTGACATCTTACGAGCTGGCGCACAACATTTTCAGAGCGACTAGTCGCTACGCGGCACCATCACATCTCATTGCAGCCATCAAAACTTTTTTCGAGACAATACAAACATCGAAACTAAGTATAACCAAGACATATGTATCTGTATGGTTCTTCAGCTAATCCACCGCAGCACCTCAGCCAAGGTGTAGTTAATATATCCGGAAATCTCCGGGGAACAGAAAGCATGTGTACTTTCAGAAGATACCCATTTTTCTTTGTCAGGTGTCCGCTTTTCCAAAAAAACACAAAAAAAAACACAATTTCGCGCCACACTAACGAAAAGCTCCGAGCTCGGTCACGAACAGTTTGTTCGACAATATCTAATAACCTCCACTGCTAACACAACAAACGGGCCTCCAGCTTCGCCAGGACAAAGACACCTTGTGACCATTCCTTAACTGCCCCCATACCCTAACCAGCTGCTATAAGACAGCGCCTGTAACCACAGAGTGTCTAACAAAAGCGGTCGCGCATTGAGCTGACTGCTGTGATTCCCAGAGCAACAACCAAAAGCAACAACACCAACAACAACGAGACAACAAGGGCGACACGCTAAGCAGTACACTCAGCTCGTCGGTCCATTCTTGCCCTTCTTTCCCTCTTTGTCTTCCAACTTTCTCTTTTCTTGTTCTGTTCATTTCTTTCTTAAACTTCCGGGAGGGCTCGTTCGCGTAAGCGCGGCGTCCAGTTCGGTTTTCTCGACGCCTGCGACAGGCTTTCGAACCAGGAGGATGATGGCGGTGTCATGCGATGCGGCCATCTTGCCGAGTCTGATGCGTCCGTCGCGTGACGTGGACACTTGCGAATTGGGCGATGGATAACGCCCCCTTTTTTCTTCTCGGTAGCTAGGATCAGTGCATGCACGCGTGAAACGCTACAAGACACCCGGCGGCATCTTCCGCCAGCCGTCCTATCTCATGCGTGTGTGTGTGTGTGTGTCGGGGAGGAAGCAAAGCATGTCATTACGAAGCGAGACGTGCGGCGAGTTCCTCACGAGGCTTAGCGTACCGTGGCTGCCATTGCGTCACGTCAACCGTATACCCCCGCGACGTGCGCGATGATGTGCATCTCTCCACGTTATGTATGACGCGTGCGATGGTTGGCAACGACTGTTGAGCCACGTTGCGTCACATTTGTTATACTCGTCACTAAAGTTAATTTGAGTCTTGACGGGTATTCGCTAAAAATGAGTTGCCGTTTACAAGAGGCAGCCTTTTTAGTGTAGACTTCAGATTTAACTCCTTTGTGCAAATGTGCAGGTGTACGCTTTTTTTTTCTTCTCTATATGTATGCATATACGCGGTGATGTCTCGTTAATCTGGACACCTCCGTTCCCCAAAATGCGTTCATACTGAGAGTCGGCCATACAAACGAGGCAAAAATGCCGGTATATTGACCCAGTTTGTCCCCGAGCCTGTTGTTTATGTAGCGGGGTATTCATATTAAAGGGGACCGGATTAACGATTCATGACTGTAGGCTGTCTATTCGTATACCAGTGTTGGTGAGACCTTTGGATATTTGGCGTACTGGATAATTAAAACATCCGTGTTTATATCATTTTGTGTTTTATTTAATAATCACTAATTCAAGAATGGCAAGACGCATGCAATGCGGCGCTTATCGGTACACTGAAGGTATTATTCCTTACCCACTGGGTAGGCATTTCGTTCGGTGTTTTGGGGCACCTCTTGTTTTTAAGTCATCGTGAAACTATCTCCAAGCGGACAGTCTTCTATAGGGTTCCGCCTATTGTCCGATCAGTTAATACTAACAACTCACACCTGCAAGAGACACCCGTTATAGAGTAAGTGACATTTTGAAGGTCGGCAGGTTGTTTTCACCAGCGCTAATGACCTCTCAATATTTTTTTTTTTTTTTTGCGTTTATTGGTTGTTTTGGCGGCTCGAGAAATTTGTCTGTAGTCTACGATGAAGTTGTCTTGCGCTCGAGGGAGTCAGAGCACGCACGCAAATGGGAAATGAGGGCACAGATTGTTGGGACACTTGCCCTGCTTTGGTAAAGGTTGTTTTACGGTTCATACTTGGTTTCAGTGAGCGGTCGTAAATCGCGGAATAGCGGGAACTCTGACTTCGGTGCCAAGTTTCTTTTTCTTGAAACTGATACAAATAAGCTCGACGAACAACATACATTTTTGCCGTGTACTATTGTTATGCCGTTTCTTTTTTTCTTCACTCGTGAAGAAAACGGTCGGTACCCTTGGATAGCAAAATACTTTAAAAAGTAAGAAAAAATTATATTGAAACAACCGCTGTTTCCCTCTCTTAAAAAGAAAAAAAAATCCTGAAAATAATTTTGTACTTTTTGTAATGAACGTGTATTACGATTTGGCGGAGATATCCGGGAGCAAACGTATTTTTGTTAAACATTTCTTTTTCAAATAGTGTTTTTTTTTCTGCCAAAAAGGTGTTTTGAAGTTCCAGAATACAAACAAATAAAAACGTATAAATTAATTATTTTGTTTTTCACCGCTTGCCTAGGGTGATTCCGCAACAATCGCTCGACTGTGACTACATTGTTTTGGAGATTGTTGTACCTAAAGTTCTCCGCGGCATGCACGCACGTGCCTGCTGCGCAAAGTCCCGATATATCGACCGCTCCACCTATAGGGTGAACCCTGTGAGTACCCTGTGGTGGGTTACTACTCGTAGAAGCAGCGTCTATGCATAGTTCCACAACTGAGCTAATCTAATGACTTTGATTGTCACTTGCTTTACCCAAGGATACGTCGGCAAGGGTGTGACGCGACTTTACTCTCCCTCGACGCCACGGTGAAAGTTTCATTGTCACGGTGAATTTGAATAGAAGAGGCGTATTTGTATCGGTCTGTGCCTTTGGCGAAGCTTGCCGACGTAGTTGTGGGGCTCAGGTTGTTTATGTCGTCGCTGGAATCGATTGGGATAACAATAGTGAAATGCGGCTTATGCATCTGACACCTGCTACGTGTCTTGTGCTCAGTCACAATCAGACTTTCAGGGTACTCCTTACAAGTAACCATATTACTTGGAATCGATTACCTTTTCAGTAATCTTGTAATCTTATGTTAGTTATATTACCAAGTAATCGCAGGAGTATAGTCTGATTATACTCTTGGAAGTATTAAAATTACTTGTAACCCTTCCTTTTCTAATGGCCAACTTTGTTTCTACAACTTACCTACCATGGAATCCTCGAACCATTTGTCTCCGGCCAGAAAATGGTTCACGAAAATCGGTTGATTGAGAAGACAATTAGCGTGTAATTCAGTGATTCTATTCCAATAATTTACAATACAAGGGCCCGTTTTCAAACCTGCAAAAAAATCGGTGTCTTGAAGATATGAAATAATCAAAAAAGTAAATGTTACTTCTGTTTTTTTTTTTCAAATAACGGTTAATTAATTTTCATCTCAAGTAATCAAGTAATCTAATTGAATACTTTTTAACCGAGAGTGATTATAATTGTAATCGGTTACTTTTTTGTCGTTTGAGTGACGCGTACAATATACTGGTCACAATCAACGCCTTGGGGAAAATTTAGGTGTTCGGCCGGAGCACAGTACGTTTCCTGTGCATTGCCAACCCTATATTAACAAATGGTCTGTGATGAACACGGACGGCATAAAACCGGCACCAGACAATGTGACCGATCTTTAGTGACTCTAAGCGTGGGGTGAACGCGTTTTGCAGTTCACAAACGGCGGGGACATATTGTGAGCAGTATAAGTGAAAGTTTAAAAGTCAATGCATGGTGCTTTTGGCGCCGTCAAGGCACAAGTGACTGCAGACTGAATAAAGCCGAGCGTTACGATGTTGCAACAAAAACTTTGCGCTTCATCAACCGTACTCTCATCGCTCACTAAACCTTGACGTAAAGGGTTGGGTCTTAATGACTTTAATTTGTCTGAAAGAAAAAAATTCGCGAAAATGCGAGATAAATGGACAATCCGCTGGGAGTACCGTAATGCGGAACATCACGTCAAACTTAGAAACGCTTAGCGCAAATGGAGAGAGAAAAAAAAAAAAATCTTTTGTTTTTCATAGTGAGTAAAAAAAATATATATATATAAACTTTTCCTCCCTGGGGAGAATAAGAGGGCGAGACGAAGAGAGAGATTCTTGAAGTCACAAAGCAAGCGCGGTGCAACGGCATTAGCGTTGCGGGGCTGTGGCGGTGGAACTGCCTCAGGTAAACAGATGCGAAGGTTCTCATGACACGTGAATCCTCCCGAGACTTGGCACAAAATTGCTTCGTTGTAAAATCATTAATTCTTCCGTCACTATTCGTTTTTTTTCTTTTTGTTTTAGTTAGTTCCGACGTTGCTTTCGGTGAAGTGAACTGAAGTCAAATTGTTGCTCGGGTGCTGCAAAACAATACTAAGAGGCAAATTATGTTTGTCGTCTTCTTGACAGCGGCCCTATACAAAGTGTCATCCCCCAAAAATAGTTTTTTTTTTTAAACTAAATTATTGCCGAACGCTCATTATCCGCCCAAACGTACCGTTAGCGGTTCGAACAAGATGCTAAAATGTCCGAACTAACCATTATGTCAATAAAAAGTTATAAGTGATTTTCAAAACTTTTAGATAGAAAAATGGCGGCCGACGGTGGTCTCAAATACATACAGCTTATTTGCGCCATCCACCGCAAGCGGGCGAAAATGGGCACCATTTTACCATTGAAATTTTCAGAGAATCACTTATAACCTTGGAACGAGATAACAGTTTGTTCTAAAACTTTGGCGTCTAAGTTCGAACCACTAGCGGTATACATTTGAGTGGAAATTACGCGCTCGACGATGCGTAGTTTATTTTTACGGTGCAGAGAACCCCCGTAACTTTATTTTGGAACACGCTGTATGCATTACAACTAGAACCACTAAATGAGCTATGCTCTAAGTCAGAGGTGGCCAAGCTGCGGCTGGCGAGCCGCATGCGGCTCTTCTCGTGTTAAAGTGCTGCTCGCAGCTCCCTCTCTGACCCCCCCCCCCCCCCCACACACGCACACACACACACACACCCACACACCCACACACCCACACCCGGCACCCGTTTTAAATCGAAAGACAACTTGCGTTTGGTAGTTTTGTAGTTTCGTGGTACTGCTACCTTACGCACAGTTGGGCTGCTTTTCGGATAGATTGAAAGTAGTTGGAGTTTCGTTCATTACTCTAGACAAAAGTTCCCCCCCCCCCCCCCCCCCCCCCGCGGCTCTTCGAAGTTTTGTGGTTTTGTTTGCGGCTCTTAGGCCGGGTAAGCCTGGCCACCCGTTCTCCAAGTTAACGATACATCAGCCATCTTGTTGCTTAAAATAATCGTTGCCCACGACAGAGCAAAACGATATCGCCAGAGCTTGATGACACCATATATCGAAAGCTTAGGAAATCGCATCTGCGATTCGTACCTGTCGCGAGTGGCGCCCACCCTGCATTGGCCACGAAAATGGCGGCGCCACGAGAGACAACGGGGAAATGGAGTGTCCATACTCTAAGAATATCTTACTGAGTGGCTCTAGTCGTGACCATTGGTTGGTAATACAAGTCCCAAACTCGCACATTTTTGCCACTGTGGGGCACCCCGAATACCCATCGTCTGTTTTATAGTAATTTACGCAATATTTAACGTTAGCTTAGTTAAGTTCGATGCTTAGCTTTATTATGCTTCATATAGTGTGCTTTTTATTCTTGGCGGATCTTTTCTCAAATAAAATTCGTAAAAGTTACACTAATGTGATCTGTTTGACTGAGTCGTACTGCCAGAGCGGACATTAGATAGGGGATAATCGTAACAATAAGCTGAATAACCAAGTATAAACTATGTTTAATAATTGTTTTTTTTTAAACTAATGGTTAGATGAATTATGTTGCAATATACTCTCGAAAAGTGCACGCCGTTTAGTAGGTGCTTCGTCATTTATCCGACACCGCCGTTGTTTGATCATGTATACTCGACATACTGGTTGTCACATCAGGAAAAAAGGAAGTTTTGCGCGATATTCAGGTGCTAAACGTAGTTCTTGGAAGATTGGGTTGTTAGAGAAAGAAACAGTCATTTTGACGTTTAGAACGTTGCGCATTGATTAAAAAGGAAATGCTAAGTCCTTCTATAAGGTGCACTTACCGTATATAAATCTTAATTCTACTGCATCAAGGGGAAATTTAGGAATGTTCCGCGAGCAGCCGGACTTCTTTTGCTTCGATCCTTGACGTGAATACAAGTATATGCACGCATTGAACATGAGAGCTACGACAACGCTCGGCGCGAACTCGTATCAGCTCGCACAGAAAACGAACGCTGCGTCAGTGTTTGGCGCGGATCGGGATCGAATCGCGCCTCGTGTCTGAAAAAGTCATGGTGGGTTTTTGAAAAGGGTATATTGCAGCATTTGGCAACAGGTCGCTGGTTCGGTCTCAGCCTCGCACAATATCGTACTCCGGTTATAACGAAGTCAACGGGAATCGGAAGTCACTTCGCTATATCCGCTATTTCGTTATAACTGACTTCGGTTATAACGAAGTGCAAAAGGGAATGGGGAATCGTGATCGCTTCGCTGTAACCGCTATTTCGTTATAACCGACTTCGGTTATAACGAAGTGCAAAAGAGAATGGGAAATCGTGATCGCTTCGCTGTAGCCGCTATTTCATTATAACCGACTTCGGTTATAACGAAGGGCAAAAGGAAATGGGAAATCGTGATCGCTTCGCTGTAGCCGCTATTTCGTTATAACCGACTTTGTTATAACCGGTCTTGACAGTATGCGCGTGTTACACGGACACACGTAACTAGTTACGCTAAGCCACAGTTACCACGCAATAGGTACTTGAGGACAACATGCTGCGTCTATGCAGTCGAAACTATATGGCGTGCGCTTGAGCATCTTGAGCATCCGACAAAGCATTGCAGGCGTACTCTTCATTTCTTCCGAACTAGCTATCCGAGAGTATAGTGCGGTAACTGTGGGGACGCGAAACAGCAGTTAAAGGTGGCTTCACTGCAGTTAAGCGTGCCCCTGCGACACTAGTATGAGTAGCACTACATCTGGGAACCAAGGCTTGTGGAGCGGCCGAAGGAAGCTTCGCGCATCAATAGTATCTAAGAACGAGGGTGGAGTGTTGAGCGAGTTGGTGATTCATAATGGTTAAAAAGCGCAACAGGACAATGGACAGTCTGTGTCTTCCTTTCTGTCCGTTGTCCGGTTGCGCTTTTTAACCATTAAGTATCTAAGGCCACAAGGCCATGCATGTTAGCTATTAAAATTAAAAAAAAATAAAAACATCGGCTTGGTGGTGCCACTATCCGAATGATAGTTTGAGAAAATATGATATCCACACATTCCTTTGGCCGGCCCATTGATGGGGGTTCGGTGTTTATTTTTTAATAACCTTTGCGGTGCTTCAGTTCCACAGAAGTACTTTCAAAATACTATAGCATTGTATGACAGTTACGCTGAAGGCGTATTTCGTCAGACAATAGGGCGTCTACGCATGCGGGCAAAGTTGTCAGCACCTACAGCAAACGACAACAACAAACACTACAACGACAAAGCAACAGATGCGCTCTGCTGTTAGCGATCGTTTCAAGGCAATAGCAACACTGAGCGAGTTCTCCGCACTTTCGTATCTGTCCACTTTTGTATACCGACGAAGCCTCCATCGGTTGCTGCGGAAACCCCGTGATCCGGTGCGCCTCCTTTCCGCGTGCCGAGGAGGCTGCGCAACCATGTGAGACGTGTGTTCAGTAAAGTCGCAGTCAGGCCGCTCTAACATCATAAAAACAAGAAAGCACGGTATATACGCTAACGACATGATGACAGAATCGCCTGAGGACCAGGCATCAAGCATGTATTCCAAGCATGTTTGCTTTATACAGATGTAGGCTTCCAATATATCTTCAGACCGTTTTTAAATACTCCCTGTGCAGAGTGAAGAAGAAGAAAAAAAAACAATGTAGCGATGCAGGCGAGTTGGTTCATGATTCCATATTGGTATCAGCGCGCAAGAAATATACGCAGACAAAGGCGTTTCGGCGTCCGTTTAGCGCAGCAGAGACTATAGTGGACAACCGAAGGAAGCCGCTCTTTGCCGGAAAATGTGCAACGAACCTCTTTGCAATCGTGCAGCTGAAGCGATAATTTGCAAGTGTGAGTGTCTCTGCACTGTTCTCAACTACACATTGAGGTTGATTCATCATCAAAGTTGTATATTTCGCTATTTATCACATCTTCAGCAAAAACAAAAACAAAAAAATCGATCACTTTTGACTCTTTTAAAATATTATGCGTGGAAATTAACGAGATTGATTAACCGATTAATTAATCGATTAAAAGGTGGCGATTAATCGGGTTAAAACTTCTCACCGTCGCCCAGCCCTGCAGCTAGCGGGTGTTGTGAATCATTCTAACAGCTGGGCAGCGATAGGGCTTCAGCGGTCACTCTTTACGTATCACCATAGCCTCCTGTATACTGACAAAGCCTGGAGATTGCCACGAGAAGCGGCCACGGAAACGGAAAAGGTGGAGCGGCAAACAACGGATGAGAGGAGAGCCACGTGGCTGGCGCCCCGCTGCGGCGAGACGCCGAAACACACTTCTCCCGAGCGAACGAGTGTGTTTCGGACCGCTTCGCGGGACTGCGTCCAGCGGCAATCCCCGACAATTTGGGTGTCGATTTCTTCGTGTGCCCAACGTGCAAGACCCAGTAAAAAACGGTTAAAAATCCTATGAAATTTGAACGACAATCTGCGCCAAGATGTTAGTAACATTTTTGTTTGTTTTGTTTTGTGAGAGCAGCAAATATGGTCATACTGAAAAACCCCGGAGATGAGGGGACATAAAAAAAAGGGACAAACACAACACCGTCTTGGATTATATCTCTTGGTTTCGGGGGGATTAAGCCGTGGAAGCAACAATGGACGACAACGACCCCGAACAGAGCAGGATGAAGGCTCCTACGAAAACAATTAAACTTCCTCATCGCAATCCATTCATCGCACGGTCAAACGTAAGCGCTAGGTCTATCAAACCGTATATAGTGCGCCTATATTCTTTAAGCGGAACGTCGAAACTTGCCAACTGTGAATGATAGACGTCCACGACTTCACGAGAAACTTCCGTATCTCACGCCACCGATTCCAGGAACAGATATACCCGCTCCACAACGTACGCCGCGGAAACAAGTAGAAAACCGAACAATACCCAGCCTCATACACAGTCAATTCCCCTTAGAATCTCTTAACGCGTCATTTTTTTTTATTCCTTGACCGCGTTTGGTGGGCATCTCAAGATGGCCGCCTTCAGCAACTACCCGCAATTAGCGTATGGACGCAGGGATGCGTTGCAATACCGCCTTCGCCACCGCAGTGCTCCAAGCGTGTATAGCTTCTGTGTGACTGGACAGACCGATTGTAGAGGCTGATAGTCCCGCACCGCGTGGCATTGTGGCCGACGATGAAAGAGGGGGGGGGGGAGGGGAGGGGGTGCGCATGTGCTGTGGACACACGCCTATATACATTGCGCAAGATGAGAGCTCATTTGTGTCGTTCTGAAGACGGGCATTGAACCCGCAGTTGTAGCGTCCTTTTTCTTTGTGTGGCTGCGTTTATAAATATAAAACGATACAGGCTTGGGAATGAGGGGAGGAAAAATATTTTGCAGTATATTATTGGTTTTTAATTATCCAATTACGTAGCGTCCGCCGCGACTCGCGCTTAATTTTTACGCGTGCAGAAAAAGAAAAGAAAAAAAAAAAGGCTTTCTCTGGGTGATACAAAAGCACGTTTCTGGCGGCCAAAGCAAGTATGGTGTCGTTTTTCAGGGGGCGTAAAATTTCTTAAAATTACGTCCCCGATTTAGCTGAACTCGTTTCGACGATCAATCTTCGTTGTTGCGACTAAAGGATCTTAAAATTGTGGATTGACGGGCTAGTAGCTAGTTGGTCGTCAACGTACATGGTAAATGGGTAGCGCGAACAAGACGAGACACAGAAGAATTAGAAAGAACACAGGACGAGCGCTAACTTGCAACTAAAAGGTTTATTGAAAAAAAACTCCACCGAGCAAACATATTTTGCGCACACGCACGTGGCACAACGTCACAGCTATCTTGATGAATAAAGCACACACTGTCCATACGAAGAACGACAATGTTATCTTCATGATTAAAGGCGGCAATAAAAACGGTGTTGTAATGATCCATATATGTGCGATACACAATACGGAGCAGGAAACGGCCTGCACTGTATGCAACTGGAAGACATAGAAAACCCTAAACGATATCGATAAAATCGTACTCTTTTTTCATATAAATCTGCAGATACATGTACATGAGTACTACTAATACATGAGTCTTGGTCACAATCATATATTATAGCCTCTTGTGGCATCTACCTTCCCAGCATTCCTTTTCTAAACCCCGCCATGACTTGCCCGCTACTATTTCCTTTCAGAACACCGACGGGGTCACGGTTGGGGCTTTTTTTAGAGGTGTTAAATTGCTGTTTGATTTCCACGTTAGTTCGCTTTGAAGACAAAGTATGCGTTCAGAAGCACTGTATTTGTATTGGTTCTATAGTGCGGCTCCCGATCTGTGCGAAATATAGCTCGCAAAGTTTGATTGCCTGATTTCAGTTGCTATAGTCGACGTTCCTATTGTGAAAATATGTATATATGTTGATAACTTTATCATTTTCGTTAGTACTCAGAGAAACCAGTACCCAGCCTATTTTAAATGCCTTTAGCAGCTGCTCCAACCATTTGAAGTTCACCCTAAAGCTACCAATAGACTTCTTTTTCTTTTTTTTTGCTTTTTTTCACAGTTTTTAGACGTCCGGTTGTCGTTCAACTCGGCTGAACATGTGTGCTGAATGTACAAGCCACAAAAAAAAAAAAAAGCCCTATCACCTTAACCTTAGCCCACTCGAAGTTGATTAAGAGGGGCATCGCTTGGTTATGCGTACGGTCAGCACTTCTGAAATCTTGCCCGCATATCCTCCACGGGAGTTTCGACCTTCATGTGTTACGTCCAAAATAGTCAGAAAACCGTTTGTTCTTGAGGGAGTAGCGTTTGAAAAGCCAAAACACTGTACCCAGGAAACGTAAAGAAAAAGTTTGAAGTCATGCCATATATGTGCATAAAGTATCGCCCAACCTGAAAAGAATACCTGCCGAATTCTGTGTGGACGTCGTCTTCGCGGCCCCTTGCAAGTTGTCCAATATGTGTGCAATGGTCACCGGACCAAATGTCAAGTTGCCGGTTTGTAGTAAGAAGCATGTTAACCAGTTTGTGTCCTGTGCCACTGAAGTATAGATTATGACAGGCACGTAGCCAGGAGTTTGTTTCGGGGGGGGGGGGGGGCCCGCCCATGAAAAAATGCTGTATGAGGGGGAGTGGGGAGAGGAGGTCCCAGCAAAATGGAAGATTTCGGGGGGGGGAGGGGGGGGCCCGGGCCCCATGGGCCTCCCCCCTGGATACGTGCCTGGATTATGAGATCCCTTTGAGTTGTGGCAGGGTGCCTATAGTGCAAACCGGACGCTGTCTTAATGACATTGCGGGAACACGCAGCCTCACTTATCAACGGTTTTGATTCACACCTGCCAATGCACTGCAAAGCTTCTGGATCTTCACCTACATAGAACGGTGTGCAAGTGGTGGGGCGAAAAGAAAGATTGGAAAGGGAGATGTGTGTGTGTGTAAAACGTTTATTGAGCCTGCAGCAGTAGCCCTAGACTACCGGACGCGGCCTCACGTCGTCGCTAGCACCCTCCGAGGACTTTGCCTCTCTAGGAGTGCCGCGATCTGCTGGACGGCCTGTAGTTGTACCTCGTAGTTGTCGCTTTCGGTGGCGTCTTTGAATTCCGGTGGAAGGTCCGCCTCTTGGCTTGCTTCCCGTCTTCTTTTGGTGCAGTCCCACGCGATATGCGCAAGCGTTGCCCTGTCGCTTTTACATAACTTACACATGTCGTCCTGGAATAGGTCTGGGAGAATATGCTTCCCTATTACTGGGGTGAACATGCATCTTGTTTGTAATTGTCGAAACACCACCGCCTCCTTCCTCGTGAGGTTGGGGTGGGGTGCCGGTAGTAGCTGCCTGTCTAGCCTGAATGTCCTAAGCATTTCTCCATACTCACGAGGTTCGTAATGTGATGACTGGCTGCCGGCTCGGTCTCCTAACGCGCGAGCCATGGCGTCCGCCACCGCATTTCCCTCCTCGTGAGCAGGGTACCATTTAAGTGTTACTTTCCCGCAACTCTTATTGTCCAGTGTCCTCGCTGCGGCCTGACTAATTCGTCCTGCCATGAAGTTTCTTAGCGCCCTCATAGAGTCACTGAGCACCACTTTCACTGTTGGCAGGGAGGCCGCCAGTGCGATGGCCACCTCCTCCGCTACGCGCACTTCTTGAGTTCTGATGCTTGCCGCTGTCACTAGTCCACCGTCCTTCGCACGCACCACTGCCGCCACGAAGTGGTCGCCGTGTCTTGCTGCGTCGACGTGGACCGTGCCGCTGTCTTCCCCGTGTTCCCTGGTGAGGGCCTGGGCCCTCGCCTTGCGTCTGCCTTCGTCGTGTACCGGATGCATGTGTCTCGGTATTGGCCGGATATCCAGCCTCCCCATCGCCGTTGAGTCCACCTGTCGATCTTCTGGGCCTGTTTGGGCCTCTATCTTCAGTTTTCTTAGCGTTTCCCTTCCCGTTCTCGTTTTTTCTAGCCTGGCGACCTGAGCCGTTCGCTGAGCCACGATGACCTCTTCCAGCCTGTTGTGAACCCCCAGCGATTCCATCTTCTCGGTGTTCGTGCTGGCGTAGAGCCCCAGTGCATTCTTGTAGGCCTTCCTGATCATGCAGTTCAATCTCTTCTTTTCGTTGTACTTCCAGTTGTGGAAGGCTGCGATGTAGGCCAAGTGGCTGATCACAAAGGACTGGACCATGCGCAGGAGACTATTCTCCCGCATGCCCCCCTTGCGATTCGCCACCCGCTTGACGAGCTGTATTGCCGCATTTGTCTTGTGTTCTAGCTTGTGTACCGTCTCCGTGTTCTTCCTGGTCTCGTCTACTATCAGGCCCAGGATCCTGATCTTCTTGACTCTGGGGATTACCTGTCCCGTTCCTGTTTGGACGGTTAGCTGGTTCCAGGTCTTTTTCTTCGGGTTGATCACGAGTAGCTCTGATTTGCTCGGAGAGCAGGCCAGGCCCGTGCCCTCCAGTTCTTCCTCGATGGATAACACCGCTTCTTGCAGCTCGTCTTGCGCTTGTTGTTCTTCGTCTCTCACGGACCACAGCGTGATGTCGTCGGCGTAGATCGTGTGGCGGACCGATTGGGTTTCGAGTCGCCTCGCAATCTTCGTCGTGACCAGGTTGAAGAGGAGCGGAGAAATGACGGATCCCTGCGGCGTCCCCACACTCCCCAGCTCTCTCGCCTCGATGTCTAGCTCTCCGACTTGTAGCTTTGCCGTCCGGCCCGTCAGGAAGTCTCTGATGTAGTCATAGCTTCGCCGGCCAAAGCCTAGCTCTTCTACCCTTTGGAGGATGGCCGAGTGCTTCACCTTGTCAAAAGCGCTCTGTAGGTCTAGGCCTAGCAGTGCTCGTCCCCTGTTCTTCGCATCGACCACCTCTTTCTTGATTAACGCCATCGCATCTTGCGTGCAGAGCATCTCCCTGAACCCATACATGGTGTTCGGGAAGAGCCCCTCGTCTTTCAGGTATCGTTGCCATCTGTTCATGAGCACGTGCTCTAGTACCTTGCCCACGCAAGACGTCAGCGAGATGGGTCTTAGGTGCTCGATGCCCGGTGGCTTCCCTGGCTTCGGAATCAGGATCATTTTTGCTGTTTTCCATTGCTTCGGAAGCTTCCCGGCTCTCCAGCACTCGTTGAAGTACTCTGTGAGAGCCTCCACCGCCTCATCGCTTAGGTTTCGGAGAGTCTTGTTGTTCACCTTGTCTTGTCCTGCCGCCGACTTGCCGTTCACCCTCTGGAGGGCATTTCGGACCTCCCAGGGCTCCAGATCTCTGTCTAGCCTCTCGTTCTCCGTTCCTGTGTAGTCCCCGTGTACCACTTTTTCGGTTTCTGGAAGGTATTTCTCTCGCAGCTTCTTCTTGGTTTCTTCCTCTCCCAGCTCCCTGATAGCTGTTTGAACGATGCCGGCCATTCTGTTATGTTGGTAACCCTTGGTCTTTGTTTCGTCGATCAGGTGCCTGAGCAGCCGCCACGTCGCCCCGTTGTGCATCTGCTTGTCCGCCTTGTGGCACATGTCGTCCCATTGCTGCGACGAGAGTTTCGTGCAGTGCTCTTGGATCTTCTTGTTGAGCTCCGCTATCTTCTTGCGAAGCCTTCTGTTGAGCCTCTGTTGCCGCCACCTGTTGGTGATGGACTGCTTGGCTTCGATCAGGTGTGCTAGCCTGCTGTCCATCTTCCCGTCGGTGTCTTCGGTTGTCTCTATTTCCCGCGTGGCTACCGTGGCCGCTCGCTGCAGTTTCTTCGTCCAGGCCTCGATGTCGGTGATTTCCCCCTTCGGTGCCGCCTCTCTGAATACCTCCCAGTCTGTAAAGGTTAGCTTCCTGGGGGTTCTCGCTTTGCCTTTCAGCGGGATCTGGATCTCCACGATGAAGTGGTCGCTTCCTAGGTCTTCTTTCGTGTTGGTCCAGGTGGTTTCCCCCTCGTTGGTGAAGACCAGGTCGGGCGTAGTGTCTCGGTCCGTCGACTTCCTTCCCATTAGGGTCGGTTGCCGAGGGTCCGTGATCAGTTGTAGGTCCGCTTCGGTCGCGTCTTGCAGCAGGTTCCTTCCCTTCACTGTTACCGCTTTGTGGCCCCAGTACGTGTGCGGGGCGTTGAAGTCCCCTGCTACTACCAGGGTGCTTTCCTCGGCCCGTCTCAAGTTCTCGTGGAATAGGTGCTTGAAACTTTGCCTGTTCTGCTTCGGGTTGCTGTAGACGTTCGCCAGGAATATGCTTTCTTTCCCGACGATTATCTCCACCGTCTGCTTCTCGAGCTTGGGATTCCCTTTGCAGTCGTGCGCAGTCTTTGCAGTCTTGGTCATAATCGAATATCAGAGCCGCCTTCTCGCAAAGGGAGATGCGAGAAGGCGGCTCTGATATTCGATTATGACCAAGACTCGTGTATTAGAGTCACATCTGTATATTTAATATAAAAAAATTAGTATGATTTTATCGGCAAGGTTTAGGGTTTTTTTTTTTAATGTTTTTTGGTTCCATAGAGTACAGGCTGTTTCCTCATTGCGGTTTGTCTTTAGTGTTTTATTGAACTTTTTGTGCCCGTCTTGCTACGTCATGACGCTGCATATTGCGTAGTGCACATACATGGATCATTACAACACTGCTTCCATTGACGCCTTTAATCATGAAGATAACATTGTCATTTTTCGTATGGACGCTGTGTCGTCTTTATTCATCAAGATAGCTGTGACGTTGTGCCACGTGCGTGTGCGCGTAATGTGTTTGCTCGGTGGAATTTTTCAATAAACCTTTTAGTTGCAAGTTAGCTCTCGTCCTGTGTTCTACATCTTCGTGTGTCCCGTATTTTGTTTGCGCTGCTTTTTTATTGCGTAGACTACGAGGATCCATTAGCGATGTCCAAGACATCGCTAATTTCTCGGAAGTTTTCAACACATGGACCCGGTATTTATGTAAATAATGGAGAAGGGTAATTTCGTTTATCTGCTGTTGTCAATTGTGGCAGGAGGCGATTCCTTTTGTGACCACGCCATGGCAAAATAGACCACCCCCAATCCGCTCTGCCTGCGGTGGTGAGATGGTACGGTGGTGACCACTCCTGCATTCTATACTGGGTGCCGTCGTGACAGGGCTAGAACCATAGTTCCCGCGGGGACACTGACCTGTCTGCGGCTGAGAACGGCACTTTAGAGGGTGTGAGATTTGAAAGTAAGTTACTCGGGGAAAGCTCGCGTCTGCACCATATTGCATCTGATATCTTAAAACCCAACTTATAACTTCCACTTCCTGGAGCAATCTCAGATACCAGCGGCGTCACAAAGACCTCTGCTCCGCTCATGGTGATGCAGCTGGAGCGACGTCTTTTGGGGTATCACACGTGGCCGATTTATATGTCGGGTTCGCAGTTTTCGGGCTTTACATTTTTTTTTAATCGGTTCTTCATAGTCAACCGTTCAAAGAGAAATCGTTTTTTTTTTTCTTCAAAATAATATTTCGGAATTGTGTTATTCAGGTTATATTTAGAAAGATATGTTTGATTAGGAATAAAGAGCATTGATCGGTTTCAGTATATGAATTGCTTGGTGTTTTACTATCATGCAATTAAAGTGCACGAGATAGAGTTAGAACGTAATATAAGAGCTCACTTCTGGTTTTCTATTTTTCAAAATCCGTGTTGCTTACATAATCTACAGCATCTCTGTCGCTATCCTACTCCTATCTGGTTTTTGGACATAACTGAATAGATTGATCTCACCAGCCAGTTTGTCTACGCCACCGCTGCCGCAATGCATCGAGGGAACTTTAGTCTTTCTGCACGTGCGAGAAACTCGCTGGAGCTGTGCGCGTGCACGGCACGAACAGTCTCGTGCACTGCCGATTGCCTCCTGTGAACTAAAGTTATGGCGGCCTCGCGCATGCGCCGAACGCTTGGTGAGATCGGTCTATTGAAAGAACGCTCTCTCACCATGGCTAATCACATTTACAATTAACAACCATATCACTTCACCTCGACAGAAACAAATTATCTGTTGTGCTTTTCGAAACAAAACTTTCTAAGTGATTTCTCCTCCTGCTTTTTTTATTTTTGTTTTTGTTTTGAACAGGTTGAAACAGAAATAGAAGAAGGGCAGAGGATACTTCACAATCCCGTAAACATCTTATTTTTCGCGGGCTCACTATTTCCTCATTTAGGTAAACGCTGAAGTTTTGGAATAATTCGCGGGTTCTAATTTTCGCGACGCAGTGGGATCTCAATATAGATTCCAATATGTTTACATTTTACCGGAATCGTTCGCGACCCCTTTTTTTCGCGAATAGGCGAATCGCGAAATTGGCGAAAATTAGGTCCTCGCGTAAATTAAGTCTTTTACAGTATACATAAAAGAGAGATTTTTGAGCTCGACTTATGTCACTGCCGTTCACTATAAAGTCGACAGACTCGTTTCCGAGGTCTGGAGCTAGCGACCCTGTTCCTACCAACCCTTTATTTTCCGGAAAATATTCTCGGAGCAGAGTAAATCGGAAAATGGTGGAACTTAAATTCCAAAAAATTCCGGGAAAATGTGGGTTTAACCCAATTTTCAAGAAACATGTTCTGGGTGTAAATATCTACAAATATCGAATTTTACCCGAAAACGAAGGGCCCTACTTATAATGTCACACAGGCATGGGTTAAAATCGCGAGTACATCTTCGAAACTCGTCGTCTTCAAAAGCGAGCAAAGCCCATATACACGAACGCTGAAAATGGCACCGACCAGAAACTCTCGAGGGGAATGATCTACAGTGGCCCACAATGCGTCTGCACCTCAAGCTTTGGAATGTGCGCGTTTAAGCCTTTAAAGCCTCCAACCTTCGTTGTCTTTCACACTAAATTAAAAATATTTAGATGGCTTAATGTGTATGTATATCCCTTTTCACATGAAGGGACAGTGCATGCTTTTTTTTACCTTCTTTGCCTCTAACGTTTAGGAGTTGCCGCTGTATTTCGTCGTCGTTTTGTTACAATAAGCGATACTTCAAGCCCCGAGGACAATATGAGAGCTGCGAGCCTGCAACAAATATTCCGGTCTTTTTATGCATCTCCAATCCCTATAACTTTCCATTGTATCTAGGCTGGTCACAAAGTTGAAAGAATAGGATCAAAGCTGTGCGTTCCATAATACAGATTACTAAACTAAAGCTCTCTTACTTATTTGTTTTTTGTTTGTTTTTTAAGCCATTAAGTACGCCGAGAAAGAATAGAGGATCGATACTGCTCGTATTGTCCGCTTTAGTGAACATATGCGTAGTTCCTGTGACGCAGTCCTATTCGCATCAGGGAGAAGAAAGGTTACGATCATCCCGAAACTATAAATTGTGCTGAAACGAAGATAAACACGAGAGAGTTTTAGAATCGGACTTTTCTGGTACTCATTACAAGGAATCAAAATACTTGTAATCGATTACTTTCTAGAGTAATCTTGTAATCATTTGATTGCATTGATTACGAAGTAATCCGAATAGTAATCTGAGGATTTTTTTGGAAGTACTCAAGTTTCTTGGAACCGTTACTATTTTTTCCTCCCCTTTCTAATGGGGTCCTCTGTTTGCACAGGTTCCCTACCAACGAATCCTCAACCCAAATCAACGACGTGAGGCTGGTCTACCAAAATGGGTGGACTAAGAAGATAAGTAGCTCATAATTAGTTGATTCTAACCCAACAATGAACAGCACAAAAAGCCCGCTTTCAAACCGTCAAAAACAACAACAACAACAACAACAACAACATTGTTTTGAAAATTTGAAGTAATCGGAGAAGTAACCGTCCATTACTTTTCGCCTGGCCCTGGAGTGATCAAGTGATATAACTTATTACATTTTAAGCGAGAATAATTGTATAATTGTAATCGATTACTTTTTTTTTATTTTTCGAGTCACGCGTGTACAAGATTGTACGACGCTCCAACGCCTTGGCCACCCCAAACCGTTTGGGGCGTCGTACTGCGCGTGCGCTGTGTGACGCCTCAAGCTGCTCGTGGGACCCAAAACGTTGGGGTCCCCATTGTTCTAAAACTCTTATATTGTATGTAGCTCAGGTGCAACAGATCGCAGTTTTCACCCTTCACCATCACGAAGGCGACGTCACCATCGTCTTTCTGGATAAATACGCGATCAGGGTGGGCTTGCTAGAAACGCCTTTTAAAATTCACCTCTAACTCGTTTTGCTTTTTTTACAAGAACCTCTCTAGCTTTTAAAGAGGTTCTTGTAAAAAAAAAAAAGAAGGAAAACGAGTTAGAGGTGAATTTTAGAGTATATTTATCTCGTACATCTGAATATCAGTTCGTTTTCTCCGAAGATGCAACTAAACGCGAGGAAACAGGAGAAACCTCCGGCCAGTCGTTACGTCATACGAGGATCTTTTGGCCGCCAAGAGCGTGTCGCAATTGTGTGGGCGGCGCGTGCAATTGAAAGCTTGCCAGGTACAGACCTTTGCAATAAAGAGCGTGTGGCCGGTGCCATCTTGAGTGTTCGTGCGTACGGCGCGTGCTTTCTTCGCTTTCCGTAGCGACGAACACGCACGTGCTGGGCTGTGAAGATCGCACGCTGGACTGTGATCTTCGAAACATTGGAAAGCTCTTATTTTCTGGACTTTTTTGTTTTTGTTTTTTTAATAGCAAGAGTGCCTGTGTGTAGTTTTGCGAATGCGAGAGTTAAACGCCGATTGCCAGCGTTCCGCGTTTTAACACGTTCGACGAGTGTGAAGTGGAGACAAAGGCGGCTGACTACCTTTGCGTCTCCTCCCTAATCATTCGAACCAGAGCTTGGCCTTCTAACGTCCCCTTGCTTTCGTCTCTTCGTCTCCACCAGTTTCCCTAAAATGGCTTCGGCACTGCTTTTTTTCACAGACTTAGCTAAGACGTTTTTGTTTATATAGTCACTGAAAAAATGAGGAGGGATGGATGGATAGATGGATGTTAATGGCTATACCCTTTGTAATGGGCGGTAGCTTGCGCCACCTAGCCTAAGTCTAAAGAGACAAACATATAGTATGATTCCTCCCGCCCCCCTTCTAAGCCGATTTTCTGGACCTATCACACGACGGGGCTCCTCTCCCAGGGCTCCCGCTCTCAAGCACGTGCTCTTTGCCTTCCGGCGTACTTTGGGCGTGCGTGCACGCCCACTGATCTCAATGACAATTGCTGGATCGCGCTTGCCCGCTCCGCGAATGCGGTCACTGGCGGCCATCTTTAGGTAGAGTTATATCACCTCTAGCCAAGATGCAGCTGCTGAAGCCACTTGGCAGCCACCATCATCCATCCATGGCAGACGGCGTTTTGGCAGTTGTGGTGGCAGGCTCCCATCAAAATAGCGTGGGTGATATTCCGTGATTGATTGAAATTGTTTGACGAAACATGTTTTTAAAACCCGGCGTGACCGGTAGCCCGGTCTTTGAGGACCCGGTGAAAGTTTCACGAAATCGCGCAGCACCGGGGAAAAGCAGCACAGCACGCATCGAAAGTCGCATCGAAAGAAGCATCGAAAGCAGACGCCGGTACGTAGTCTGCTTTCGATGCGAGCTGTGCGGCTTTCCCCCGGTGCTGCGCTTTCGTAGAACTTTCGCCGGGTCCTCAAAGACGAGGCTACCGTTCACGCCGGGTTTCAAGAATCTGCTTCGTCGAACAACTTCAATCAAGCACGAAATATCACCCACGGTACAGTGTACTAGATCTACGGCTATTTTATGGCAGCCTGCCGCCATTGCGCTATCCGCCATATTACTATGATGGCTAGAGATGATATAACTCTACCTAAAGATGGCCGACCGTGGCCGCATTCCGGTCCATAGGCAGAGCTGGTCAAACGCGATCCAGCAATTGTCATTGAGATCAGTGTGCACGCCCTGTAAGCTCACGAGGCGCTCGAGCAATTTTGAAAGTGGGAAGCTGGCGCTCGAGGAGGGACGACGGAAATACCGCCCTGTCGTTCTGATGCTGTCATTGATGTCACCTTCATGGCGGTGACATAATAATAATATTAATTGTGTGGTATGTATGCTTATATAGTCGGAAGTTAGTGAGCCTTAATGGGTGTGTAGTGACCGAGCTGTAGATGAGAAATTTAGCCAGTGTAGTACAACGGTTAGCCTGCGGGGGTCTTCAACGTGCACCACGCAGTAGTGATAGACGACAGCACGCCCGTGCGATGCTCATCCTGACCGAAACGGGCAGGGGGGGGGTTGAACCAAAGATTCCTGGGTTCTGCAGCGCGATCGAGCTTTCGCGACACGTGCTTTGATGGTGACGTCACTGACTGGCCTTGTTAGGGAAACGAACCGGTCCGGGGGATCGTTAGAAAGCTCGCCCTCCGCAGAGTCGAAATAATTTATCTCTTATAAAGCAGATCAGGACGATGCCAAGTCCCGTGTAACCTCGTACTCACCTTTCTTGTTCGCTTCGGCCTGGGGTTCTGTACGCCTATGACAGTTGGAGTTTTCCACGGAGACTACAGCCACTCACCTCGGAGGCGTCCTATACAAACGTTGTCACCACCAAAAGCGCCGCGAAAAAAAGGACCCGACAAGGACCAAAAAGAAGAGCCAATACAATTTGGCGAACACGTCGCTCGGTCCGAAGATGCCAACAAAGCAAGTTTGCCGAAGAAAAATATTTAATGGCAACAATAGCAATAGAACTTCAAAAAGAAAAAGGAAAAATCGATATTGACAGCCGGAGGGGGGATTCTGAGGTTCGGGGGAGCTCCGACAGATGGCGCCACAGATGCCGTTTCTTCGCCTTCGAGGCGAGAGGCCAAATACACGCATCGTCTACCGCTTCTAAGTTTGGCGATTACTTGGGTAGTAATAATCTTTGGTTTCGCCCTGATGTGTAAATGACAACTTATGTGCACAAGCGCGCATCAGCTTGCTACAGCATAGTAAGCGGCAACGATGCGTATGTACACTGTGCGAGTCGCGACACTGTTGGCGCGAACACGGCATCCGCGCTTCTTCGCATGTTACTTGGAAAGGGTGATATTTGTGGGCACCAAACTTTACTGGTTACGTTAGCACCGGAAAGGGGCACTTCCTACCACACTATAGCAAATGACAGCTTCAGAGACGCGGGCCGTAATTTATGATTAGGCCGTATATTTTCCGGTATCTATTTATATAAGAGAAATCGGCGGATTTTTTTTTTTTATTTTCGATGTTTATTTATATTTACGATATCGGTGTATTTCGGTGATCTGCATCGGAAACATACGAAAAACGGTGGTTATATCTAGACCTTATACTTTCTGGTTTTAACCGAAAAACTCTAATAAAGATTCGCCGAAGTCGAAAATAAAAAAATCGGTTAAAACCGAAAAATACCAGTTTTCATATATTTTCCTACAAGCGGCATTTTTTTTTCCCCCCACCGAAAAACTTTAATTTTTCAGATCGTTCTTTTTTTTTCTTTCCACGGTTGTTGTTTTGGGTTTTTCAAAGTCTCTTAATAATCATCTTAATAATCAATTTTTTTTGCTAGTGCTGGTTATTTTGACTTTAAGTTTAAGTCCCCAAAAGTTTGTTTTCATCGTGCCATTTCGTAGATTGCCCCGTTGAAGATTGCCCTCCTTCGTTGTGGACCCTAGTTGAGTGGCTCCAAGTGTCTTTCATATTGTTTTGGTTGAAGATAGTCCGAAAGCAGTTGCATTCACCAGACTGGCTGGTACTCTTCCAAGCCTCTTTGGACATTTTGCGACTTCCCGTGTCTAGCGCAAATGTAGTCCGCGCGTTCTCGAAATTGCGCATCGTCAACAGGCAGGAGCGCCCACAGATGTGAGCGTTGGAATGTATGCGTGCATATATATAATGAAGTGTGAAGAACATTGCGTATCAGATGCCAAAACAAAAGATGAACCGTTTCTTGTTTTGATTGTTCGTTTCCATTCGCGATTTGTTTTCCGTCGATAAAAGCCGTTTTAAGCGTCTACAAGAGATAATTCACCAAAATGCACCGGTACTTTGGAAATAAATAAACACCGAAAAACATTCGCTGATTTTTGACATAAATAAACACCGGAAAGTATACGGCCCAGTAAAATCCGGAAAAAAAAAAAGAAACTCGCGAAAAATTAAGAAATTTAGTATAAGCTGGAAGGGTTTCGACAAAAACAATCATAGCTGACACAAATATTTAAAAACAAATTGTTTTTTCGTTTAGTTTGAACTGATATTGTATTTTGGACTTTAGCGGATGTCGTTTATCGGTGTTTTTTTTTTTTTTTTTAGATTATCACCAGAAAGATTACTACGGCCTATACTTATTTTCTTTACGTCACTTGATTCGGGGTTCTTTTCCTCGGCCCGTTCCTACCGGCGAATGGCGCAATTTTGTTGTCGCCCGGTATTTGTTAAGTTGTCGACGACTAGATCAAAAAACATTCCGAAACGTTGTTTGGACCAGGTAAACTTCCGAATAATGGCACTACCTAAATTTTCTTTTCACGTTTCAGAAAAAAGGAAGAAAAAGAAAGGTGACCTAAGTGTTCTATTGTTCAGCAACAACCGATCGCGATCATACGAGCGCCGTACCCACCGATCTCTATGACGATTTGCTGGATCGCTGATCCCCGCTATATCGCTGATCTATGCTTCGAGCCCACTGCGTGCTCGCGGCCACAGGTCGCGGCCATCTTACGTCACCCGCCGAAGCGAAGTCGAGGTTGTGGTCACGTGACCTTTGCGTTTGCCGTCACGTGACCTACAGATGGGAACGATGCTAAGTGTCTAGGCTCGACAGCGCTAGAGCGGGTGACGTATAAGATGGCAGCGACCGGTGGCCGCATTTGCGAAGGGGCGATCGGCGATCCAGCAAATCGTCATAGAGATCAGTGGCCGTTTATCTGGGCTAGGTGGCGCAGCCTACCGACCGTTACAAAGGGTATAGCCATTAATATCCATTCATACGTCCATCCACCTCAAAAGCATTTTTTTTTTTGTTGCTGCTTTCGTACACTCGAATACTTTTTTCTTTCGAAGTTAACACATTAATTAGGGGTGTGCGAATATTCGAAATTTCGAATACGAATCGAATATTTTCCTTATTCGAAATGTATTCGATTCGAAAATTCCATATTCGGAAGTTCCGAATATTCGGGTTTGGCCGAATATTCGGGAGAAACGGCGAATATTCGCACAAACTGCGAATATTCGAGCAAGTAACGAATAATCCGCCTGTCACGCATTACCCTATGAATATGTTTTTTCACTGACAAAGGCGTATGATGCGTGCGATATCGGTCTACCTCGTTTCTATCTGTCCGATGGCAGCAAGACAGGATCAGTTTCGGTTTCTTTTTCACCAAGCCCTTTGTTGTGTGGCACTTTTATAGCAATATGTGATGTAATTGCGCGTTCTATGAATTGATACAATAAAATAAACATCGAAAATGAAATATAAATATAAAGTAAATCTCGAGAGTGTTATCTAACATAAATGTTTGAAAATAAAAAAATAAAAAGCTAGGTGCGAGCGGAACATTGCATCGCCATTGACAACAACTCCTGCCACTCCCGTGCAGTCAAAACTAGGGGTGTCGCGAACTTTTGTCAAACCAGATTGTTAGGTCGAACTTTCGGGGTTCGACTGGGTCGAACCGGTTCGACGAACCTTCGACCTTTTCACCAGATTCGACCGGTTCGACTTTGTGGACAGTGTGGCCAGACCTTGATACAAGCATGTCTACGTTTGGAGAATTTTTTTTTATGCGAAGGGTTATTTTATTTTATAAACAGTTGCAATTAAAAGAAACCAATTCTAATCACTGAAGAAGTTAATAACTTAATTTTTTTTTGTACTGTATTAACTGAAATAACTAATCAGCGCTGCCCTTAATTCATCCCTTAGCCATCACCATCCAATCCGAAGCCAACTGGCCAGCCAGTCGCGCATGCGCACACGAGTCGAACCTCAATACAAGGTTCATCGAAATTTCCACTAAAAGTTCGAAAAAGTCGAACCTGGTCGAACTCGAACCTCGGCCGGTTCGCGACACCCCTAGTCAAAACTAGGCATGCCCCGAACCTGCCCAGGTTCGAGTTCGACCAAGTTCGACTTTTTCGAACATTCAACGTGATGTTCGACAAAGGTTGGAGCGAAGTTCAACTTCTGTGCGCATGTGCAAAAATTAAAAAAACCAAAAAAAAACTAGTTGACTCCACCTGGCAGAGGAAAAGTGCAATATTTGTTGGGTTTATTGGCATCACTGGTTCACATTAATAACTAATGAAAGCGTTAAAAGCGCATATTTTCGCTTTTATATTGTGTAAACATTGGTAACCATTTTATGAAATATAAAATAAAGTACTTTCTAAATTAATTGTTTTACAAAATTCGAAATATTCGTGTAGCAGCCGGGCAACACTGTCCATAAGTCGAACTTCTTCGAACTTTAGTGAAATTTCGCAGGTTTCCCGAGTGAAAGGGTCTTTCTACTGGCGGAAATGTTGTCACGGCGAGTAGGGAGCGCTTACTTTATAAACACGTTGAGCAGTTAGATTTCCTACACGATAAATTGTAATGAGTGCATTACTAGAAGTAACTTTAGCCTGCTGCAGCCCAGTAAAATGCAGTTGCATTGATTTATTTATAAAGGGTATAAAACCGGCTGTTACCTCTTGTTTTGCAATTTTTTTATTACTAGACACATATTCGATATTCGATTCGATATTCGAACCCCGTTTTTGGTCTTATTCGTATTCGATTCGTATTCGAAAATTTCAATATTCGCACACCCCTAACATTAATGTATATGCCGCCTACTGGATTCAAATGCCTCCTTAGCGCTCTAGTTCCCCGTTTATTATTTTCAGATCTACCGCGGGTTGTATTCAGCAGACCTATTGCTGCAGATCACGCTCGATGCGTCAAGGAGTTGGTTGCGTTAACTTTTGTTCTTTTTGCCGCTTTCTAACGTTCCTCGTGCGTCCGTGCGTTTCGAAATTGCGGCGATCACGACGCGCTGGTTAACTCCGAGCGGCGCGGACACACTGACATCGTACAAGGGACGGTCTGCGAACACTCTCTGGGGCGTGTTTGTCTTCTCGTGCGACCGTCGTCGTGTCACATTGGTCATATAAAAACACTCTGCGGACATATTCGAAGTATGAAAATGTATGAAGCGAACGCGTTTCTTCATACATTGATTTCTTGAAAAAAAAAAAAAAATGTAATTGGCCTTTACTTGAAAAAAAAAAAAAAAAAAAGTAAGCGTTACTTTTCCGTTTTGTACCAATTAAAAAAAAAAAAACGACAGATTTTTTTTTTTGTTGGTTCGAAAGCGGGTTTTAATTCGTATACCGCCAGTTAATGAATGAAAATCGGCAAATCACAAACTAATTACGTTCTTATCCTCCACAAATTTCGGTAAACCGTCGTTCTGTCGGTATAGACTCGGACATTCGAGTATATTTCTTGGTAGGGAACTTTTACGAACAAGGCTAGGCGCCATTAGCAAAGTGAGGGAAACATTTTAACGATTACGGGAAATTTCAGTACACTTCCAAGAGTAATCATGATTACTCTCAGAATCGGTTCGTAATAAATGTATTTAAATGATTACAAAATTGTACCAAAAAGTAATTGATTATGAGCAATTTGATTACTCGTAATGAGCACCGCAGAAGCCCACGGTTTAGAGGGAGCGCTCCGTTGGCAAGATTGCTCCGCCACTTCTCTCGATTTGGACGCAGCTTGGCGGGATGCGAATTCGGAAAGCGGCGCGCGGCCATGTTGGTGCACCTCTTTCGTCGTGCTATGGACTTTTTCTGCGCGGGCGCCGCCCTTCTTGAATCGTAAATAGGGGTGTCGCGAACCGGCCGAGGTTCGAGTTCGACGAGGTTTGACTTTTTCGAACTTTTAGGGGAAAGTTCGACGAACCTTGTATTGAGGTTCGACTCGTGTGCGCATGCGCGACAGGCTGGCCAGTAGGCTTAGGATTGGAATGCTGATGGCTAAAGGATGAACTAAAGGCAGCGCTGATTAGTTATTTTAGTTAATACAGTACAGAAAAATTAAGTTATTAACTTTTTCAGTGATTGGAATTGGTTTCCTTTAATTGCAATTGTTCATAAAATAAAATAACCCTTTGCATAAAAAACAATGCTCCAAATCTAGACATGCTTGTATCATGATATGGCCACACTGTCCACAAAGTCGAACAGGTCGAATCTGGTAAAAAGTTCGAAGGTTCGGCGAACCGGTTCGACCCAGTCGAACCCCGAAACTTCGACCTAAAAACCGGTGGAGCATAAGTTCGCGACACGCCTAATCGTAAAGCTCCGGTATGCTGAAAAAAAACAAAAAAACTACTGCAGGGGACGCTTACTAGGTTTTAATCGAGACTATCATTCTTGTATTGCCTTCTCTATATTCTTTTACTTATTCCAGGTTGTAATAGCTTGTCTTTTTTTTTTTTCTTTTTTTCATCCCGCCAATAGGATTTGTCAACCATGTGGCTGCAGGGACGAGGGTGAACAAGAAAGGTCCTGTAGATCAACAAACTGTCTACAAGCAAGTCACCGTTTGCCCGCGCCAGGTGCAGACGTCACTAGAACAACTCGGGAAACTGCCGTAGAGCCTGCTTTGAAAAAGTGGCTCCGATCCGTACTCGAGAACCGAACTAAAGGCGATCGCAACGCCGCCGTTCCTCCCACAGCGGCCACTTAGGGAACCTCACGGCTGCACGTATTGGTTCGGGTCGAGTCGCGCAAGGGCCGCTGGCGCCATCTCACAGTGCCATTTCGCAGTAGCTATATAAGTCGACTTTCATGCATTGACTCGTGGCTAAAGGGTGGCGCTGTTATCGCATTTAGTTTAAAGCCCCTTCATGTTTCAGAAGTAGCGCAATGTTCGTCGATGCACGAGGCACGTGCAACGTGCAGCCCTTGGGAAGATCATGGCGGCACAGTGCAGCACTGAGCTAGATTTCAGACGCCATGAATTTCCCAGAAGTGGCGCGCGGCAAGCGCCTCGAGCATTTCTACAACAATGAATGGCGCCACTTTTCCCGGAATAGGGGGGCTTTAATTTAGTTTGGTCTCGGCGGTCGCGAGCGGTCCGGGTTTCAAGGGTGAGTTTCACAACTGAGTGTTTTAGTAATGTTGCTATAGACCTTTCCAAAAAAGAGCGTGTGGCCGGTGCCATCTTGACTGTTCGTGCGTATGGCGCGTGCTTTCCTCGCTTTCCGAAGCGACGAACACGCACGTGCGGAGCTGTGAAGACCACACGCGGGACTGTGATTTTGTAAACATTAAAAACGTCTATAGACCTTTCCAATGTTTACAAAATCACAGTCCAGCGTGCGATCTTCACAGCCCAGCACGTGCGTGTTCGTCGCTTCGGAAAGCGAGCAAAGCACGCGCCATACGCACGAACGCTCAAAATGGCACCGGCCACAAGCTCGTTTTTGGAAAGGTCTATAGGTGCGGACACTGCGCGTGAACCAGATTTCCGTGAAGTGAAGCGTGTGCTCATGCGCAATGCCGACAGCAGCGCTACCGCAGTGCTGGAGACAAAGGCTCCCTTTGTCTCCAGCACTCGTCGAAAGCGTTCAAATGCGGAAGCCAAACGCTGGACGCCCGCGTTCCGCGTTCTAAAGCGTTCGACGAGTGCAGTGGAGACAAAGGCATGCTACCTTTCTGTCTACCCACTAATCATTCCAACCAGAGCTCAGCGTACTACGCCCCCGCACGCTCTCGTCTCCTCCTTTCTCTCTCTCTCTAACTCTCTCTCTCTCTCACCCTCAGTTTCTCGCATGCCTTCGATACGAATTCGACTCGGAGTTGAAATTTCACTATTCGCACACCTCTAGCGGAAATGAATCAAGTTAAGCACAAATACACAAAAAACTACGGGGTAACTTTACTTGAGTTGTGGCTGGGGTGTATTGTAGTCACTGACAGAGCTAGAACGGCAGGGCGTGTGTTTGTAACGCCAGCCTCCAGAACGCGCTCCACGCCTTTCGCTGCTCTTCTGGCACGCGCGTGCGCGCGCACTCGGACGCGGTGCCGCGAGATGCCGAAGCATTGTCGACGGTGGGAAGCACGCGCTGGGGGCGGGACAACCGAAGCCCCCTTCCTACCGTTCTCACTCTGTCAGTGGCTAGAATTTGATTGTAGATGACAGCTGATTCGGCGTCGTTCCTTGCTTCTGGCCAACCATCCGAGACCGGTAACGGCTGGCTACGCGTATAAGACGACGGAATCGAGCAGGCACGGCCCGTGAGGGTATTTGGGTCGCTCAAAAACTCGCTTCTTCCGCTTTTTTTTTTTTGTTTCCCGTCAAAACCGTCATTTTGAGCGGCGAACAGACCGGTTGCTCGGGCTCGCCTTGACTCCGAAACAGCGACGGCTATTCTCATAAATCAAGTGCGCAGTCGATGCTCTCTTCTGTCGCGCCGCGACCGCTCCGGCCGGCGCTGTATACGACGGCACGAATTAAGGAGCTCGAGCGAGAGCTCGAAAACACTGGCTCCAAACCACGGAAGCGCACACGCGCTTTCAATCATACAACCTGTGGGCGCCGCATCTTTAGTATGTTGTTCAAGCTTTGCTAAGGCGTTCCCACGGCTGCCAGACTATAGTTCCCCAATCGAGAGTTTTATTTCCTTTGTGGTGGCTCGGAAAAGGGTACTCGTAACTTCCAGGATCTGCTTCGAATCCCACTTCGTATTTTTCGCGTTTTCGCCTCCAGGCGACGTAAGTTTTCGCGGCAGATTTCGACGGACGTCAGCTCACCGTTTCTAGAAGGAACGTGTTTGCTGCCAGGTGGCATCGCCTCCTCTGGAGCTGCTGGAAGTTTACTGCGCCACGATTTACTTCAACGCATCATTCATTTGTCTCCCTTTGATCGGTTCAGCCAAGGAAAATGAAAGGCGAGGGGTATCATAAACCGATGGTAATGCAGGTTCGGCCGCGAAATTGCGCCTACTCCTCTTGCCACCGAGACAATTAACTGCATTGTCATTGAAGCACGATACCAATTGAGGCCACGCCACGCTACGGAGTAACGGCACTTTGAGTCATTTTGGTGCTCGAAAAGGATTAGGACACGAGCGTTAAATGGGTATATTATTTTTTTTCAAATGGAATGCTCATAAGTTACATAGAATATACACAAAGTTTTGCGATCGTTAGAGCTCTAGTGATTGCAATAATCAGTTTACTAATGTCGATAATTTTCATCTGGCGACCGGGCAACACCGCCCAAGTTAGTCAGTCACATCATGATGCACATGCCCATTCATTAACCACGTGATCATGATGCGTAGTTGAACGCTCTCTCACTCTATAGGCGACCCCATGCTCGCCCAAGCTCGCTCGACACTCGACGATCGCATCCTGTCAAGCTGCTCGGCTACTCCACCGCTAATCTCGCTGTCTACCCCTTGCCTTTTGACCTTCCACCCGGCGTACACGGGCGAGATCGTCTCGAACGACGGCGAGTTCGTCCGTGACTACCTCGTCGTCATCGCTGGAGCTTGTCGCCAGCGGGTGGAAGGCAAAATGACCAGTTTCCAACATATCTTGATACCACTCGCTCTCATCGCTCCTGCTGTCAGTGTGGAAGACTATGACAAAGCGAGCGATGCGGTAGGCGTCGTCGTCTTGAACCGCGCGCTCAAAACGTGCAAGGTAAGCAGGATGTTGAAGTTTCGAGATGCCGAGAGAGCCAAGTCTGCGAGTGCGTGCAAGGGGACGCCGCGCGGTGGGCGAGTCAGCAGACATGGCGGCTTTCCCGAATCGGTTTGATCCGAGGGACCCGCATGTAAATTGATTTATCCACGAAACTATCGCGCCATTTACAAAACAAATTAGAGAAACTATAGGAACACACAATGGGTCCTAGCAGTATAGACACTTTTGCAGCAGCTATGCAATGGGCACAGTCATAACCGACCTTCAGTTATTGTTCCCTCTTATTCCGTTCGTTTCACGTCATCATTATCACAGCAAGACAGGTTATTGCCAATTTAAATACTATTGTGTCCATCTCCCCCGTACAGGCCTTTATGGAGGTTCGTCAACGTTCGCTTCAGTGACTCGGCATCTCGGTAAAGCAAGAGGAGGTACACTCTAAGAAATGCCTGCACGTCTACTTACCCGCAAAACACTAAAAGAACCAATCTCTGAGATCTAGTAAATCAGTCCAGCGAATCATGAGGCGCAGCATTCGTTTAGACCTAAAAATGAAGTCTGCGCTGTGGCATTACGCAATGCAAAGCGTCATGCTTGCACTGCGTAATGCCACAGCGCAGACTTAATTTTGAGGTTTAAACAGATGTTCCGCCTCATCATTCGCTGAGCTGATCTGGTAGATCGCAGTGATTGGCTCTTTGAGTGTTTTGTGGGTAAGTAGATGCGCAGGCATTTTTTAGGGTGTAGAATGGCGGCTCAATCTATAGGAGGTATTCACTGGCCGCCATATTTGAGGTCACTGTTTAGAGCGCATGCTCAGAACGAGCTCGCATTAATAGGCTGCCAAGACCGGCAATCTTGGTGGTGCGGAATGCACGTGGCGAAAGAACTGTGTAAGCGCGCATTCAGCACGCGCTCCTCAGCCGAGCACACAGCTATGGCCGCCAGTGAATACTCCCTATAGTGTGTGTTTAAAGCTATAGATAGGAAGTATTTACTGGTGGCCATAGCTGTGGGCGCCACTGCTGAGCGCGTGCATGCGGCGAGCTTCCGCAGTTCTTTGGCGACGTGCATTCCGCGCCACCAAAATTGCTGGTCTTATAGCAGCCTTTCACGTGAGCTCGTTCTGAGCATGAGCTCTTAACATCGCCCTCGAATAAGGCGTCCATCCATATTTTTATTATTGGTGTGTCCTAACTTTAATATCATTGTTGTAAGTGGTGATCTGAAGGTTTGTCTGAAATGGATACGCTTTTTGTCCCAGAGAAATATTAAAACAGACCGCGATAGGGAGAAAAACCCCATCGCCTTCCCGACACCCTCAAGCCGGGATCACACCGCTTATAATGCATCGTGCAAAAGACAGCCTGCAGGCAGATTCGAACGCGAGTCGCGGCAAGATTCGTCCTTCAAATGCCGCATGGCAATGAGTTCAAGGAGCAAACTTGGCAATTGCAGCATTCGAACCACGGATATTGCGGCGAATCGTGTTTGCAGACTGTCGTCTGCATGATGAGCAGTGTGACCCCGGCTTCAAGCTCAGAAAGTAGAAATTTCGAATCGAAGTTATCACCAATCGCGCCCACTCTGCGCTACACTGTAAACGAAAATTTACTCAGGTGGGAGTTTCAGAGGCTAATGCCCTAGTTACACTAGTGCTTTCAACTGTCATTAGCGCTAACGATCGTTGGCATCTCTCAACTATCATTGAGCTCATCTAAATTGTTCGCTGTTACACGGGACAGAGACCTAACAACCCCAGTTGAGATGCGCGTCAAGGGACGCAGTTAAAACCGAAACGGAACCAAAACCGATGTCGCATAACTTTAAAAAAAAAGTGATGCAAATTGAATTATATGCACACTTTTCATTCATTATAAACACTTAAAATGAAATGAAATAAACTTATTCATTTTTTTTTTTTTAGAGTAAAGAAACGCTATTGAGAACGTTTCACACGAATTCAAGCAAGAGAGATATAACGAAAGTCTTATTGGCACCGACATCACGATGGCCGCCCTCGCTGAGCTTTGGCTTTCGCTGCGTGCCGTGATCGTTCCAGCTCTTGCCCCGAATCATCCCTCTTCCGACAATATTTGCTGGAACAATACTTTCCAGATACGTCCCCCAATCTTCCGCATTAATAAGTGCTTCGCTGGCACTGGCCATGGGTGGCGATGCGGCGGACGCCGCCATCTTTAGCTATATTTAGGCGAACCCCCTTCGGTTAACTCGGGAGTTGAACTGATCGTTAGCGGCTCAATGACAGTTGACGCCGCCGTGAATGTTAAGGGCTGTTTATATACTCCGACGTTGAGCGCACTGAACGCAGCGTAGCGCAGAACTCGCGCCTTTCATTGGCCGGCAACCAGAAACTCGATATCTGCGACCAATCAGTATCTGTGCGCGCTGCGCTACGCCGCGCCCGCCAACGTTACGTTGGAGTATAAACGTGCCTTAACTTCAGCCGATCGCGACTGAGTCAACTGTCGTAACTATACGGTATAAGATGCTGATTAAACTCTCAAACTCAAAGCATTTACTCCGGCCCACGGGAGTAAATAAAGCAGAAACCCTCATTTGGAGATTTCTGTTTGTCCTTTGTCCCTCTTGTTCCCCTTCTCAGGGATTATTTTCGCCATTCTTGTCCAGCTCGCTTGCACCTTTGCATTTAATTGAATTAAAAACTCATTTTACTCCGGTCGCTAAGTGACGCAGTATAAGAGCGACATCACCTGAATTTACTCCAGTTTTTTTGAAACGTAGTTTTGGTATGACAACACTCCGCAAAAACATGTAATGGAAATTTTTAAAAAATAAAAAAACTTAGCTTCATTGACGAGTGTGCGGAATATTATTATTCCAAGCTTATGAAACAACAGAAGGAAACAAAAAATATGATGTTGCAGTGCCGTGTGGTGCTCAAACACCGCAACAAAAAAAAAAGTACAAAATATACTTTTTTTTTTTTTTTTGCAAAAAGAAGAAAATTCGCGCGAGACGGAAAAGGCCAGAACGAAAGGGGGTAAGGCTGCATTCACAGTGGCGTTCGAATCGCAACCGCGAAGGGGATCCGCTCGTTTTCATCATCAACTGCGCGTGTATTTGTATGGCATATGTAAGCAACCGCGATCGCAACCACTTTGCGGATGCGGTTGAGTCGCCATGTGTGAATGCGGCGTAACAGACCGGGTCCTCGGCTCAGAGAGGTAACCTTAACACATTTCTAAACGTATATTGCTGGTAGTTTTACCAAGCGCAGTAATGACTTGTCTCGCCTATCTTCTACGTGCACTTTGAAGGAAGCAAAATTGAAAGCAGTTATCGTGACCGCAGAAAGAATAGGCGGTACGCGATCCCGACGGTGTTTCCCCCCACAGAGACTGGCACCAGGTGGCGAGATGATTGGACAAGCCGTGAGCTCCTCAATTTCTTCCTTTTGTTTAAAGCTTTAGGTCGTTTCACTAGGAAAAATTAGCTCAACTTCCCCATAAACTAACCTAGATCATCAATCAGTGTAAATGTTTTTTCAGAGTTAAAGATAAAGGAGTTGAGATGATATTGTAGTGGATGTAGAGGCGCCGCTTCGAGCGGCCCATAGAGTTACGACGCGCAATCTTAACATAATCATAACGTCTTTATTTTAGTTTTATATGTATTGAAATTTGAAACGCAGTGACCGCGCACCGAGTTCTCTCGGTGTGAGAAATTTCGTTCTTATAGCTAATCAATATTTGTTTTCACATCGAATTAAGATTCGATTGTAAGTGAAGTGGACCTCCCATAGAGTTACGATGCGCAATCTCGCGACATTAGGCTCTTCCTTATCTGAGCCCCAATTGGTGAAACATGTTAGCATGCAGGGGCCTCTAGCTGGTTTCTCCGAGTGTGCCGAATTTACCTCTTGAAACCGCTATGCGGTTTTCACAATCAGTAAAAGAAGATTCCAAGCGGAAAGGACCTGGCGGTCGCCATCTTGCGTTTATTTTTAAATGTATTTTTATTTTTTTATTGTCTGTAACCTTCTTAATTTTCGTCTTTTAATATAGGAATTTGTAAAATCGTTAGACATTCCAAAGCGAAGCATTCGACAAAAGTTTCAAATTGGTAGCTTTAATCTTTACTAATTTACGGGCAAAAGTGTAAAATTCAAGATGACGACCGTGGAAAAAAAGTTAGCAGACACCAGAATTGAACTTCGCAAGTTCTAGCTAAAGGCGGCTAAACCCCGAAATGCAAAGAGGGCGATCAATTTTGTTCCCTTACAGACCGATACTGCCCGCAAATAGTAAACGAGTGTGCATTTACTCAGTACTGGAGTATGTGGATTATTTTAATTTATTGTTTTGCTCGACGTCTGTTAACATTCACAGTTTCTGCTTCTCTTACAGCAACTTAACGGCACTCTTGGTGCAGCCAGCTGTGTCGAGGTCCTCTAGGAGACTTCCTCATCCGTCCTTACAGCCCGAGACTGCCGGCAGATGGTAAACGAGCGTGCATCTACTTAGTACCTGAGTATGCGGATAATTCCATGTGTATCCCGCTTTGGGACCATGTTGAAAGAACCCGAGATGGACACAATTCAGAGCCCTTGACCATGTTGTGTACGTCTCAGCATGGGTGTTGCTTTGAGATGTAAGATACCATATTTTTCATGAATTAGACTGTGCTGTGGTTCTCCTCTCCTGTGCATCCTGTTGATGCAAAAATCAAGTCTAATGATTTGGAATCGGGAGAACTCACATTTATATCCCGTAATTTTCCGATCTCTTCAGCACATTGCGGCGAACGCAAGCATGGTCCATTCAAGAGCCAAGACTTCATTTATGTACAATCTATATGCACAAACACATAATGACATTACAAAAAGACCGACTGTCCAAAGTCCTTGGTTTCAAGTCCCAAAACAAAATGCGTCCTCCCTCGCCTGAACACGGGATTTCCAGGGCGCCGATCCTCCTTGGCTTCGAGCCGGGGTCGACCAATTGTTTCAAATCTCCCCAAAGACACGTGGTGTTCGAAGACCAACGGTCGATCGGCGGTCGACACTGACATTTGGTAACCCTACAGCCGACTTCGGCTGACAGGACCGACCATGTACTCGTAGAGTGCGCCGTAACCGCCAGTTCCGCCCTCAGGGCCGAAACCCGATTGGCCCTGAGGGACGCGCAGGAACTGAACCGTCGCCCAATACAAAGCACACAAAACGGTGGCACAAGCAACAAAATGGCGGCGTTCACAAGGATTATCCAGGGAACAAGGTGCCTTTACTCCAAGCCAAGGGTCGACAACCTTTTGGAGCGGCAGGCCGAGTCGTCACGAAGCCAACGGAGGGGACCGGATGACAAGTCGCGAAGAGGAGGGCGAAGAAAAGGCAAAAAGGGACTGAAGACGTTCTCCGAGGGATGCCGAAATATTCCAGTCGGAAGTGGTCCCGGTTCCTATCTAAGCTCATTTGAGGTAGAAACAGTTTAGTGGTCCTTGGGTCTGTCACCTCTGTGAAGAAATGGCAGGGGAACGGGATGCTTTTCTATAGTGTCGTACGGGGAGGCGTATTGCTGTTTGCTTACTGAGTAAAACTATGGAGCAAATCCAGGGCCCCGATTGGCCTACTTGAACGTCCCGGTCTTTCGCAAGCAGGAGACGACAATGACCCTTTCGCGCTCGTTGTTTGTTGTTTAGGAACACTGTTCTCACCAAGGATGGCGGCGGGGTCTCCCTTTTCGGAGGTGCAGTGGGGGATGGCGGGGTGTATTACTGGGGCGCGTGTTAACCCACCCGTCCCCCCTCGTTCACGCCGTTTCGCGGCGACAGTCTGTGTCGGCGTCGGCACATTACAAGGCGAAACGATGTTCGCGGCTGACGATATATATTTTGCGGTAAACAAATGAAGGCCAGTTTAGGCTGCGAATACAACCCCCAACACTGCGTGGTGGAGGGCTAACAGCGTCTCGGGCCTAATCTGCGTGTAGAAGCAAAACGCGAAGATTACGGCGTCTTTTCCCGATAGGGCCGCAAGCAGCCCAGCCAAGCAAGCAGCCAGCCAGCAAGCAAAAAACTCTTGAAGCGGCATCTGTATATATCAAAGGCGACATCACAAATGCGGGTGCCGCCCGCCGGCGGCACGCGCATTTCTGACACGCCTCAGAAAAGGCCAATCAGGCGTCCCGGATTTACCCCATGGTTTTACGCCGTGAGGAACCAACTATATGCTACCGGGGGCCGCGGGCTGCCTGCCGTCCCCTGCCCTAAGTGGTTTATAGTATACTGGCTTTAATACCAGTCTAACCATTTTAAAGGAAGATGTACAATTGCTGTTTCGCCGGCACGTAGCCAGGATTTTGTTTTGGAGGGGGGGGGGGGGGCCCGCCCATGACAAAATGCTGTATGAGGTGGAGGGGGAGAGGAGGTCCCAGCAAAATAAAAAATAAAAAATTTCGGGGGGGGGGGGGGGGGGAGCCGGGCCCCATGCCCTCCCCCCCCCCCCCCCCTCCTGGCTGCGTGGCTGCTGTTTCGAATGTATGTATGTTATGAGTATGCCCTCAGGGACTTATCAGAGTGTATGGATTCTCGCGCTAGCTGCAACCGGAAGTACGTCAGTCGAAACCGCCCCCTACCCAATTAATTCGTGCGCAAAACCCGCGGCTGCAGCATCTGATCTCGGCGATCGACGACGCGGGGAAGCGGGTCAACCGCTTCAATCAATCCATCAAGGGAGTGCACGCTCATGATCGACCGCACGCGTCGCTCGCGTTCCTCGATGTGGCACACCGACGGCTAAAGTCTTATCTAAATCGCCGCTCCGCCTCCCACGCACAGCGCCACGCCCCGCCGGATGATCGGGGCGCCAGATTATGAAGTATAAGCTCGAGTTCCTCCCGTGCTTTACGAGTTCGAGCGGAAAGGACGCGGTCGAGCGTCCTGGAGAACCCGTGAGCTTTCAACAAGGCGGACAATTATTGTCCCGATGGATTTTTCCTTCCAGAGTAAAAAAAAAAAAAAAAAAGAAGAAAGACAGAACAAGTAAGGACTTGTGGCTGAAGGCTTTTGAATTATGCGAATGGTACGGGGTGCACCCATTTATTTAATGATTCTTTGCGGCGGCATGGAATGGTGGTGATTGATGGAGTCGTATAGGGGAATTCTGTCGATATTGCTCAGTGTTCGATTTAGCTAAGGCTTGGACAAAACCGATCCGATACCTACTCATAAACTATACCGATCGAAACATAGTGTGATGGATTCATTTTTTAGCGGAGTTATAGAATTTCCTGTCTCGATTACGTCTTACGCGTGAATTTCAATGAACGACCTGCATGCTGGTAACACCGAGAAATCTCTACTTCCTACACTTTAGGACGTTGGCGAGTTTAACGTTTCCTGAGAAACACGGGAGAGCCATTTACGGCGAACAATAATGACAGTGGTGAACAAATTTCTTCTTTGTTGTTTGTGCTTCGAAAATAAGTGTTGAACTATTTCTTCGGTCAAGATTTTCGTGCGATTTTCGGTTGGTATTTCGAACATCTGTTTCAGTTTTCACATATTTTTCGTACGTCCCACACAATCGTAGGGAAGCAATTCACTTTCCAACATTGGACAGCAACAGGAAGTTGATCGAGTCAGCAGTGAAATTGGTTAAGACAACAGTAGTCGCAAGACAGGGAGTTCTATCGACGTAGATTAGGACTGTTGATATGTGCAAGAAAATACAACTATAAAAAAGCGACACCTGACAGGAACCCGGAAGTGACGTCATCGACCAAGGTAGCGGGCTTACGCCCCGCATAATTTAGTGACTACGCGTGATGTCACGGGACACCCTTATATTCAACGTACACGAATTTTTGACCGGGAATCACGACAACGTGCTGACAGAGTTTTCTTCCCTTTCTCTCTTAGTCAATCTGCCTCCATCACTGTCCTATAACGTTTTTTTTTTTTCCGCAATCCCCCAAAGTTTTTTTTTTTTTTTTTTTTTTTTTTTTTTTTTAGATGTTGGGTTAGCTGTACGGCGCGGCGGTCCAGCCGCGGTAAAAGTTCGGTCGGTCGTTTTAGGCTGACTCCTTCGCTGTCAATTTCATTGTCTATACACCTTGCATATACAACTGCGCCCCTAAATGCGCATGCGCACCACCAGACCCTATTAAGGGGCGCTGGTCGGGGCACACCAGAGTTGCCGACATCAAAGAAGTCACCCCTTTATTTTAATTTTTTCTTCAAAGCGCTCTGGCGTGTGCAAACACATTTTGCTGCCCACTCGCGGCACATCGTGTGTTTTGGTCTCTTCCGTACGTGTGTACGCGCACGCGAGAGATAGAGAAAGGGGGGGGGGGGGTGGAATTGGACAACCACTAGCGCCCTCTCTCGAAGGGGGTAAAGTGTTCGAATCGTTTTGGGCGCATCTTTTCGCACCCATTGGGGATTGAATTGTGCGTGCCGATTAGTCAGCGCCATCCGTCATAATCACGGGTGCCGAGGGGCGAGGCAACACGGCGAGGCCTCCCGACTGTCGACACGCAACAATACATTCTTGTTTTTTTTCGTTTTTTTTTTTTTTTTTTTTGCAGCGTTAACATTACTACGTTTTTTTTCAGTTCGGAGCATCGCTTGCTTACGAGGAGCATTGTACGACACGGCGTTCCTCAAACGCGCTACTGCAAAAAAAAAAAAAAGTAAATAAAGGGCAATTGTTTTTATTTTTAACGTTTTATACTGCATGAAAGGCAGTATTTAAGGAGCGATCGTTTGAATTTGTATGCAAGGCATTCAAACAGTCGTTTCAGGGAGCGATGGAGAGCCTATAATTTTATCACTCTTGGCCGCTAAATTAAACGGGTAAACTAACGGTGCATAGATCACGCGACATCAATTTTCTCGCCAAATTTAGCGGTGAAACTAAATTGGTGTCTAGGTCACGTGACGTTAGGTTCCCCCGCAAGATTCAGCGAGAAATGCATGAGCGAACGGACGGAGAGACGAACGGATAGGACAAAAGATTTGTAACTAAAAAGTTCGTTCAATAAAAGTTCAAAAATATTGCTTTAAAATTTAAAAGAAATTAAAAAGCAGACATCACTATATTTGCATGATCGCGCCATGCCAGATCAAGCGTGGAGCGCAGATGAAGCACGAATGCTGCGTCATCGTTTAACTGAGAATCGAATTCGATAGACCACATGCAAAAGGAAAGGCACCATCTAGCCTACTCATGATCAATCATCAAATTTCCACCATATTGGGGGGGTTTCGTCCTAGAGACAATGGTTCCGGCAAAATGGGAGTCGTAGATCTAAAATAGGATCACGCGCTGCAAGTCCAGTACGAACCCTTCCAGTTCTAATGCAAGACACACAGCCTAAGACCCGGCGACAACATCTCAAATATGAGACATGTCTAGACAAAATCGCCTTGGTGACTGCTGACAACTGACCCAACCCGTTTTCTTTTTTTTTTTTACAATGTTGTTAGTTGGTTTTTCGGTCGATCCATTGAACCCCTTTAGGGACCTCCCACGTGGTTTAAACCATCCAGGCATGAAAACGCTCCGCGGCAATTCCACCGACAAGTGAACGGGGCTACTAACATAAGCGCGGTCGGCAATCAGCGAGTACCATCGGCAATTTTTGAAAAAAAAAAGGAGGGCCCTCCATCCAAAAGAAACGCGGGCGGGCACGCGTCGCCGGAGCTCAACGCTAATCCTGGTCAGAGTCATATCGGTTCGCTTGTCTAGCAATCATCCGGGTTCGGTTTCTTCGCCGTAGGTCGGTTTCGGTCTTTTTGAACCCTATGTATACCTCTCCGGTCCTCGTCCCCTTTTTCCCCCTGTTTGGGACGAGGTACCACCGTCGTGCCTCTAGCAAGTACGTTGTGAACTTAAAGCCCGTGGGGACGGGCACAGAGTGAATTATTTGTCGGTGCCTCCGACTCAGACCTCGGCTGACTCGGCAAAAACGCTGTGTCAGTGGTCGGATGGGCTCGTGTGCAATCACTGAAGCAGTCGATCGTAGAATATATGACGTAAGGAATGCACTTCACATGCCTTGTGTTCGGTAAACACCAAGCTCTGTTAAAAGCTGAACCATAGCCTCCTCTATACTCACAAAGCCTGGCAGTTCGACGACGGAGCCATAGAGTGCCCGGTCGCAGATTTGGAGCACGAGCATCTGGTAGCACAAAACACAAAGAGCCATTGTCCGGGGAACCTGGACGTCAGCGCACAGCTTTGCAGCGGCGAGGATGGGAAACACACTTGTTCGCTCGGGAGAAGTGTGTTTCGGAGTCTTGCCGTAGCGGGGCGCCAGTCACGTGGCTCTCCTCTCATCCGTCGTCTGCCGCTCCACCTTTTCCATTTTGGCGGCCGCTTCTCGTGGTGATCTGTAAGGCTTTGTCAGTATATAGGAGGCTACACTCTTAGTCCGGTAACGGCTAATGAAACGGCTACAGCCTATTTAGGCGTGACATGCGGTGGATTTCGGCATGACAAGAGAGTGACCCTGAAAGTAGCCATGACAGTCCAGCGTTTCCACGTCATCCTAGACCGCTTAGGCGTTACACCATCATTTATAGCCGTGACATTAAGAGCTCCTCACATCATTGGCGTTACAAGCTCTTTGTCACGCTGATAATGTAACGCCGATAGAACGTGTAACGGCTAGATTCAGAGCACAAAAATAATAAACGTACAATTTCAAAGTTCGGGTCTCGCCGGAGGCAGCGTGCGTTGGCAGTGCTACGAGCAAAACAAACCGACAAAGCACCGGTCCCGGGGCCCGAGCACGGTTGACCTTAAAGGTCTGGCGCGAGAGCGCTCGGTTTAACGACGGCTAACACGACGGAACGTGTTAAGAGGGACCTCTCCATTATACTTTTTCAGGGGGAAGGAGGGGGCGGAGGAGTCGGCGACTCGGCGATTTTTGGACTAACCCACGGCTTCTTTTTTCGCCATGAGAAAGCGCGCAACGGAGTGTCGGACTCGGATTCGGTGCCTCGCAATTGTCTTTGTCTCCGAACTTACGGACCGGAAGGAAGAGTTACGCTGCGTTGTTCCCGTCCGCAGACATTCGTGGCGTAGTGCGCGGCCATTGTCGCTATGAAGGTTGCGACTGTCAGGAGTTTATGAGCGAAACAGGTGGCCCCAGTGGAAGTGGGAACGTTGCACCTCCGTTCGGCTGGTGCTTATACTGTGGTCACGCGCCTGCAAGCCATGGGTGTCTTGAGTTTTTAGGTGAGCGTTTGGCTGTTTTTAAAATTTACAAAATGTGCTTAAATCCGCCGGAAACTTTGAACCTCGCTGGATTAATTTGAGGCTCCGCAACATCCTTCAGAAACTCCACCTTCTTCAGAAATAGAACGCCGTTTCCTGTTTGCATTCTGTTTACCCTTAAAGACAAAAGGCTTAAGCATTTCATAAATATAAAGAACGAAATTGCCGTGATGTACCCCGCTGTCACCACTAATTATGAGATTGAAGCTTTTCTTTTTTTTTTTAGACGTCCGCAATAAACTGTTGAAACTCGGTTATTTTCGTTTTCGATTCTTGTTAGTTTTTTTCGAGTTGACATACGATTTTTGCATATAGTCTCTTATTTGTGCTCCGACCGCCATAAACAAAAACAAGCAATTGCAAGAGACTGTGATGTCTTTTTGCTCAAGAAGCGCAAAGAACGCGGGGATAATACTTAGTCATTTGTCCCTTTGCAGTTCGCATTTCGGGTTCGAAAGCGTTTACCAACATTAGCATTTTTGAACAGATTAGACATCGAATGCCGCCGTCTTGCTTTTTAGAAGAGGTATATACGCACAACGGTATTTTTGACTGTAACACCAATTTTCATTGCGACCAATTGGCTATTAGCCGTTGCGAAAGGTCACATTTTTTACGTAAATTTAAGCCTAAACGTGCCAGCCGCCTTTAACGCCTGAACGGCGTCACAGAAGTCACGTCAATATTGGCGTGACTTTTGTAATGCAGATATCTGCGTGACATGTAACGCCGCGAGTAGCCGTTAAAAAAGTGGCACCTTTTCACGCCAAAATAGCCGTTACCGAACTAAAATTGTAACGCCTATACGGCGCCGCAGAAGTCACGTCAATATTGCCGTGACTTTTGTAACGCCAATATCGGCGTGACATGTAACGCCGCGAGTAGCCGTTAAAAAAGAGGCACTTTTTCACGCCAAAATAGCCGTTACCGGACTAAGAGTGTACGGCTGCACAAAAGAAAGCAACCCCCATACACCAACACACTGTTTGCGAACCAGCCCGCGTTTGCCCACACCGTGTGTGGGCATTGCGCGTGCGCACAAACCAGATTCGCGTGAGGCAAAGCTTCTGCGCATTTGCAGTGCCGACGGCAGCGCCGCCGCCGTGGAGTGACGTCAGTGACTTAATTGACTTGGTCTATAGTTTGATATCTTCGCTAATAGAAACGCTATTATCATTTCTGTTTTTATAACCTCAACGCCTCCACTGGCATCATTAGTTGCTTAGTAAAAATAGTAAAGACGCTAAAAATTGTACAGAAATGACCAATCTTAGAACGTTATGAACAGCGCTCAGGATATATACTTTGCGTAGGCTTTTCATACATTAGGTTTATGAACAAAACCTTTTACATCTGCGCAGGCACGTAGCCAGGATTTTGTTTCGGGGGGGGGGGGGGGGGGGGGGCGCCCATGACAAAATGCTGTATGAGGGGGATGGGGGAGAGGAGGTTTCAGCAAAATGGAAGATTTCGGAGGGGGGGGGGCTGGGCCGCATGCCCCCCCCCTCCCCCCTCCCCCCCCCCCTTGGCTACGTGCCTGCATCTGCGTTTATACGGTGATTCCCGTACGCGAAACACTCCTTCCGAACGCACTTTCACCACTGCATCTATGAACAAGATGACGTGTGCCTATAGTTTCACCGGGAATAGATCACGTTGAAAGTATATCTGGTCATCGTTTTGCTGTTTGGAGTAATAGCATTATTTGAATAGGCGCGGCGTTTTGTAAATATAATTCAGCCGGAGCAAACGCTCCTACACTCTTGGAATATTTAGGTTTTTTGCGACGGGCTCGTATATCGTTTTGCGATAGTATCGGTTTCAATATCTTTACGGTTAGTTAAATGTATGCTATCTTTTCGGTTAACATAAATATGTGCACATGTTATTATAGCTTTAGTTTTCTCCGTGTACGCGTTTCGGCTAAGTGTGATTGTGACTGTATAAAATCAGCTTGACCGCGTGGCAGCGTGAAGCACGCAGAGCCCCCTGTCACCGAAACGAACGCTCTAGAAATAGAAAAAAAAAAAAAACTTCGAGTGGCAACTTTTTTGTTAAAAGACAAGAAAAAAAGTTCGTTTGGATATATTAAAAGGTACGAAATACGTATAATAATGCTGGAGGTTACCTCTCAGTTTTCAGGGTTCATTACCGGGGGAAGCGGGGGGGGGGGGGGGGGGGCACAAGGAGGAACGCGTTGTGCCCCCCCCCCCTCTTTTTCAAAATGTTTTTTTTTCTTGTTATTTTTTTTTTTGGGGGGGGGGGGGGCGCTTGAGAGACCAATTATTGGCCTTCCTCGTTGCTTCAGCGGTTTTGCATCCTCACTGTCAGAAGCGTGCCAACCCTCTCCCATTGAGACAAGACGTCTATAGGAGCGTGATAGCGATCGCGCTTGTCAGCGATTGAAACGATTAAAGGGACATGAACGATCGCAAGGAGAGAGCGTACGCGGGTGACCTGCTGTTTTGGCTCCCACTGTTGTCACTGACGGCCTGTGGCTTATCGTGTCCACGCTTTTTGACTTGAGATCGTTCTTCGAAACTCAGATCGGCTAATTTCGCAACCAAATTGCCTGTGCATGAATAATAAAACACTCGAAAGCCGCAATGCCTTTTTTTATTTTTTTTTAATGCTGTTAGAGTGATTATATGCAGGTTTCAAATGCACCGTAAGTCGTCTGCATGCAGGAGCTTTTGGCAGAACGAACTGGTTTACAGATGCTGATGGGGAGGAGAAACTCTGTCAAGCGACAACAGTCTGCTTTTTTTTTCTTCCTCCCCCTTTCCCCTGGAAAGAAAACAATAAAGTTGAAGTTGAAGTTGAAGTATACACTTTATCCACAGACGTTTCTGTCTTCAATGCGAAACTGCGTTGCTTCGATTCCCTCAAAAGCGACCTTCGGTAGACGAATTTCCGTCTGATCGAATAGTTTCAGTCGGCATGACCGTTACGGTTCACCTTCGACGTGGTTTCAGATAGAATGGTAAAACTACAGTCATGTCTCGTTAATATGGACCCCGTTAATATGGATACCCCGCTATATGGACACCACTTTCGGGAACGAACTGGGAAAATACAAGCATTTTTTTCTCGTTATTATGGACAACTCACATTATAGACGATTTTTTACGGGAACGGAGGTGTCCATATTAACGAGACATCACTGTATACCCTTGTCGGTACTAATTAAAATGCGATTTATAATGTATATGTTTAATAAATGAAACATAATTCAGTGTGCGCAATTCTAATCGCCCTCCTGTTTTTTTTTTGTTTTTTTGTTGTTGCAAATCTTGACTTTTGGATGTATGTATTTCCGCTACTAGTGGTACTGCCACTGTGACTTCAACTAAATCACACTTGGGGAGAAAAAGAAAAAGCAACGCACGCCGAGGAGGAGATTATAGAATAGAATACAATGGAATAGAATAAAATAATATACAATGAAACAGAGTACAGTATTGCCATTACGCAATCATCCGACTTTGTAAAGGTTGGATTCGGACAACATCGCGCATTTCCCAGATTTTGACGATTGCTGGAGCCTGCAACATTACCTGCTGCGAGATGAACACCAAAGGGATCTCGATTCTTCAGAACACTCTTTCCCTTCCATCTCCCCACCGCCCCACATTCGCCCCCGTTTCCTCTTCATACCCGCCCGTAATCGTCTTGTCCACCCTTTCCCTAAAGCCGAGCACAGCCTAGTGCTCCGGGACAACAGACCCAAACCAACTGTATCCCCAAAAGCAGCGTGGACAAGACGGTTAGCAGCGCATCGCCAAGAGGAAGCCCTCAGCGGGGGTCCCCCCAACAATAGGAGACAAGGAACCATGAAGAGGACAGGAAAGGGGCGACACAGAAGATCGTGGGGGCCGTCGCGCAGCGCTCTTCTTCAGCCCGCGGACCCTTCTCTCGGAGGCGCACAACAGCGACCAGCGAGACCGTGACACTGGAGGAAGCGAGGCTTGCGAGGCCGGTAAACAACCCTTTGATGCGAGACTCGGCAATCCAATTTGGGCAGCCTGTCCCCGTTGTTCTGCGTCGGGTCGAGACCGTCGAGCGGAAGTAAAGGCCTACAGCACAGGTTCCTCCCCTCCTTTTTTTGGGGGGGCCCTTCTTTCCCGTGGGGATGGTTGTCCCGTCTCGTCGCTTGTCGAGCTTGAAAAAGGAGGTATTTGGGGAAAAAAAAAGCGTTCACGATTCTTTTATTGACGGGGATGTAGTTCTCTGCCTGTTGATGTTGTTACTGTTGTACGGGTTGTGCACGGTTCCACGGCTGCGGCGTGCTGAGGCTGTGGTTCTGAACGAATGATGTCTGCTATTCCTCAGAGGTTTTTAGGTTGTGCTTTATGGTTCCCTCTTTTAGTTTCTGTAATGCATGGTTGGAAGTGTATCCTACACAGAAACGCTCGCATACATCCGTTTTTTGAACAAATAACCGAGCCATAACCATAAAGATGGTCGCGTTCTTTTTTTTTTTTGTGGAGGATGTAGCAATGTCAGTCCTCATGTGATCACGACAGTAGAATGTAGCCTGGCACTGACATGACATTGCGTATTTAGATCGGACCCATTTACCTTGAGTCGTAAGTCAGCATTTTGTGCGTCCTCCCTCTTGTACTCTTCACTCTTTTTATACTATTTTTAAGAAGCATACGCACCACCCACTTCAGGGGGAATCTTTTCCTGTATGTTTTACTCGTTTTGCAAAATCCACGAAGCCGCTAATTGCACAACTGTTCATTCTGTGTCTAACAAGGAAGTGAACAGCTCGCGACGAATAGTGAGAAATGTGCTCGGGCAACGGATCTACGTGTCTTCTATTCCTGTAAGTGCTTTGTGAGCCGTTCATATTGCCCCTGCGGTATCTTCGAATCAAACTCAGTTCGGGCTTTGTCACCTATCCTAGTAACTTAGTCAAACATGAATTGTAGTAGCGTCCTCTATAAGTTCGATCACTGCCGAAATACCCTTCCTCCGCTAAAACAAAGATTGCCCTGTCGTCGTTGATATACCAAAGTGACAGCAAATTCGACGAAATATTGCAAAGGTCAACTTGAACCGACGCTTCTCCTACCGCATCGAAGCGGGTAACACTTCAACGGCACTGCAAAACCCGCCGGCTGCCACTCTCCCACTCGAACGATTCGCGATAACAGGAAAACGCTCAATGAATTTCTAATTCGGCTTTCAATTTGAGGCAAACCTTCCACCACCCCCATTCAGCACGCTCAACGCCCGGCCCTCGGGAGGAAAAACGTTTACTCGCCCCTACGCCCCTCTCAATCGTGAGCTACACAGACCGTCTGGTACACAAAGCTGACAGCGTCAGGGAAGGCCGCACGCGGACGGTACTACGTTCACCCCTGAGCTGACAGTGTGGTGGGAAGCCACGCGCACGCTGGACCAATGAACAGCCTCCCCTCTCGTCACGGGACTCCGCTTCTGCGTGTTGGTGTGGGAGAGGGTGTGATCACGTGACTCAAGATCGACGTACAACTGGTCCAACAAGCACGTCACTTTCACCGTCCTCTCAAGCGCACAGGTAAACGGACCGTGAACCATTCGACACCTCAACTTTAGTCACGTGATTCCCTTTCTTCCTCATCAAATGTAATGGGGAAGAGAGAACGTAGTCACGTGTTTACGAAGGGTGTACGTCTGCCGATTGGTCCACCCAGCAGGCCGCTTTCCCTGCGCTGTCAGGTTAGGAATGGACGGGGTAACGGGGGGAACGTGCTCCATATTGAAAAGAAGTCGGCCGGAAAGAACGAGCTACCTCTTTCCCTTTTTTCCCCGTTTTTTCCTTTCCTCCTCTTGCTCCCCAAGTTCCCCTTTATTCCCTCCGATTGCCCGAGGCTTCAGAGAGACGCCCACGCGTGCGGCGAACCCCGAAGCACATCCCTCTTCTCGCGGACGCTCCCCAGCCTCTTCCCTAGACCCGCTCCCCCCCCCCCCCCCCCCCCCCCCCCCTACATCGCATGTTTCCGGTCCATTGCACCTCCAAAGCGGTTTCCGTTTTTGTTGACTCACTGCTGTGAGACTCGGCGTTGGTCGTGAGCCTGTGTGTGTGGTTGGGGTGGTGGTTCTTTTCTCCGCCGGATTCTATCGGCAGGCTTGTACGCTGCTGAAACGCCGCGGGACATGGAACGAAAAAAAAAGAAGAAAAAAAAGGAACTGATTTTTGTGTTGTTTTAGGAAAACACCGAAGTGTATCAAAGTTGGTGCAGGTAATATTGTCACGAATGACAATTGATGAGGCGACGAAACACTGAGGCAAACTAAGCGTTTCATAGGGAGAACCTGTGCCCAAACAACGTAAGATTGAACGGATGATAGCAGGCGTCGATGGCGGCGTAACGGCATTACCGAGTGCAGGCGAAAGATTGACTCCGTACGGCACGGCGCGGCTTCTTTTTTGAGCCTTCCTTAGGAGCCTAGAATATTCTGCCTCGATCCTACTGAACACGAACAAGCTAGACGGCTCTCCAACCTTCTCGAATCTTCGACTCACATAAAAAAAGGTAAAAGAACATGCAGTGCCGGGAATCAAACTCGAGCCACCTGCGTGTGAGCCCAGCGCGCTGCCGTCTCAGCTACGTTAGTTTTTTTGTTTTTTTTTAATTTAATTTGTTTACGTAAGCGCGTGGCATTATACGGTTATGCTTTCGACGCAGGATTCACAAAGTCATAAAGTAGCGAAAGGCGAAGCAGAGAGCTGCGGATGCTTCAAAGACCTGCCGTGGGAACAAGGGTAAAATGTGATTTATAGCACGAGTTGCACAACCTTTCCAGGCCCGCGACGCCTAAACTACCCAAATTGATCCCCCCTTTGCGCATTTCTGTTTTTTAGAATGACAGTCTGTTGCAACGTAAGATTCAGAGTAGGAGCTCTGCCTCCAACATGAGCTTTTTACTTTCAGTAACACGTTGACGCACGCGCAGACACAGCACGACGAAAGGCAATGGACGCGTGCCAGAGGTACACCGTCACCCTGCAGATATTGTGTTTCAATATAGGAATGCACAGTCACGTGATTTGAGAGGTAGCACGTGCTGGTCTGGAACGCACTGCTGCCGAGGACCTGTTCTACAACAGTTCCACTCGACCACACGATTACTGTCAACTGTGGCAAAATCGTTAAAAAAAAAAAATAACGAAGATCGAGACAATGCAAACTAATTAAACTTGAGGAAGAAAACGAGAAGGGACGGACAAAACACAAACTTCCGCCATGCCATGCAAACTATTTTTGCTTTTCTTAGTTTCTCCAAAGACTATACAACATACCAAAATATTCATCGTTGCCGTAACATGAGAATTGGAATGGTCACAACGACGACAAAAGGAATTTTGTTGAAATATATTGGTGAAGAAAAGCAGGACAGGCTCCTTCCACAAAGTCCTCCAGTCTTTCCACTTTAACGGAGCAAACGCTGGAGTGGACGCGAGTGAACTCACCTGCACTCCAGCGTTCGCTGAGCGAAAATGGAATGAGGGAAGGGATTTGAGGGAGGAGGTTGTTCTGCTCTCCTTAGCCTGCAACGAAGTATAGAATGGAATTCTCGTTACAGCAGCACGAATAAAATTATCGCAGCAAAATCACCTAAACATAAAAGTTTGTATCTCGTGGACAATGTAAAGCATGAACCTCAACTTCCCAGCATATCATCATCATCGTCATGGCAGCTCGCGGTACAAAACCGCAACCTATCGGATCCCTTTTTGTGTCTTGTTCTCGTCTCGTATTAAAAAAAAAATATTAATAATAAACTGGCGTCGTCGTCTCCTAAACCACGTGCGCACCGGCCGTGCTCACGGAGAGCCGAGGCATTGTCCCGACGGGGTTCGCCTGTCACTGCGACTCCGTCACGCTACACCGAGCCGGAGCATGCATCGCCACTGTCGCCCTCTGTCACGCGGTGTAACCCCACACCGACCGCCACATGCCCCGAGGGTCCCCCCATCATGCACCCCTGACGCACGCGGATGGATACACCGTGCGGGGAGGCGGAACTACTTTTTGAAACCCGGTGAAGCGGAAAAATACTTTTTAATGTGCTACCCTGTAGCGCATTACGGCGAGATGATTCGGGGAGAAGAAAGGGGATGGGTGGGTGGGGATGTTTCGTTTTTGTTGGGGGTTTCTTGACCCTCCGTGGGGTATCGCGTAGCTCGCAGACATGTCTCCTTTACGTGTGACGTTTGCGAACTTGTTCCCTCCCCCCTTTTCACGTCGTACTAAAGACTGCTGTCTATACAAGTAGAAAGTGAGGGAGAGGAGGAGACGAGAGAGCACGGAGACTCATGGTTTTCAGAAGCAAGCGTATACGTGCGCAAGTATAGGACGTAACTGAATAGATGTGACATTACCGAGACCATGGACTGTATAGTTAGGTTTGCAGTCCTCTAACTATACAATTTATGGTCTCGGTAATGTCGCATCTATTCAGTTATGTCCTATACATGCGCACTTAAGCTTTTCGTGAAATAGGCCTAACCGTCTAACAGAGACGGTAGCCAGGTAGCCTAATATAACGTCGTTTTGGCAACAGTGTGCAACAACAGCAATTCGAGAAAATCAAACCGCTCTTTATACATGGCTTGCGCTGCCATTGCGGCGGCCTTGCTTATATGGGCACGTGGTCTTGCAGTTACATATATCTCGCACCACTGAATTTGTTTTTCTCGACAATAGCAAGTCATACTGGCCATCAGCATGCTATGACGCCATGTTCAAGCCATAAATGGAAACACACATTTAGAGGCAATATCTTGCGACACAAAAATTTTTCTACTTTCATAAAATACCGCTTAGAAGTATTCCATGACATTCATAACCTATACACCATTCCAATATTTACAAGTCCTCAGCCCAGCGTGCAATCTCCTCAGCCTAGCACGCACATGTTCGTCGCTTCGGAAAGTGAGCAAATCACGCGCCATTCGCACGAACACTGAAAATGGAACCGAACAGGAGCCCTTTCGGTGGCGCCCTCGTATGGTTACCTTTCGTGACGTCATTACCTTGCAAAGAACAAGTTCGATGATGTTTGTAATTAGCATGGCGGAAGCTTGAAATCATAGCGTTCTTGAACCAACACTGTCAACACCGTCAAAATTAAAGTCCTCCCGTTCCTCTTATTTCCGTCCATGAGAACTTTTTTGCTGACGTCATAGTCAGCATTCGGCCAATCGTGGAAGGCCGACCACCGCGATGTTTTCGATCGCGCACGTCGCCAATAGCACCAGTGCACGAGGTCCGTGTCTCGCTCGAGCGGCCCTTGGAAGCAAACGGCGGCGCAGCACTGAAATGAGGGGTCCTTGGAAGCGAATGGCGGCGGAGCACCCGCTCGTGGCACGTGTCTTGCGCGTTTCCACAGCAATGGTCTGCGGTACTTGTAAGCGTAAATTTTATCAAGGGACTTTAGTGGGGAGTTCGGCTTGCAATTGTGTATAAAAACACGCGTTATTCTTTTCTCTTCGTGCAATGGCAGTCACAGAGAAAGAAATATTGAAAAACAAGACGGTTCATACCTTCTACCTGTAGCCATGTAATCAGGAGCCGATTACTATATGCCGCCACTGCTGATTGCACTGGGGTTGGCAAGGCACAGGACACGCGCCGAGTCCCTTGCAGCTATTCCCGTCGTCTTAGGGACTGAACACGAGCCACTCCCCGAGTGAATGGTGAAGCATTCATTGTTACGAGCCCGAATCGAACACTTACTCAGCGCTTCAGTCCACTGTATGAACCGCATTTCAATATCGTCATCGCAGCGATCGCATAGTCACGCTGACGAAATCCTAGGGATCGTAACATTGACAACACAAAGAATGCGAACCTCACAACTTCGTCACCAAGCATTCGGAAGGAGATGCTGAAAGAAAACGTCGGCGTTTATCCCTGAAATTACGCGGCGACAAGAGGCTTCTTAGTCAGTGGCGTTTCGTGCGAGTATATACTTGGATCCCACTAGTGAAAGTAAGCTTGTATAAAGTGATAAACATTCCCACGTAATTTTGTTGCACGGCCACTTTATAGGGACCATGAAATAAATTTCGGGCTGGGATAAATGATTTTATATCGGGATTTTACCATCAACAAAACGTTTAGTGGCAAAAAAAAAAAAAAAAAAAAGTACTCGAGGGTAGAAAGCCAAAAGCCTGCTTTTAGGCACGACACTTTGAAAATATAGCGCACTATTTCTTACCTCCTTTCCTTCGAAGGCTCTCCGCCTTTTCAATGCGATGCATCCACGGTGCACAAACACGTTGGCCGAACTCAGCTCACGCATTGGACACGAGCAATGCATCACTCGGGCGTGAATCGTCGGTAATCAATCCGACGACGAATATTTTTTGGATTCGCGTTCATGGCCATTGAGTGCCGTGACGGCAGTTATCATCACTCGCGAATGACTCATTTCATGCTGGGCTTACAAAGCACAGTAGAAGCTTGGAATCACCGTATCCGGTGCCGAAGCGCTTCACGATCACGTCATTTCCCATTTCGCTTTTGGGTCGAGGCGGAAAGCTGATGAGGAAGGAGTCGAAAAATAATTTAATGGTCCCTTTAACACATATATTCCTTTATACGACGCTGCCCTTCGTTTTAAGGCATGCACACTATACTCGCGAACATAGAGCGGGGTCTGGCGATAAAAGGCAGATCGGTTGGACCGGCGATCACGCAGCTTTCGTCGTCCAGGAACGGTGAACGTACGTACGTCGTAGAGTGAGACACCAGGGCGAAGTTATTGTCCCGCAACACAACCTTTGTGGATTCGTCATCATCAAACTTACCGGACAAACCACAACCAGCACCAGAGCATTAGCGTTACAGATTCCGTTCATATTGGAACATCGCTAAACGTTTACAAAAACCGTGCGAGTAATCACTTATTAGTATTATTTTTTTTTTATAAGGTATAGATTTTGTAACTTCTCTTGTAACTTCTCCCGTTTCTTCCATCGTGTCCCTGAGGTAGAGAGAGATAGAGGGTGCGTGCACGACCCGCACTACGCAACAACATAGGACGCGCTGTTTTGTTCACGATACTTTGATACGCAGAACCACATTCAGTCGCGCTCTATGTGTCGGGAGCAAGCCTGGCGTGCACGAGTGCTTCGCCTTTTACTCGCTCCCCCTCCCCACTCCCCGGATAGAAAGAAAGCTTTGTTAAAGAGGCCGACATTGATTGAAAGCCGACTGAATCGCCAAGTCTCCGGAAATAGCGGCGTGCCCCGAGGTTACAGCTCCCGTTTCCCTCCCTTTCTATCCCCCGCTTACCCCCAAGGTGACAGTACGATGGGAGCTATGCGCCCGCCGGACCAATGAGCCGCCCCCCTTTCGTCAGTTTACACCGCTCCCTGCGCCTGTGTACGGGCGTAAGCGCGGTCACGTGGCGAGAAATGGACGTATATGACTGGTCTAACGGGGCACGCAGCTTCCATCGCACTGTCAGCTTGGGGGTTAAACGGGGTGTTCGATCATTATTCGCTCGGTAGAGAGGGGAGGGGAAAAAAAAAGGAGCGCCCCCCGGTTTGAGTGTCGACCCTGTGGATGGACGTAACGTAATCCCTCTCTTTTTGAGCACCCGGTATTATGCACATGGGGCCGCGTGCGAGGACAAACTTGCATTAGCGGTTGAGACGACGGACACGGGTTGGTAGGCTAGGGGGAGGGGGGCTCGAGGGGTATGGTTAGCTCGATTGTTGTTTGGAACGCGCAGAACGAAGTGCCCTATAGGAAGACAGACATTTCTGCAACATGGGTTCAATGCGATGGACACCTGTTTATATTGAAAAATAACAAACTTTAAAGGAATTTTTTTTTTTTTACGCGTACCTTGGTGTTTTTGTGTGCGTGTGCGCATTCGCGACTCCAGCGAACTATAGGGGGCGCGCTGGTCAAGCAAAATGGCGGACGAAAGGAGGTCGTTTTCGTCGTTCATCACGCGGACCACCATACATTGCTCGCACTGCAGCGTAGAATCGGTGTTACATATGAAAGCAAAGCGATTTTTCGACGGTAAAAACCTTCCTCCCGTCAGTGCGTAGGAATGACACGGCGGAAGCATAAAAATAATGACTGAAAACGATGTTCGTTTCTATGCTGCCTACGAGAACCAAGCAGCGATAGCAGACGACAGAGTCGAAACGACCTCCTCTCTTGAGCTTCTCGGCTTTGCCATAACGCGGCGTCGATTTCGCTGGAGTCGCCAATAAGTGGTAACCGTTGTATACCTACGCCAGCTATAGTCGATGGCAGGTTAAGAGTTTGGGGGAAGCTGCAACCACCTCTTTCCACTTCCGCAGAGTGAACGCTGGACAGGAGGTAACTTCACGCGCGAAGTTCCTCTCCAGCGTTCGGTCCGCTAAAGTGGAAAGAAGTGGGAGGCGGAGCTTCTCCTGATATTTTAATTAACCTGTCATCGACTGTTCAATAATCGAAACTGGTGCATCGCAGCATTCTGACGTCATCGCAGTAAGATCTTGCGCAGCCACTGATTCACCGTGAGCTGCTGCTTCAGCGTCCGGTTGGACCCCGCTGTCCAATCAACGCGTCGAACGTAATGCTCGGTATCGGACTCAAACCCAATTTCGCAGTCGACGCCATTGGGGTGGGACGTTACGTGGAGGTGGAGGTTGGCTGTTCACATGCTTCGATTATTCTAGGTGGTATTCCAGGTAGCCGGCCTAACTTGGCAGACGTTTGGCAATCGCCTAACTTGGGTCTAATACCGTTTTGCTCCCAGGCCAGAGGATACTTTTCTTTGGGTTAGTTCCGAAGTACTTTTCTTTGGCATTTATATTTTCGTTTTTTTCCCTCGTTCGCCGCATAATTACCAAAGGCCAGACTTGAGCCAACGATGATACCAGATAACAGCCAAAGTATGCCGGGAGTGAAGCCCAAAATCTGGCCCTTGTTTGGCATTTTACGCCTGTAGAGTTGATGCATAGAAACCAAACAACCAGGAGTGAAGCCTAATTCTGGCACTTGTTTGTTGATTTAGGCTTGCAAATATGCCAGATGACGGCCAATTAAAGTACCCGCAGCGAAGCCTATAAGCACCCTGGGGATCTAACTCAGTGCCGATGTGCACGCCTCTCGCGGCAGCGTCGCGCGTAGTCATCGGGAAGCGACGTCGACAGTCGCAGCTCGACTGCAGTGGTACACCGGTGGGTGTTGCAAGGTCCAAATGCCTGCTTGGGCTACCACATTGACGGAAGCGCGAGAGCAGCGTGAGTGGCGGCAGCACTCTATCTACCGCTCTCCTTACGCTGACTCAAAAGTGGCCGCGCGCGGCGCTGTTCGCTGGGCGATCGGTAGCAGCTCCTAGCGGACGCAGAATGCACATAGCTTTGGCATTTGTTCGCTGAATTAGGGCCAAAATAGCCAGTCTCGGACCAAAGAAGGTCAAGTTAGGCTTTTCCTCGGCTTCTTGGGGCCTTTTGAGGCCCTCAATTCACAGACAAAAAACAAATATTGACCCGAAGAACTGTGCTGCCTGAGTTTGCACACGTTTCAAGCTCGTATCACGTCCGGGCGAAAAACGCCGAGTAAAGGCTGTGGACGTGTTTGTGGCGACTGATATTTCGCAGAGGGGAGCGACAGCGCATGCCCAGACGGCGCCACAGACTGAGGGGAGTATAGGGAAAAAGCTACTCGAGGCAAAGCAGAAAGGGTTCAGGTCCCAGTGGGAGTATTACGGCGGGCTCGGTGGTCCGGAGCCGGGTGGCAAGGAATCGAACCCGAATAGCGCGCCGATATCCCTCCACGCAATTAAGGGCATACACCCGACCTATTTGGCTTGTAGCTCCCCAATCCCACTTTAATTGGCCGCGCGCCGAAGCCGTGCCTCCTTCACTAAAATACCAAACGCAATCTTTTTTTTTTCTTTTTTTTTTGTTAGGTTGTCAACATACACGACCGTGTACCTCTCAACGTAAGATTCGAAATAGTCCGGCACAACACGTGAACATTACTACTTTCGCGTTTACCATTACAAACTACAAATTATAATACAATTGTGTATCTTTATAAAAAAAAATAAAAAAGGAAATATTACCTTTTTTACAGTTCAATCTTACGCTGGATTTTTTTAAATTTGTAATATAGACGTTTGTGTTTAATGCTTACCTGCAGGGCAGCCTGACAAAATGCTGTACAACGTTTAAAATATATGAAATGATACAACGAATGGTGTTTCTAAACTGCCGAGCCCTATTACAATGCTGCGGGTCACATTACTCGCTTGAGAGCAAAATATTTACCATTTTTTACAGAGTGTCATTACAGTCCTAGCCATGGCTTTCACAGCCTCGTTCTTCGGTAGCCACGCAGTGTGAAATTCAGCTGCCGGCTTCGATATGAACGCCAAACCCCGCTTTTCCATCATCGTGCTTTGAAGGAACGGTGACATCGGTGTTCGCGAACACTAGGTGGCGCAAGCCGCCGCCAGATGCAAGGTGCTCAGCCGCACTAATTAATTGCTTCACCAGTCCATTCATACTACGAAACGAAGATCCTTGCAGTGGTAGCTGCCAGGATATTTATGCGATGTGTCCCATGGCAGTCTCTATAGTGTATAGACCAACACACTGTTTACCAACAAGCGCGCGTTTGCCCCCCCCCCCCCCCCCCCCCCTCTTTTCCCTTGGGTCTGGGCGTTGCGCGTGCGAAGAGGGTTGACTCTGTGTATATCGACCCTTTAGACGCGTAGTAATGGCGCATGATGCCCGTTCCTGCTTTACACGGAAAACAAAATTGTAAACACGCAACCTTTAAAGGGTAACTGGAAAGAAAAAAAAGTGTTTTTTTTAAACAGCCTATTGGGACAAGCATGTCACAAAACAAATCTTCCGCGAAAAAATGAATTTTTTCTAGCAATATTTACGCCACAGGACGTAACTTAGTCGAGGTCACAACTTCTCCACATTTGAAACTCCCGCTCTTTCGACGCCCGCGGAGTGGCTGTTATACGTCACTCCGTGACGTACAGCAGCCTCTACGTGACGTATAATACCAACTTTGTGGCGCGCGATTTAAAACGGACGAAAATAGCCGCAAACTAAAATCAGTCTCGCGCAATAAATATTGCTGTAAAAAATTTTGTTTTTGGCGGACAAATTGTTTTGTGACATGCTTGTCCCAATTAGGCTGCTTAAAAATACACTTTTTTTTCTTTGCAGTTACCGTTTAAGGTGAAACACAGCGAAAGCCGAGGTGCGACGTCGGAGCCGCTAAGGCCCGCTTCAGGTGGGGCATTTTCACCGAGCAACTTGACGTCGCAACACCAGCAACACGGGCCGCCACCCGCGTTCACACGTGGGAACCGGATTGCTACGACCTTCCATCATCATCATTAAATTTTATTTTTCTTGCACTTTTTAGACGCACAGTTACGTGCTATAAACGTTTTTTTTTTTCTTAAATTATCTTTAAATAGAGTTGAGAATGCTAACTCATCTTTCTGGAACGGCTTATTCCCCCCAAAAAACGGTCCATTTCAAACCAGAACCAAGTTTTGAGTTGTCATCATCACCACCACAGGGATGTACGTTACATGAAAATATCGCGTCCCTGATTGGCTACTGCCACTTCCAACGTCTCCGACTTGTCCGAGTTGCTCGTCCGTTTTGAGCCGGGCCTGATCCTCAGCAATTCGTGTCGATCTGGGGAAAGCTAGGGAACAATCCGCAAGCAAACCCAAAATTGCTGGGAAAGTTGAACCGTCTGAAACGGACCATAGATGCCATTTCGGAGCAGATGGACAGAATGAACGGTAAAGGTGTGAGCGCGCATGCACCTTAGGGTCGGCATATGCGGTTCGTGTTAAACCAAGTAACTTTACTGGGCGAAAATTTCATAGCGTTTTGAAATTAATGAGGGCGTATTAAATACATAGAATTCCACCTGCCTGCACGTGCTAAACGAAAAGCGCCGAATAAACAGGGACAAGAAAGTAGACAAGACGAAGTGCACTTTCAAATGAAGGTTTACTGGAACAAACAGACACTGTTAATACCATCTTTCTGGCTATTCGTATAGAAAATAAAACTCTATTTGTCAGGTGCATTGACGGGGCACGCACTTGCTTTCCCCTTGCTTTCGATACAGAACGTAGATTAAGGCAATTTTATCTGCGTATCTCTCAAGAATTGTTGTTTGTGCTAATTCTCGGTCACATGGGCACCTATCGCAGTGCACTGTAAGACTGCCAGTAGAAGACAGATTTACTGACCATTCATGTTATCTTACTATTATACCTCGTTTCAGCTTCCGTCCGAGCGCAGCGAAAGGCTCAGGGACAGTTCGCAACTTCGAGAAGAGCATTCCTACGCACCACAAAGTAGTCCGCAAAAGTATCTTTTTTAGGGGCGAAGCTTCTTAGGGTCTAGCCTTGTCCGTCCGTCCGTCCGTCTGGCGTCCGTGCTCACAAAACAAGAAAATATGTTTGCGCAGTCGACAGGATTCGAACCTGTGCGGGGAGACCCCAATAGATTTCTAGTCCATCGCCTCTTAACCACTCGGCCACTACTGCGGGACGAGTAGGGGGCTCTGAGATGTGGTAGTAACTCAAGAGCTGGCGATGTCATGGATGAAACGTTGCATGTAGCCGCTCAACGTCTATAGAGGAGAGGGCGCTGCGGTCAAATGCGTATATAATCGCGTTAAACTTTGCCTGCATGGCTCTGCATTTCACCGACCATAAAGCAGTAATAATGAAGTCGAAACGCAACCCGGAACTCAGCACTACCTATGAGCAAAAAAAAAAAACAGGACCATCAGCAATACCTATGAACAATAAAATCAGTATCATCAGCACCACCAGAGCTTCGCCCCAGTCGACATCATTCACCACGTGGAGATGCGGTCATTTTTAAATAACTGTTTGTGCGTAAACATTGCACAATATTCCAGATGTGTACTGATGAGAATGATTTGCAACTAATTGAATTAAATATCTGAAGTTTATGTTTTATTAATATATATAAATGCATGTAGGTTTGGTGAAAACACGTACATCCGCTGGCAACACGGCTGCAGTGCTCGGTTCACCGTGCCTCGAGTTTTCTGTGTGATTCCGTTCCCGTAATGGCCAAATCATGTGCTTCGCTGCTTTCCTCACCGACTCGCTTCAAACCGTCCTTTTGCAAAGGCACGTTTGGGCGTCAGGCGCGAGAGGTCGTGATAAATGTCTACTTTAAAATTCGGCAGAAGACTCCGGTCCCGTCGTACCGCGAATGCGTTGTAAACAAGAAAAGCGTCCGGGCCACTACAATTCATTGATACGTGGGGAAATCAGGGCACCGCTGTATTTGCCGATTACATCGAACGCCGAGAAGCTGGTGGAAAGGACTGCGCCTCGAGCCCTTGCATATGCCATGCATATGCAAATCCAGACAATACAAGGAAACATCAACGGCCGGGTCATCGGGCACCTTGCAATGTGTACTTACATCTAGAAACTATGCCGAAATGCCGAGCGGGTGGAAAGCTCGGACACAGACGCCAGCGGCCAGCCTACGTTCTGACATCCCCTATGACTAAATTTCAGAACGTGAAAGGGCACGTTTTAAACCTGTAGCAGACGATACCGTTGATACACCCGTAGCAGACGAAATGCACGGCGCGGCGAGCGCGGGCGGCGCAAACGACCAGCGGCGCAGCGGAGTGATACAAAAGTGCAGGCAAGATCGCGTGACCTATTGCCGGCGTGTGATTGGCTCCGGCCACACGTAGCTTTGGCTGCGCTCGGACGGAAGCTGAAACGAAGTATAGGCATGACCATGCATATCATCTTGCTTGCTTCTTATCTTGTTATCATCGGCCGGTGAAATGTTTTAAAGGAGCGCCGAAAATGGCATTCGACGATATGAAGCGCGGTCGACGGCCCGCAACCGCGAAATCGCCCACTAACAGCTATCTGTGTAATATCGCTGTAAAACAAATAAAAACTGTGGCGATAACAATGGCGCAGGACACATGCCAAGTCGATGTAATTCTGAAATATTAAAAGCGGTTTGGATGTAAAAGAGGTTGACGTGGACAACGTATTTGCATTATACATATTGATAAAAGAGAAACGACTCGCCTATATGTTCCTCAGTTCAATCCTTAATCTGACAATTTGAATGTCAGATTCGCGACGTATGCAAATGCTGAGGAGCAAAGCCACCGTCGCACCAGAGTATACTAAGTTAATTTTGTAACAGAAGCACCACCCAAACAAACAATCGAGTAGCACTTTAATACTGATTCGCCAGATGTATTATTCAATCGGCTCGTCACCAACTCGTCATTGAACGATCCCGGAGAGCCAAAGAAGGAAAAGCTGGCAGAGTTCTTCGCCTGATCGAACAAAGAAAAACCAACACCGGGGATCGCGAAGCGCCAAATCTGTGGCTTCCAGGCCCACGGGAGGTTCTCCCATGTCCAATTAGATTCTCCCCAAATCCTCGACTAATTGGGACTAATGTCACCCCCCCCCCCCCCCCCTCTGTTCCCTTCTTCCCTTCTTCCAAGGGGGTAAGAAGAGAAGCCGGGAAAAGGGTAATAACAGACGACTTTATTCCCTTCCTCAGAACCCCGTGGCAGAAAAGGATAGAAGGATGAAACGATGGTTGTAAATAGGAGGGGTGATGAAACAGCTGGAAGGGGGAAACCCAAAGGAGTTTTATAGACAATCGGGAGGTAGGGAAGAGGAAGAAGGGTTGTCCAGAAAAGCCCGTGTGACCAGGAACTGTCCATTCCATGGGCGTACAGGCTTTTCTCCCCCGCCTGTCAGAAAAGGGTGCATATCCCGACGACGACAAGAATTCTCTGCTCGGTCTATAACGAGGTCATTTGACCGAGTCTCCGGTTACAGCGAGCTATAGGTGTCCGATGGGGTAAAGAGGGGACCTTTTCCTCGGCTTAGCGATGATGATGTTCGATGTCTCTTGCCGTTACAAAAAACCGGAGCTGGACCGATGGCGGGTTTCGGATATAATTATGGCTCTGAGCCTGGGTCCGGTGAAGTTGGACATCTTTCGCCTCCAAACGAACCGAGGGGTCGGTTGGTGTTTACGTGGTTCGGTGGTATCGTGTGTCGACTCCTCCATTTCACCCAAACAGAATGAGGAAGTAACACGATGATCTCGCTGCGCGTGTTTCCGAAATGAACAGCGGGCGTTCCTCGGCAAAGTATGAAGTTTCGTGTCACCGCCAGTCGTGGACATGCTTTTAATGAGGGTGTACCGATAATCTCGGAAAGGACTTTAAAACATTCGTGGCGTGCTTTATTTCAAGGCGAATAGCCGTACAGATATTTATGTATAACCACACACTACAGCGCACTATACTGCAAAAGTACACTCACTCTTTACACACGATAAAGAAAGGAAAAATTTAAACGAATCGCGCTGACTGACAACTCGGAATTCAGAGTCAGCGACTCTAAATTCCAGAGTCGCTGACGATTCTCGAGAAACGCATGTCCGTGGCGAGTCCCGAACCATCTCGTTGTCGATCATCAGCCAATCAGATCGCTGCGTTTGCCGATAAGAGCGCCGAAGAACCAATCGGAAAGCGAGAAGCGTCGACTTAACAAGCCACACCCTGCGATTCTTGAGTTGTCGGTGACTGCAATACACCTGCAAGCGGATTTGACGTGCGAGGAATGTAATATACGTATGTACGCGTGAGATTATCTGCAACGTATGTACGTTTTGGCAATGATACTCTCCTGGCGTCCAAAATGACTCCTCCAACTTACAAAAAAAGTATTTAGAAGTTGGATATTTTATGTGTGGCCACTTGGGTGTACGACATTTTCAGCGGCTTAGCAATATAAAAACACTCACAGCACTGCGACGCATATATGCGTACGACGTACCCACCCACAGCCTCGACTCCGCTTCATGACGGAGGATCGAAACAGGTGCTGTTCATAATTAGCGAGGTCCCACACCCTAAATTCGCAACAGGAGGCATTTTGCTCTTATTTGGGTGACGAGTCTTTTTGATTCCCACGCACTTTCTTCTATCGATCTCACACTCTCTCCTCCTGTTTCCTCCTATGGACCTTTCTTTCTTCTTTCATTCTTCGTTTTCTAAACTGGCTTTTCACGTCATATCCCCCCCTCCCCCCCCCCACACACACACACACATACACTTTCCATGCTCAGTCATGCGGTGGCGGCATTCAAAAACTTAACCAGAAGACAGAAAAATATTAGAATACACAACATTCGGTCTCTGTATATCTGTCGTACCTACCAGATAGGGATAGACACCACAGGTGTTGGGCCACCCGAAACAAAAAATAAAAATAAAATATCTCTTTGTATACGAACCATCGGAGAAAGGAAAGAAGACAAGACGGTCGAAACTTTTTAAAATGAAAACGCACAAACCGCGCGCGCGCGCGAGTGCAAGCACACGCATACTATATGCTTCATCGGTGGGCATCGATAATATCCCCGACACCTCCGAGGCCGGTCCTTCTTTGGTGATGGATCGGCGCTTGCGGTAATTTGGGAAGGATCGCCACGGCGGCTCTGCGCGAAAGGTCCGAGCAGTCCGAGCTTTCACGCGCCGATCCGCACCGCCAAGAAGTCCTCCTCACGGAGTCTCTCCATCGAGATGAGCGAGCGGACGAGTCGCAGCAGGGCGCCCGGCCGGTACACCCATCCGTATACCTCGCGTCGCCCCGCGGAGGTTCTTTCGTGGTCATCTACCTGAGGTTCTTTCTTTTCGGCGTCCGAGTCGTTGCTCGAGTGTGTGGGATATCCGGATGCTTCTCTGCGGATGTATGCGGCGGCCACAAGACGTGTCTGCAGTGTGGAGACGGTGGCGGTGTGGTGGCGCGTTCTTCCTCAGTCATAAAAGACCCCACGACTCCTGTCCCGAACTTTTCTGTGGGGGTTTCCATGTCTTCTGGAAGGCCTGGATTTGTGACTATCGTCTGGAATCTTTGACCACGCTTATATCATGTCTTAAATATAGGGGGCCAGAGGACCCAAACTATGACATCCATACGACGGTTCACTATAGCAAAAGCTGTTAGCAGGGCACACGTACGACGCTTTCTTCGAGTTACACTCTAAGAAATGCCATGCCCGTCTACTTACCGGCAAAACACTCGAAGAGCCAATCTCTGCGATCTGCGAAATCAGCTCAGCGAATGATGATGCGGAACATTCGTTTAGACCTCAAAACTAAGTCTGCGCTGTGGCATTACGCACTGCAAGCATGACGCTTTGCATTGCTTAATGCCACAGCGCAGACTTCAGTTTGAGGTCTAAACGGATGTTCCGCCTCATCATTTGCTGAGCTGATTTCGTAGATCGCAGAGATTGGCCCTTTGAGTGTTTTGCGGGTAAGTAGACGCGGAGGCATTTCTTAGAGTGCATCTTCACCCAACATTTACGTCATTGTTTTAAACTTAGATGACCTCAAATAGTTTGCGTGCTATAAAAATCCTCATCCGTTGGTGTCCTGTCATCTATATTCATTGAGTACCGGACGTATATGGATGAAATAACGGACCGGAGTCACTTAAGAAAATGACTCTGATTGTGGCACTAATGGCCTCTGTCCGCAGCACAAAGACACAAGCGAGACAGTAAGTGCATCTTAATAATACGAATAAAGTCGAGAGACAGAGGACGTGCATCATCACTATAGCTGATGCGATCAATAGTGATTATATGACCACGTAGTCTATATTGATTACATGATCACGTAACATATGATTACGTGATTAGGTAACCTGTAGTGATGGCCTTGTCATATAATCCGTAGTAATAACGTGATTACATCACTCCTCCCAGCATTGAGACGAAATGTTTTTTTGCGGAAACACGAGTACATAGCAATTATAACAATGGCTGGAGATGGTTTCGGATTACTGAGCGAAAGGTAAGTATAGTTTGATTGTCGCCTGAGGTAGACAGTATTTGGGGAAAACAGCAGGACGTGGTATTATTATTATATCTTTGTTACAGCATTGTGTGGCGCTTTATAGGCTTGAAAACCGGCCATAAACAATATACCATTCAAACTCATTTCAAAAGCTCGATGTTTGTTTCGAGGGTAACAAACACTGGCGTCACTCTCGAAAGTCGCTTAGTACACAATGTACCAAGATGGACTTACGGTGCTACACAAAATATTTGGTATTTAATTATTTTGGCCAATGAGAAGGACGGTTCGTACCGATTTGCGATGGTCATACGGTCTCGGCGGAAAAAAAAGGGTCTGCCACCAGGGCTGTGTGGCAATTTAGGCGCTGAACCAAACTTAAAAAAGAAATGCCAGTTATTGGCGTTCTTGGGGCATCGCAGTGTGACGCACTATCAATGCAGGAACTTCTGATAGCAGAGTGGCAGAGCCTCTCAATGAACTGAGATGGAATTTTTGATGCTCTAGAAAATTATGGACACGACAAATAAATAGCCATTCAATATCCAATCGGATTGACTTCGTAGTCGTGGAGACGAAAAAAAAAAGAGAAGTTACAAAGTGTAGCTTGACAAATCTTTGACCTCTCTAAGATAACATGGCTTTGTCAGCAGATAAATCCATCGAAATTAAACGAAAGAAGGAACACACACACAAAAAAAAAGCGCATTAGAAGATCATTAAACCGCAAAGTCAGCAACATTCGTAATAAAAGTTCACAACTTCCAAGGTACTCTAAAACTATATTCTTAAGGGGAAACTGAAGCGGTTCTGTATCTAAAGGAAAACACATAAATCGTCTTCATTTGGCCACCAGGATCACGAATATCGAGATTATTTTTCAACTTGGCGTACGGATGGTGCAGAAATTAATTTTTAGAGTACCTCCGAAGCCCCTCCTTCTCGGGGCGTGACGTAATATTAGGAGTTTTCGAAATCCCTGCTCTGGCGCATCTTCAGCGCCTGTCAAAGCTATGCACGCGCACTCTTGCTATTTTCAAAAAGTTCATAAAGAGACTTCACGACTGGCGTCAGGGCGGAAAAATATAACTGGCAAGCTTGCAATGGCACGCGGTGCCCAAAAGAGCGACACGCGCTTGGCGGCCCAATGAGGCTAGTATGACGTCACGAATAGTCGGAGGTTTTCCGTGTTTTCTCGCGTTTAGTTACATCTTCGGTGAAAACGAACGTGATATTCGGATTCACGGGTTACAAAAACGCCAGAATTCACCTCTAACTCGTTTTTTTCAATAAGTATTTCAGCTTCCCTTTAATTAACATTTGCCTTATCTGTCCGTTTGACACGCGTTTTATGTGAATATTCTTTTTTCATAAGTTCGTAGATCTTAGATGGAACAATGTAATGAGGTATTTGCAATCCGGTCTTTGTTCTAGTGTGCACCACTCCCCATTGTCTGGACTATACACATGAAACGAAGCCGGGTTTTGAACCAGTAATGCCAAATCAAAGAAGGATCTGCTATTATGATAATTACTATGCCTAGGTTGTCGCCTGAAAACAACACGTCACCAGGAACAGAGAGAGAGAAAAAGGAGAGAGCAAACCGTTTACACGAAAAGAACAAAAAGAAAAAGGCACAATGACTTTAGAAGAAGACGAAAACAAGGGAGAGAGAGGCCTCGCCGAGTGTGAAAGACATTCCTGAATCCGCCCTTGCCGATGCATCATTCAGTCCGAGGATTTGCGTCGACCGAGAGACGTGATCGATGCGTCTTGAGAAGGCGATATCCGCTCTAGAAGTGAAACGAGCTTGCTCACCCGGCTATAACATCACGTATATGTCTACCCACCTCGCGACTCTGCATGCTACGGCCGTCAAAGGAAGCGTTCCCCGGTCGGACAGTCGCCTCCGAACGTGGTCTGAATCCGTGATGATCCAACTTGCAAGTCATCTTCGTCTGCGATGCTTGTTGGCTTCTCTTAGCTGGTCTGTCCCGTCCCGGACTTTACCTTGGACCAAAAGCGGGCACCCCTTCGTCGGAGGTGTGGGCCACCTCATTAAAGTGTAAATGAGCTCGTATCCTGTCACTACGTTACTAATGTGGTGGTGGCACCTTCTTTTTCTCAGGCTTTCGCAAAGTCAGGGTTTGCTTAATGGAACGCCGACTTTCTTACTGATGTGCTATTATTGTTTTTTACTGGTTTATTTTTAATTTCGTAACATACCTTTGAAGTCGGTAGTGCGCCACACCTCCCTCACCATTTCAGCGTAATAGCCTCTTTTTTTTTTCGTTCTTTCATGTAAGCGATTCATCGATTAGAGGATCATTGCGTAACAGTAAGTGACATGATGTTTGATGCATAGCGGAGCGCGTTTTGAGTTTCGTTTCACAGGTGACATGTAAGCCCTCTCCATGAAACGATACAGGGAGGAGGGGAGAGGGGCGTGGAGGGAGTATAGTGTGTCTTTAACTAAAATAGCGTACTTCAAAGCAAAAAAAAAAAAAAAAAAATGGCAGCGATTTTGAGTTTTAAATTCCGACAATGCATGAAATGCAGTATGGGCAATTGGTGTGCCACGTGGTGTATTTTTTCTCGTTATATTGAGGGGGAAATTGAAAGGTTTGTATACGTAAGTGACGTCCATTTTCCACGCTAAATTTACCAGGGAAACTGGATTGGTGTTTAGGTCACAAGACGTGAATATTCACGCTACGTTTAGCGGGTAACTGAATTGGTGTATAGGCCACGTGACGTCAATTTCCCGCGAAGTTTAGCGGGGAAACTGAATCAATGTTTTGGTTCCAAGACGGGCATTTTCCCGCTAAATTTCGCGGGGAAACTGAGTTGACCTATTGGTCACGTGCCTTCAATTTCCCCAAGGTGTATCGGCCACTTGACACCAGGTGATGTCACGTGACGCCACTTTCCCGCCAAATTTTGCGGGAAACTGAATTGGTGTATAGGTTGCGTGACGTCAATTGTTCCGCTAAATTTAGTGGGGAAACTGAAAAGCTTTATAGGTCACGTAACGTCAAGTAACGTGACATCAATTTTCCCGCTGAATTCAGCTGAGAAACTGAATTCGCGTATAGGTCTCGTGATAACAATATTCCCGCTAGATTTAGCTGGAAATTGACGGTCGGACGGACAAAAGTTTGGGATTTCAGGGAAGAGCTAAAAAGCATTTCATGCTTTAAAAATCAAGCTAGAGTGCTTAACAATTGTCTGCAAAGAGCGTCTTGAATTTAACACCTTCTGGAACTCGTCTCCCACAGGTGTGTTCAGCGTCCTGTAGCTGCCCATGCATTGCAGCAGAGTCCTGGAAGAAGCAACAAATTACGACACAGGAGTAGCTGGGCTTACAATGGGATACTGCGAGGGGGCTGTAGAACACTAGAGCGCACGACACTTGAGTGCCGACATTAGAGCGCCGACACTAGAGCGCCGCGACGTTAGAGCGCGCGACACTAGAGCGCCTCGACGTTAGAGCGCGCGACACTAGAGCGCCGCGACGTTAGAGCGCGCGACACAAGAGCGCCGCGACGTTAGCGCGCTCGACTCAAGAGCGCTGCGACGTTAGCGCGCGTGTACTTAGAGCGCCCGTCACGAGAGCGCACAACCAGTCCAGCGCGAGCTGGGCCGACCGGACCGGCCACTCTTTCGGTCATCGCGTGTTTTATGTAAAATTGGCAGGGATTTATTCCGTGGAATTCAGCAATGACATTGCGAAATGAGTCGACGAAATGTTTGCGTGTGACAAACCAAAAAGTGTTACAAAAAGCTAACAGAAAAAGAGTAATATCTGTAGCGTGCATTTTTGCAGGAAAAAAAACAACAACAAAGATTGCAGCTGACCTAGCCTAGGTCAGCTGCAATGTTTTTCTCTAAGTTTTATAACTTTTTCTCTAACGTTTTCTAAATCAAAGAACTAATGAAGGCTTCATTAGTTCTTTGATTTTGTATATCACAGATTTTCAGGGAAGGTTTTCCTGTATTCGTTAAAAGGCTGAAAAGATCTGCATGCGATAAAATTGCGCTGAGCTTTCCTTCGATGAGTTTTTTACTGATACGTTTTAGCGGTGATCTTTCTTCATTACGGACATGGACGTCAGAATACCATTTAAACTTATGCGAGGGATGTCTAAATAGCCACCAAATAGATCGGAGCCCAAATGCCTCTCAAGAATAGACCGAATATAGCAAAAAAAAAAAAAAAAACTGTTTATAGTATATCCGAGAGGCGCACCGCAGCACTGTGAAGAAATCTTAGACTCCCTGCTCCACTCAGCTGCAAACTTTCCCGGTACCTATATGCCCCAGCCCACTCCCCTGCTCCCTTTTCTCTCCGATGTCCGTAAACAATTGGTTAGAAAGAGTCGTACCCTTTTTATTTTTTATTAAAGGCGTATTCAATGAATGAAAAATCACCAATGCTTCAATTCGATGAGTCGCACAATTTTGTTCTGTCTGTGGAGCCACGGATACATCACACATTTTTCGGTGTTTGCTCAACTGGTTGGGCGCTCTCGTGTCGTGCGGCGCGCTACTGTCGCAGCGCCCTCGTGCCGCGCGCTCTAACGTCGGCGCTCTAGTGTCGCGCGCTCTAAAGGCGCTCTCCGCTGCGAGGGTACGGTGCCTGGGTGGAACGCTTCTCCGACTGGTGTCTTTGGCGCTCTATACCTTCCAATAAAACAAACTTGGCATTCGCGTTTATACAGCGTAAGGTGAGTCTGACATTGAGTTGCGGCGACACCGACTTACGCTGTAGATGTGCAATTTAGCCAGTGCAGAACAACCGCTAGCCTGGTGACTTTAACGTGCATCACGCAGTATATTGATGCACGACGGCACGCCTGTACGATGCTCGTCCATATGGGAACGGGGAAGGGTGGGGATTGAACCCAGAATCCCTGGGTTCTGTAGCGGGAGCTTTCGCTCCACGTGCTCCGAGCTGTGGACGGCCTGTAAGTTCGTCTGCTCTTGGCACACCTCGTGCGTCTGTTTAACCCCCCCCCCCCTTCCCCCCAAAAAAAAGGAAAAAAAAAATGCGCCACGTGCTTTTGTTTTCCCCCGACCTCAACCAATGACGACGAAATCTTGGATGCCTCGTCATCGCGCGGTTTCTACGCGTTCTCTATGCTATCCGCTCATTGAAATGCTCCCCCTTGCGTTCCGATGCGCGAAAAACGCATTTTACAACACTTGCTCGCCGTATATACCGCCCGGCACGCATCGAAAGGGGTCCCGCAATGGAAACATGGTAACGTCAACGAGAGTCGGTCTGTCGTGCTGTCGGATGTCGCGATCCTAACAATTGGTCTTAACAATTTCGGGAAAAAAAAAGTAAGAGCAAACGCGAGTGACGTTGTCGTTGTGGCGTCGCAACTCTTAACAGCCGAAGCTTTCACGCACTGTCGAACCGGTGAGCGACCGGCAGCGCAACAGGCATCTGCCGCAGTCACCTGCGTTGCTGCTGCCACCGCCAGGATCGTGGCAGGCAACATCATGACAGAGCCGCACATGATAGAGAGTTTGGTCATTAATTGGTAAGAATGGGGCGAAAATAAGGGCACGCAAATTGGCCGAAATTCTTTCGATGACCTTGGGCGCGATGATGGACAGCTCTTGTGACCAACCGCTAGCTACACAGTGTTCCCATAGCGGAGGCAATGAGCTTAACAAATATACCCTCCAATCTCAATTTCCACAAAATGATGTATTTGAGTATTTCATTTCGGCACGCTAGAGTTGAAATTTGCGACTCTTTGTAACTGAAAGGGCAAAGCACGTGACGTTGTCGTCACGGCGACATTCAAAATGCACGCAATCTTTCTTTTGATTGCACTCGCGGCCGCGGCCGCTGCCACGACGAAGTGGACGCTAAAAACTGCGGATTCGGCTCCGTGGGAGTTTTGACCCTAACCCCGAACGTGCATTGGCAGTTTCGCCTCCCGTTTCCGGAAATGTCACCTTTTTTAGCTCAGTAAAGGCCCTCAGCACCCTGAAACTCCCCTTTTCCATCAATCTCTTGCAATAATCGATTCGTGTACTTTCAACCTCATACATGAAAAAAAAAATCTGCTTTGCGGTACGCGTATTCTTTAAAGGGGCCCTGCAAGGACTTTTTTACTGGTTTTTAATTTGCATCGAACGTGAGCGCACTGAACGTAGTAACTTAATGAAACTTTTCTTTTCTCGAATTTAGCTTTATTTTAAAAGTTATTGGCAAATTAAAATTACAAAAACAGGCAAAAAATAACCACCTTCATGACGTCTTTGGCCGCTAGAGTGACCGTAAACTAGAGGAGGGGTTGTGAGCAGTTTCATGCTGACTCGTCCCTCGTTCATTCTCGGTCGTGGGCTAAACCAGGAAGTCTTTTTGTTTGTTTAATGCGTAATCACGCTTCTTGTTACTTACTAATGTTACTTACTAATGCAAGGAAGTTCTGGCAAGTGGTCTCGCCTAGCAAGCATAACCCCTCACCCATTCTCCACGACAGTAGTGGAACCATTTTGTCACCTCATGAATCATCAACCATATTCAACTCGTTCTTTAGTTCCGTGTTCACGGACGAGTCATTTCCATTACCGCAGATGTTGTGCCGTGCCAGCACGAGCATGGATGACATAACATTTACACCAAACGGAGTAGTAAACGTCATCGAACGTTTGCGTGCACATTCGGCTTGCGGGGACGATAACATCACCTCTAACTTTCTCAAAATAACCAAAGACAAAATATCAATTATTTTGTGCCGCCTTTTTCAAGCTTCACTTGATTTGTCAGAATTACCGCTCGATTGGAAAGTTGCAAAAGTCATCCCTGTACATAAGCATGGAAACCGCAACGACCATTCAAATTACAGACCCATCTCTCTGACAAGCATACCATGTAAAATATTCGAACATGTCATCTACTCTCAAGTCATGGACTATCTTAACAACTTTAGCTATCTTCACCCTCAACAACACGGCTTTCGCAAACATCTTTCCTGTGATACTCAGTTATTTGAATTCGTAACAGATCTCCACGATAACTTTAACGACTCTTATACTAGTGACGCAATTTTCATTGATTTCGCTAAAGCCTTTGATACTGTCCCTCATCAACGCTTACTTCTAAAACTTTCTCAATTAAACATAAATGATCAAATCATCAGTTGGATCTCATCATTTCTCACCAATCGTAAGCAGTATGTATGTATAGATGACACGTCCTCGCCAGCCATTACAGTTAAATCCGGAGTTCCACAGGGCAGCGTCTTAGGTCCACTTTTGTTTCTCATCTACATAAACGACTTACCTTTACTAATCTCGTCATCAGTGAGGCTTTTTGCTGATGACTGTGTACTGTACCGCCGAATTTCTCATCCTAGCGATTCGGAGCTCCTTCAACGCGACATCGACATCTTGGGTGAATGGTGCTTAACGTGGCAAATGAACATAAATGTTACTAAAACCAAGCTCATTTCTTTTAATTCCTCAAAACACCACACTCCCTCGTACTCAATTTTTTGTGATCCTATTTTATCCACTCAATCATACACGTACTTAGGTATCACTTTTACCGATGATCTAACCTGGAATGCCCATATCGAAAACATCGTTAACACATCATTAAGAACTCTGGGATTTCTGACGAGGCATTTATACCTTGCTCAACAGGACGTGAACCTTACTGCATATAAAACCCTCGTTAGATCGAAACTTGAATTTGCTAGCACCATATGGGCTCCTCATCAACTTTACCTAATTAATAGGCTAGAATCAGTCCAGAATAAGGCCGTCCGCTTCATTCATCGAAATTACAGTACGAAAACCAGTGTCTCCCAACTAAAGGTTCTTTCTAATTTAACTTCTCTCGAATCACGTCGCACAGTCGCTCGCCTTACTCTTTTTCATAAGTTTTATTACAACATGCCATCATTCATGCTCACTGACTGTAAGCCTGCCTCATACATTTCTTTGCGTCATGATCATTCCTTAAAAATTGCACCTATATTCGGTCGCACTAATAGATACAAATACTCTCCTCTTGCTCTGTCCATTAAAAATTGGAATTCTCTCCCAAACGACGTAGTCACTGAACAGAACGAAATAATATTCCGCGAAAAATCTTCGGCTTTGGTACTATGATATGTTTTCAGCGCCACGTCTTCTTGTGTTTGCTATAAATTGCGCACTGTGTCCCCAGTTCTGTTGTGCCCGGTTTGTGTAAACTTTGTTCTGAATTCTGTATAGTTCGTTCTTTGTTTTTGTTTGTTGTTAATTTTTAACCTTAGTTAGTTCTTTGATTGCTATTGTATCTTGCATTTGTTTGTATTTTTCTAGCCCCCCTCCCCCTCATGTTTTTGCAAGCCTTTCGAGTGTGCTTATGTCGTCAATGCTAGAAAGCATAAATACTACACTGACAACAAAGTTGGAAATTTACCGAGGGCCTTCGGCTGGACAATTTAACGGGGGGCAAGTTAGCTTTCAAGAATATTCGAAAACTCTTAACAAATCTCGCGCCTTGTCCTGTTTCCCTTCGTCTGTGTCCCTGTATTTTTTCGGCGCTTTTTTGCTTGCAATGAACCAACTGGCCCAAATCTCGCGCTTTTCGTTTCTTTGGCGTTCACCTGGAGAATTAGTGGTTAAACGTTTCATCGACATTTCAAGCAGCGGTGTTAGGGTGGGCTTTGTTCTTTTTTTTTTCCTGAACTTAAAGTTCTCTGGGACGTCATAGAGTTCCTGTATATAGCTACCTACGGTAGCAGAGTTGCGCATTCAGCCTCGGCGGGTGGCCGTAGCGCCGGCTTTCCTGCACGCTCTGGATGCTTTGCTCCTCACGTGACTAAATTTGGCGAATAGCGGCGCCGCGCGCGCCGCCGCGCATAGAAAACAGGAGAGGAGGAGAAGGAGGGCGAAAGCAGGGGAACATACGCCGGGGCGCGAGCAACGTCGGCGGAGCGACCGTAAAGGTGGCTTTCTTGCACGGCGCCGGATGCTTTGCTCCTCACGTGATGGATCTCGGCGAATAGCGGCGTGGCGGCGCGGGGAAAACAAATGCGCAACTGTGGCTCCCGTAGGGAGCCTATACAGGAACTCTAGGACGTCAAAGACTGGAGCACCGCCTGGTGGCGTTTGCCATAAAAAGGGTCTACACGGCTCTGCAGCATGACACTTATATGACGTCATCAAGCGGAAAGAGCAGGGTTACTGTCCTTATTATCCGTGAAGCACGCTCCTCGGCCCTCGCACGTCCAGATAAAGCATGAACTTGTGGCTTTACCTGGACTATAGGAGGAGTACTGCGAATCACTGAGCGAGTTCTCCACTCGTACCTGTACCTTTCACTCGCTTGCTGCAGAATGCTCCGTCTCACTTGATGGTGAGCGGCTGCTTATAGGCTTTACTAGTCCGAGGGAGTGTAACTGTGGTCACCCGTTGCAACAGATTTTCTGGAATAGCACCAAGCGGTTTTTGTAATAATTGTCACATTTACCTGGGTGTGCACATGAGCAATGATTCACGTTAGAATGCGCACGTAAACTACATAGCACGCAAAGCGCTGTCAAAGATTTGGCACCTTCGTCGACAAAATGTTAAACAGGCCACAGCCGAGGTTAAATTGATCGCATACAAAACATTTGTTCTTTCGACTCTTGAATGCGCTGCAATTGTATGCACACTGCAAAAAAAAAATATTTCTTCACTTGAAAATATTTAAAAAAAACACTCCGTTTTGTTTTCACAAAAAAAAAAAAAAATAAATAAATAAACGTCGTCACGATTTAGCTTCGGCCCTTTATGAGCAGGCGGGTTTGCTTACGTTACAACTATAGGATGCAAGGTACATAGATTAAAATTTACGTTCAACCTTAGTCTTTGTCACGTAAACCTGGACAGATCATTATACGTTACACATCGCGCGGTGTTTTTAAATATTCATTCAGGAATCGGAACAGCTAGGCTTTCGCTGAATACAGCTCTAAAATAGACCCTTTTAAGGGATGCGTATTTTCCAAGAACGGTACGTGAATGGAATATCCGTTACCAGAAAACAAAATAGTTAATTCATTAAATTCATTGCATTTTGTCAATCGTCTAAATTAGTGTTCTTAACGATTAAATAGCTGTGTTTGTGTTTTTTTGTGTTCTGCTTTTTCTTATTCTCGTGATTTGGCGCTTTACAAACGTTGCTTCGTTGCTATACTGTCTTACGCCGTTGCTTTGTGCCCTTTTTGTGTTTTCACTCTAATTAAAGGCATTTTCGGACGTTACAGTCGTGTTTCTCTTTTCTTTACTTTTATTCACTTCATTCACGTCTCTGACTGGAGAATGTAGTATTTCAAATAATAATGAATACTTGCAACCGGACTTCTAAGGCCATGACAAATTCCATTCCGAAATGGTTTGTCCACTGCTAACCTTACTGCTATGAGAATTAAAAAAAATGTCGTTTCAAGTTGCTTCCCCTTGCCGTGTAAGCTCCGCTCTTTGGCATTGCACAGATGCATCATCAGTGGAGCGTGTCAGACGCCGGGCCCTTGTGCTTTGCGAACTGCTGTGCAACGGATCGTAAGGAACGACCTTGGTCGCGTCATCCAAGGACGATACGATGCCACTTCCAACATAACAACTAACCTAACCTAACATAACATAACTTGTAACCCTGCACATTAAATGGATTATGAAATGACTTTCCAGCTTTTTTTTTTTCGAAATGAAGACCCTAATTAATTTTCAATGTTCATAGAACCCGGAGCAGGACTTTGTTTTCGTTTTATTGTCCCTAGTTTTGCTTACACACACACACGAACACACACACACACACACACACACACAAACACACACACACACACACACACACACACACACACACACACACACACACACACACACACACACACACACACACACACACACACACACACACACACACACACACACACACACACAAAACAAGATGAAAACTCACGTTTGCTTTCCTCCTCGACTCGACCGCGGACTTGGCTACCAACATGTGAAATCACGTGGCCGTGACGTAAAGTATGCCTTTCTACCGGAAACGGAAGTCCTTCCAGCCGAGTAAGGAAGCCGTGTCAGTCAAGCATCGCGTTGCGACGAAGTGACGTTTTTGCGACGTCGACTACTGAGGTTTCCATGGACGCGCCGATTGCTTCGTAAGACTCGTTGGTCCGTGACGCTTGTGCGATAAACGCCACGGCTATGGATACGTCGCAAATGACTGAAGTGCAGCTTAATGTTTTGATATAGTGAAGGTATGGGCCCTGTTCCGTACGCAGGGTTGCCCACGCGGAAAAACGAGAACTCGCCCGACGAAGGCTGCAGCAGTTCGGTGCCGAAACCGGCCGCGGAGGAGTGGCGATTACTCAGTACAGATTGGTAGGCTCATAATTCGGCTGCAAACACAAAACGCTACAAACGAAGTAATATAAATTTCTAATGAAATTCCTCGTGTAGAAACCTCTCGTGCTCTCGTTGACGCTGCGGCTTATGCAACCGGATATTAAATTCGGTCATTTCCGTCGAAGGTATTCATCGACAATTTCATCGTTTGCGAGCACAGTTCGAGTTACACAACACTCGCATACAATACGGAAGCTAAATTCAACTGACGTGCTCGGAAAAACGAAGAAAAAAATACTCCGACACTATGGATATTGCGGTTACTTCGCTAGGTGGCGCTGCCTACCGAACATTGCAGAAAGTTTCGCCAGAACTCGTTTATTAATCCACCCATCCATACACACAGCATAGTTGAGAGCGTTCGAGAGAGAGAGAGAGTGTAAGAGATATATAGTCCGCTTTCACTTGACAAAATTTTATGCCGAAAATTGGGATTTAGCCTTCCTGATCTCGCGTACTAGTCTTCTTTTGATACCATTAACAATATGCAGTCAGTAAAATTCGGTCCAAGAAGCGTTTCGTGGTCTCTTTAACTGTAACAAGCACACCCCTGGGCCACTTTTTTTTTGCGTTTTTGTTTCGCCAGAAACGGTTCATACTCGGAAGGAAAGCTCGCCCGAGAAACATCATCCCTGCCGCACACTTATCCCTAATATCAAGCCTGTCTTCCCTTTCCCTTGCCTCCGATTTTCCTTCATATTTTCGCAGCATACTACCAAAACACTCGTCCAAACACCATTATTGACGAGGCCGAGAACGCGGGAACTGGGGATGACGAACGCCTAATCTCCGTCACCCCCCTCCCCAGCCTTTTTTTTCTCCCCCTGCCCAGTCGCTTGGTTACCAAGCAGACTCATCTTCGTAACACGGAAGAAGAACAGACACGCCGGTGCACTTAGACAACAAACCCCTAACCCGTTTTCCCAGTCCCCCACCCCTCCTTTTCGCACCCCGCACCTCACTGCCGTGCACCTTTTTCCCGCCATTCCTTCAACACCTATTTCCCCTAATGAAGAAATCACTCAGCGTCCGAGAGCGTCACGTGATGCTTTGCCTCCCCTCTCCCCAACCGGTGTGCCTAGATTTCAGAGTGTCTCCAACTGCCCGATCGGGCGCACGTGGTCCATGGGCCGCTCATGAAACAAGTTGAATAGAGGATTGGGCGAGTTGGCTCGCCAATAATAGTACAAACAGCGCAACGACACGAACAGAGTACACGAGGACAGATGAACACCAGCGCTGACTTAAAACTATACTTTATGGGTGCTCACATCGAGTATAAATACGCTGACATATTCCTGCCCTATAGTTGGCCGATCTGGCAATACAAGCTGCACGGATTAGCCCAAAGCGTCAATCGCCTACAAGCGTCTGCCAGCTTGGCTGAGCCTATCCGTCCGCGATGCTCCTCGCCACCGGGCGCGCGACGCCACCCGCCACCAATCCGCGTGAAATTCGGTGTCCGCCATTAAACTGCAATATCTCTTCGCGGTTTGAGGTGCACCCCCTCTGAAATCTAGGCTCTTTACACACAGCGCTCGCGATCGCAGCGCCGCCGCCACGAGTAACTCAATCCATCTATGCACCTCGAGTGTTAGAGTTGAGGGCGTGGAGAACGAAGCGATGTCCTTTTCTCCTTTTTCCTGTTTTCCTGATGTTTGCGCCCCCTCTGGGCAGCTCGCTGGATCTGCCGAGATTACGGCGGTGGGAGCTGAGGGGATGTAGTGTGGAACTCTGGCAGCTGCCGCGGACTCGGACCGATGGCCGCCGACACCTCCGCTTGGGGGAGTGCGAGTAAAAAAAAGCAAAGAAAAACGAAAAATAACAAAAAAAAAGAAAGAAAACCGGGAATCGGTCTGGCCGCGAGCTTGGGGAAAGGTTGGGGTTTTTGGGGATATAGGGTTACGAGCGCGATGACGGAAGGGGGTGAGGGAGCTCCTCCTAAACGACGGGTTATTCTTTATCCGGGGCTTTTCGGGGTTGTAAGGCCTTCTTTTTTTTGTTCTTTTTTGTTATGATCAGTCCTTCCGAGTTTTAATAGACTCACTCACTCCCTGACGGGCTACGGTACGTTTTGTTTGTTTGTCTGGTTCACTTTCATGGGAACACGCAGTAGCCGAAGTGTTTTCATGTCTAGCTTCACCTGAGGGACTTTAAATGTGTCCAAGCACTGTTAACGCGAACATCCATGGCAAGTGTCTACGGCTTTACAGTTTTTGGTCAAGTAAGGTATTAGCGACAGAAAATTGGTATAACGCGGCTTGACACTGGCTCTCCTGTGCTTGGGTGACTTTGAAAAAAATACCGATCGAGCCTCATCAGCTTTAAAATAGGAGCTCGAGCTTTTCGCCATTTCAACTAAATGTTTTCCTTCCCGTTTCGCGCTTTAGCCGCAAGGCAATACCGGTTTTCGCAGCAAGTTCATAAAGGCAAGAGCTCCGCGCTTTTCTCTGCTTCACGTCTCTGCCGCCAGGAGGCATACCTTCATATAAATTTGTAAACGAAAACATATGTATATTACCTGCGCACGTAAGCTCTAACATTGCGTGCGCGTTTATGTCGACCGTCCAGACACTCTTCATTTTCAAGAAGATATGCAGTTCTCGGCGTCATTATAAAAAACGCTTTCTGTGAGCTGTCATCTTTGTCTACTGGAAAGCACAGTTACCTTCCGCTGGATATCGCATTACACGAACTGCAGTCGACGCGTTTATAGTGCCGGTTTGAGCACAATTTGCGTCTTGAAAAATGCACGGTTGCCTTTAAAACCTTAACACTTAGAATCTCCAAAGACAACGTTAGTACAACCATTGAAGGGTGTCCTTGAACTTGGTTCGTGGAGGATTTGATACAAACCTATAGCACGGGTCCCTCGGAAAACAAACTAAATTAATGTTCGTACATATCCATGCAATATATACTTCCCGCGCTGTGAAGGTTCTTCGACAAGCTGCGTGTTTCACATTCCTTGCTGGAAAGAGCGGTGCCTTTGCAATCTTTCCACAACTCGAACGTTTGACAAGCGTTGATGGCCCGCTCATGGCTCTTTGCCTACCCTACTCTCGGCATTTGTTGTCTTCTTCCGAGGGACGTCCTGCATCTTGGAAGGCCACCTCCTTCGCGACCAATAGGAAACTAGGGGGCGTTTTCACGCCCCCCCCCCCCCTCCCCCCAACCCCAAACCCAGAATAAAACCGAAAACGTGACCACGACGTCGGCGCGCACGCGCTAGCAGAAGTCTCTCTATCTGAAATCGCAACGCCATTACAGGAAACGCGACCTGAGCAACACGAATGACTGCACAGAATAACACGGGCTCGTAGCTTTCAAATGGTCCGCGTGCGAGCATCCCCTTCTTTGGGCCACGCAGTTCACGAACTCGTTGAACAACCCGCCACAGCGGAACGCCAAAGAGAAAACAACAGCAGCAACAACGATGCAGACAATGTCGGCCTCTTGTCCACACTAAACTGCACCGTCCATCGGCACCCCCCCCAATAAATAGCAAAAAAAAAAAAAATGGCTGGGCCGCTCGCGCCAACCGACAAGCCGTCCGAACGCACACGCTGTGATAGAGACCTCTACCCCGAAGTGATTGACCACTCCATCTATGTCAAGACGCGTGAGAGGTAACAAAAGGATCCCCAAATGTCTTCCGATACGCCGCTGATGGGAGGACCTGATGGCCACGTCTCGGCGCTCTTTCCTCGCACCTTCTCTTGCTCCAGGAGGCAGCTCTTTCGCTTTCGGTTTCCACCGTGCCATCGTGGCGTTTTGCTTTCTGTTCTTCCTTCTGTCGATCACTGCTCGCTAGGGCCGTCGGTCAGCCCATTCCTTGGCACCGCCACCTCCGCCGCTGCTGCAGACAAGCATCGGCCGCGCTATTCATTGTCGAGATTGGGGCGACAGCATGAATGCCTTCGCGTTGATGAAGATGTTCGGGTCGGCTCGCGCGCGAACTGCTCTCGCTGGCTTCTGCATCTTGGTCTTTTTGCTTATCGATGGGTTCTTTGGGTTTGTTCTTTCTACGCGCCGGGGGGAGAGACATCGAAAAGAAACGGAAGAAGGGAGTCGACAAAAAGGTTGCGTTCGTCTCACGGCACCCAAGCATGACGGTCCGCGCACCGCGGGCACGTCTTCTCCGCCTGGTACTCGCTCCGAGGATGCATCAGGATGGAGGAGAAGGGACAAGCGTTTCTTTGCCGAAATTGGCGTCAACAACTCGCCGGATCCGAACAAAAGGAGCGTGAGAGGGCGAAGCTGGGGGAGGGAGAGATCAAAGAGAAGGGCGGGTGCCAAATGAGAGATGGCATGAAGCTGCCCCGATTTCCTGCTTGTCTGTTTCTGCAGGGACGCCTGCGGCGCGTTCCACGAGGCGTCTTCTGCTTCGAACGCTACAGCGTTGCGGAGGGAAACTCGCTGCCTGCGCCATGATTGAAATTGTGGACGCGCGAGTTTAGACGACTTGGAGAGCGCGCGTGCTCGAGAGGGTGTTGTTGTGCGAATGAGTACTTAGGTTTTTGCAGCTGCGTCGGCACTTCGCACCTTCTTTTCGTCTCTTCATTCGTCTCGGAGGGTCAAGGCGCGGTCCGCGAGCTCAAAGCCGGTGGAATGGAGCCGACTTCCCGTGTGATTGTGCGATCGTCACAGCGGATGGGTCCGCGAGAACAATCGTCGGTGTGTGTGTGTGCTTTGGTCTGCCGTTGCGGGGAGCCTTTTGTGCGCACCCGTCAGCTTAATTTGCAACGGTCGCTGCTTCTGCCGTGTTTATTCGTCCTCGCGTGAGAAGTGCGTTTCATTTTTGTGTTCGAGTCAATGGCTACTGTTTTTCGCGGCTTATTTGCGCAGCTTCAAGGGGCATCGACTGATGGGGTATTCCACAGTGCCTCGGTCACAAATGCGAGCTTCAAAATTTTCCTTTGCTCGAACCTCAAAAAAAAAAAAAAAAAAAATGACGTAGCAAAGATGTTTCATCTATATAGGTTTTGTGGCGTGTGAGAGACCACAGATAGTCTTGCGGAACGTCTATCTAATGACCGGCTAGGAAGCTGCATGATTGCTGATTCTTGCTTACATTACATTATTTATTTATTTACACTATAGGGTGTATTCACTGGACGCCATATTTGTGGGTGCTGTTTAGAGCGCATGCTCAGAACGCGCTCAAATCAATAGGCTGCTAAGACCGGCACTCTTGATGGTGCGGAATGAACGTTACAAAATAACTGTGGAAGCTCGCCATCAGCACGCGCTCAGCATTCGCGCACACAGCTATGGCCGCCAGTGAATACTCCCTATAGACGAACACGTGGCGCTGACGTCACGCAGCTGCGGTGGCGCTGTCGACGGCACTGCGCATGCGCAGACGCGTCACTTCACGCGAATTCGGTTTCTGCGCACGCGCAGTGCCCACACCCGGTGTGGGCAAACGCGGGCTTGTTTGTAAACAGCGTGTCGGTCTATACCTAAAATCCCAGGGCCGGCTTGCTAGAACAGAGTCTCAGCTGAGACTGGGTGAAAGAAAGCACTGCAAAGGCTGGGGCGCGCGAGCGTCATGAGACGCAGCCACGGTGTAAGATAATACTCTTCAGGTGAGGACAGCGCGCTCCTCGCGCAGTGCAGATAAAGTTCGCTTTTCACTCTCTCTCTTTCTTTCTCTCACTATGGTTTCAAGCGGCGCCGGCAGATGACTCGTCGACCCGTGGGCACGGCAAAGACGGCTCGTGCCGCCTCATGCTCCACACGCGCAGAGCTCCAGCGAGGTTGTCGCTCGTGCAGAAAGACCACGGTGTACCGAGGTGTCATGGCAACGAGATAATTTTTTTCGCTCTCACACAGTTTCGCCGTTTGGCCGCCGGCGACACTGTCAGCCGCGGGCACGGCGGCCGCGGAATAATGCAGCCTTTCGGATGCCCGTCGAACGAACACCATCTGATTCCTCGCGCCGCGCGTTCAGCCCCGCCGTGTCCTCACCTAAAGAGTGTATCTTACACCGTGGGAGCAGCTTGAGTCCCGCTCAGCTCGTGCGCTGGCTTTGCAGTGCTTTCTTTTTCGCCCACTGTCAGCTGAGACGCTGTTTCTAGCAAGCCCGCCCAGATGACATTACTGTAACGATAAATGAACACAAATATTTTTTTTTTCTTTTTTACACGGACAACAACCAAGGGCGTAACTAAACGATGAATAAGAATACAAATCACATATATTAGGAAAAAAAATTCAATTATTAAAAAAAAAAAAAAAAATCACATTTAAAATTTTTGAGAAAGTGAGATATCGGTCGGCATTTGAGGTACGAATTGAATGTACCGGTTCACGCGGTAGATGATCAATTTAGCAATTCATTTATGCATTAGATACGCTGGGAGCAGGCATCATCGGGTTTTTGTCGCTTCGTCGACATGTGCTACAGATCAAGTCCTCCCAAAGAACAAAGTCGTGTTGCTGAAGTTACGACGTCACCTAAAAAAGGCCGACGCGGGGCGCGAATTGGACGCGAGAGCTACGTCACCGCTCGGTTGAGAGTCGTGTCAAATCAGCGAGGACCGGCGTCCCGGCCGAACGCTGACGTCACAATCGTCTCCAATCCGACCCCCGCGTCGGCCTTCTTTAGGTGACGTCATAAATTCAGCGCTACCTCTGGAACTTATTCTATCATTTCTTTTTTTTTTTTTTGTATCTTCGACAGTTCTCGCACAAGGAACACAACGGTCCCCTCAAACTATATACTGTAAGCGACTTAATTTTCGCTTGGCTCAAATTTTCGCGAATCGGGCCAAAGCTGAAAATTTGGAATTATTCGCGGGTTCTAATTTTCGCAAATCGAGTTTAGCTTCCATAGAGTTCACATATTGCCCGAATCGTTCGCGGGATGTATTTTTCGCGAATTGTAGGCGATTCGCGAAATTCGCGAAAATTAGGTGCTCGCGAAAATTTAGTCGTTTACAGTACACGGTGCCAGGGAACGCGTCCACGACCGGTGTGTACATCCTGTAACCGGTCTTGTACAAAGTTGACCCGAGAAGAGAAAGGTAATGTTACAACTGCAATTATTCTTGGCTAAAAAGCATTAAATTGGGTTACTTGATTACTCCGGAAGAAAAATAATTGGCCGTTACTTGGAAAATGAACCGTTACTTCTCCGATTACTTCAAAATTTTTTTTTTTTAAACGACCGATTTTTTCGCCGGTTTGAAAATGGGTCTTTTGCACTGTTCAATGTTTGATTAGAATCGCCGAATTATAAACCTCTTATCTTTTCGATACACCAATTTTGGTAAGCCTTCCTTCTGTCGGAGATTCGGTTCTAGAATTCCTTGGTGAAAAACTTGTAGAGAAACAAAGGGCGCCATTTAAAAAGGGGAGGAAAAATTAGCAACGGTCACGAGTGATTTTCGTGCTTCCAAAAGTGATCAGATTATTCTCGCGATTACTGCATCGAAAGTGCTCCCGAAGTGGCAACAAATGACCACACAAAAGCCGAAGTGTAGCACGCTGTCGGATGTCGTCGCGATCCGGGCGGTTGGTCGTAGAAGTTCCGGCAGGAAGCGCGAGCGAACGCGAGTGTCGCTGTCGTCGCGGCGTCCCAACTTCCGGCTGCCGAAGCTTCCGTGGACTGTCAATCTGGAGAGCCGCCTGCAGCAGAACAGGCGTCCGCCACACACACCACCGGTGCTGTGACACCACCAGGATTGCGGCCGTCGACAGCAAAACGTCTGTATGACGTCATCAAAAAAATCAAAGAACCGCTTTTCTTTTTTTTTTTTCTTTTTTAGACGGTAATTACGTTAGTTGTGGACGCAATCCAAGCACCGTAACTAAACTTTTTTTTTTTCTTTTTTGTTTTTCAATTTGCAATGGCAGGCAGGTTGCGTCAATCGAATCTGCGCTGCCGCTTCGCTCGTCGCGTGTCCTTCGTTAATTGCGACGAAAGACACAGGTCTGAGCGGATTTAGCTCCTCATTTAGATCTCGCTCAAGACCTTTCCTGGCGGAGAACTCACCGGGCAACGCTAAATTCACCACGCACAAAAAACAAAAATCAAAACAGACGCAAAAAAAAGAAACAAAAAGCAGTCTCCGCGAGTTTTTTGAAAAGGAAAAAAAAAAAGGGTCTTCGAATGAAATTCCATAAGCGCTTTAGGCCATCGTTTCTTCGCTCTCTATCGCCCACGGAAAGTCTTCTCCACATCTCATTGTCAACAATAAATTACAAAAAAAAAAAAAATTATAGTGCAGCAGCAACGAGCAGAATCCGGAAGAAGACAGACACGAATCTACCAGCTCCTTTGTCCGAATAACGTCGTTACTAACCTAAATAGAATCATTCCTGATTTGCATATGCTAAAGTCTCTCACTCGAGAACAAAACAAATAAAAAACGAACCTTCGAAGGAAGGCGAGCGAATGGTTTAAGGCGGCAGCTAGCGACAGCGCGACAATAAAATAGTAATGAAAAGAGAGAAGAGACAACGTTTTCTTATCAGTGAGCTACGGAATCTTCCTGATAACGAAAACAGAAAGACGAAGAAAAAAAGGGGGAAAAGACGGGCCAAGAAAGAGGCTGAGGAAGTTCTCGATTAAAGCTAAAAGCCCTCTTTGGGACGCGCTCTTGTTCGGCATGCAAATCCCTCGCCGCGCTGTCCTGTCGTTTTCTTTTAAACGTTAAAGGAAAAATGTAAAACGCAAAGACATAAAAAAAAAAAAAACAGAGATGAAAGAAAAAGGCACACGCAAGAAGACGAGATTGTTCTTTATCGTCGATCATCAGGAATAGTTGGTTCCGGAATCTGAGCGTGGCCTAAATCACAATTAGACGTTCGTGGTTCATTAGGCGAAATAATGAGGCATTTGTTCGAAAGCATATGTGAGCAAGGACTAATATTAGGGAGAGAAAAAGAAAGAAGAAAAGAAGCGAGGAAGCCTAAACGAGCTTGCAAAGAAGAAACGTTTCAGCGTCGTTGCGGACTGCCTCCTACAGTGTGCGCGGGTCTTTTACTTTTATTTATTGCCGAATAACTCCATCCAACGACTTTTGTCCTTTTTCTTTTTGCCTTCTTTCTTTTACTTTGGAGAGTCGGGGTTCGTGTTCCATCATGTTCGACTTTTTCGAAATTACAACGCGTGGCTCGGCAGAAGTACGACTGAAGTTGGACTTTTGCGCCGCGCATGCGCGCAAATTCAAAACGAGCTGACTCCACCTGGAGGCAGGCACGTAGCCGGGGGGGGGGGGGGGCATGGGGCTCGCCCCCTCCCCCCCCCCCCCCCCGAAATCTTACATTTTGCTGGAACCTCCTCTTCCCCCTCCCCTTCATACAGCATTTTGTCATAGGCGCCCCCCCCCCCCCCCCCCCCCCCCCCCCGCCCCTGAAACAAAATCCTGGCTACGTGCCTGCCTGGAGGACGAAAAGTGCAATATTGATTTAGTATCTGGTTTTGTTATTTTCCATCAGCAAAGAACGATTGAAACGCCAATGTTATTGCGTAAAGATTCATAAACATTATATGTTCGAGTAAACGATATATCCAAGATTGCTTGAACCTCGGTGGCTATATTACATATACAGTTTTTTTTTTTTTTAACTTAACAGATTTGTTTAAAAAAGTCATGAAAGTTACACTTATGTGGTTTGTGCAGGTGATTTATACGGCCAGGGGGACATAGTATAGGGTTCTAGTCGTAACAATCAGTCGGTTAATTAATTAAATTTCGTTAATCAACTTCTTAAATGATGAAAATATACATATGGTTCCAATTATAAACTTGCTCAGCGTCATCGAACACCACTAAATCAGTCATTTTCAGAAAGAGATTGGGCGCGTGAGAAGCCGTAGTAGTCTACTTAAGTTATCACTCGTGGAGCAGGTACAAGGCTGAAGCTAGGTAAGTGTTGTTTTGGCAACATTGTCATTTTTTATATAGAGCATCCACATCGCGATAAAGATCAGATTTTTGGGTTCAAAGCTCGCGGCGTACGCATCTCTTCTTCGTGGTCGCTATGCCGGCGACCAGGGCTGCAACATAATATTGGCGACGAGGAGAAAACCATAAAAAGCCATCATGAATTTCGGGCTTACGCCGCCGCTGCCGTTTCTGCAAACCCCAGGCCAGCCTCCCGTTCATGGCCGCAATGGGAACAAACGTTCCTCAGGTTTCTTGAGGCTTCCCGCACGGACGAGTTCAAGGCGTCGCGGCGTGCAGCCATCCTGCTGCACTGTCTTGGAGTGGAGGGACAACGGCAGTACAATGTTGTGGCCACGTCGACACCACCTCAGCAGCAGCCGACCACAGAGGCGGAAGGCAAGTCTGCGACTGCGGGTGCGATGGAAGAAAGCAAGCCTGCTAGTGGGGATACCACGGACGAGTTCACTACTACGCTGAAGCTCGTAAGGAGGATTTTTGCAGCCACAACTAACGTACTCGTTGAGCGACATCGATTCAAGCAGAGATTACAGCAGCCAGGCGAGCCGATGGAAGGATAGATCACGAGCTTGCGCGAGATAGCCGTCAAATGCGAGTGCGATAGCACCACCGACGTGATGATTCGGGACCAGCTCGTTTCAGGCATTTCATCTAGCAGACTTCGGGAACGTCTACTGTTTGAAGGGGCACCGCTGACACTAGAAAAGGCCGTATCGATGGCAACGCATTACGAAGACACCCAGCGCAACCTGAAAGAATTTGCAGCTGAGGGGGCGGTGCATCGCGTTACTGAAAAGTATAAAAAAGATGAGGAGGAGGTGACGGAGCGTCGTTGTTACCGTTGTGGGGCGGCAAGTCACGTGGCAAGTTCAGTGAGCTGCAAAGCGCGACGAGCTCTGTTCCCGAAATGCAAAAAGACCGGACACTTCCAGAAGGTTTGTAAAAGCACTACGACGAAGGGCCTGGACGTGAAAAAAATCAGCGAGACTACGAATTGTGACGTCGTACTTCTTCAGGTGAATACGGACAGCGGACAACGTGGCATCTACGCCGATCTCGAACTAGAGACAGTGAGTCTGCGCTTTCTGGTAAACACAGGCTCTTCAGTGTCAATCATCACCGATGTCATTTATCGGCAATGGTTCCGCGAGCGACTGGCTCTGGCACCGCCATCTGTTAACCTGCTGGACTATTCGGGCTGCAAGATCGAAGTGAAGGGACGATTCCTCGCCAACGTTCGCTACAAGGAGCGTTCGACTTGCGTACTATTTTACATGGTGGCGAAGGGGACGACCCTCATTGAACTAGATGCAGTCTGCAGTTTACAACTTCAGATTGAAGAAGGAACCTTGCAATGTCTGCACAAGCGAACCGATGAGAAGCCGCTACCTGCTGACATGAAGAAACAATTCTCACACTTATTCACCGACAAGGTGGGTCTTGTGAAGGGCTTCGCTCACCAGGTCAAGAGGCGGGAAACAGTTAAGCCAGTGGCGGCAAAACTGCGGCGGCTGCCTTTAGCATTGCGGGACGCCGTGTCCGTGGAACTGCGCCGATTGGAGCAAGTTGAAATTATTGAACGGGTCGAAGCCTTTGAGTGGGTATCTCCAATTGGGGTCGTAAAGAAAAAGGACGGCACTATCAGGCTGTGCGTAGATTTGCGCGAGCCAAACAAGGTCATTTTAGTGGATGGATTTCCACTCCCACATAAAGAGGAGCTTCTTCACCAACTTGCAGGGTCGACTCACTTCTCAAAGCTAGATTTGGCCTTGGCCTATAACCAGTTGAATTGACAGCAGACAGCCGGGAGCTCACGACATTCGTAACTCGTGACGGACTTTTTCATTTTCGAAGAGTATAGCTTTGGGTTGGCGTCAGCTCCGGCGGCGTTTCAGAGAATGATGACCACGATCCTGGATGGCTGTAAGGGGGTGCTATGTTACATTGACGACGTGATCGTATTCGGCAAGTCCGAAGCAGAGCACAGGGGAAATTTGCAGGAAGTTCTACATCGAATTTCTGCTGCTGGACTTCAGCTTAACCAGAAATGCGAGTGCAACGTGCAAGCGCTCGATTTCCTGGGACACACCGTGAGTGCAGAAGGAATAACCCCTCTTCACTCCAAAGTAGAAGCGGTGGCTAAAGCTCCAGTACCAAAAGATGCAGCTGCTTTGCGGTCGTTCTTGGGACCTGTTGGATACTACGCAAGATTTTTGCCAAATTATGCAGAAGTAGTAGAGCCTCTAAGGAAGCTGTTCCGTCAAGAGGTCCCATTTATATGGAACAAAGAAGCAAAACAGAGTTTCGAGCAAGTCAAGACATCGCTCTCTACATGCGGTGCTATTAAGATGTTTGATCCTGCACTACCGGTAGTTGTCACTGCAGATGCATCCATACATGGGCTCGGTGCTGTGCTTCAGCAGGATGTTGGCGATGACTTGAGAACAGTGGCGTTTGCCTCACGAACACTCTCGCCGGCTGAACGGGAGTACTCCGTACTATAGGAGAGAAGGAGGCCCTTGCCTGCGTGTGGGCGTGCGAGCATTGGCACGTGTTTCTCTGGGGACGGCGGTTCAAGCTACGCACGGATCATCAAGTGCTACTAACCCTCCTGTTCTCTCAAGGGAATGGCCGAAGGCCACTGAGGATCTCGAGGTGGTAATCTCGCCTTCTTTATTACAACTTCGAAGTTGCATATGCACCGAGGAAGCGACAACAATGTAGCAGACGCTCTATCAAGGTTGCCATTACCTACCGGTCCTGAAGAAGAGGAAGAAATTGTATCATTCGTGTCATCTTGCATCTAAAAGCATGAACTACAAGAGGCAGTACAGAAGGATGAGACATTACAACTTGTCATGAAGTACATTTCAACCAGGTGGCCAGACAAGAAAAGCTTGGCTTCCAAGTTACTTCCATTGTTCCAAGTGAGAGACGAGTTGGCAGTGGTGGACAACTTGCTGCTGCGAGGAGAACGACTGGTCATCCCAGCGTCGCTGATGGCCACCATGATTGAGCTGTTACACGAGACCCATCCTGGCATTTTCAGGACCAAGCAAAAGTTGCGCGAGCGATATTGGTGGCCGGGTCTCGACCAACTAATGGAGCAAGTCATCAGGAACTGCTGTGAATGCCAGTCTGCAGACAAGTCTACCAAACCCGTCACCGCACCACTTCAGCCAATTCCGCTTCCAGAACGGGCCTGGCAGAAGCTGGCTGTGGATATTGTTGGGCCATTCACCAGAACTGGGAGTGGACACAAGTATGCCATTACCTTGGTAGACTTTTACTCAAAGTGGCCAGAGGTATGCTTCGCATCAGTTGTGACAACACAGACGGTGATTAAATTTTTATCTGCTACGTTTAGCAGAGAAGGCTACCCAGATGAAATTTTGACGGACCATGGGTCGCAGTTCAAGTCGACAGCCTTTGAAGACTTCCTGAAAGAACGAGGAATTTGTCACCACTGCTCGTCGGTTTATTACCCACAGTGTAACGGGCAGGTGGAGCGGTTTAACAAGGTTTTCAAGGGGTTCATCCAGGTGGCAGCAGTGGAGCATCGGCCTCTTGAAGTGGCTGTCCTGGAGTACCTGGGCGTTTACAGGTGCACACCTCATGCCACAACAGGGGTGCCGCCTGCTCTGCTCCTGCATGGTCGAGTTCCTCGGTTGAGGCTGGATATTGTGGGGTCCCGTCCTCAAAGTTCTTTGTGAACCCTGGCTCTGAATTAGCTGACCTCAGAGCGCGAGTACAGCAGCGGCAGGCTTACAGCAAGCGCTACACGGACTCCAAGAGGGGAGCAAGCGCGCCCACATTCAAGCCGGGCGATTTCGTCAGGGTCCGCAAGCCAAACATACCGAAGAAAGGGACATCGCACTATACGCGCCCAACGCTTATCACTGGTGCACATGAACCAAGTTCTTACATCCTCAGCGACAACCGGACCTGGAATGCGTCGAAGCTTTCCGGTTGTGGAGAAGCGGGGAAGCGCCTGTGGACAGCATCACAGCAAACGGCGTCAACGCTAGAGTCGGCTTATGCGGCTGTAGCCAATATCCCAGAGACACGTCCCGTGGCTTCTTCGGCAACAACAAAGACCACGGAGATGGATTCCGTGTCGGCTTCAACGGTACCGACGGTACCCGAGACCTCAGTGGCTTGTTCGGAGTCAGAGGCAGCTTCGGCCCAGGTCAATACAAGAACAACGAGAGCACCTCTGTTCAGGAGAAAGCCTACAGGCCTGGCAGAGAGACTTTGTAATGAACTAACTATGTTACTGTTTTTACTGTCAGTTACACTGTTCCTTTTTTATTTCTTTGTATTTAGTTTCTTGTTTTTAGGGAGGGAATATGTTGTTTTGGCAACATTGTCATTTTGTATATAGAGCATCCACATCGCGATAAAGATCAGATTTTCGGGTTCGAAGGTCGCGGCGTACGCATCCCTGGTCACTATGCCGGCGACCAGGGCTGCAAGATATTAGTAAGAAACGGAAAAATCGCGCGGGCGCCTTACCGCAACCGCTAGCCTTGTACTTGCTCCACGAGTGGTAAGTTTAGTGCACTGCTACGCCTCTCACGCGCTCAAAGTCTCTCTGAAAATTACTGATTTAGTGGTTTTCGATAACGCTATGCAAGTTTCTAATTGGAACCATATGTCTATTTTCAATAATTAAAAAGTTAATTGACAAACTAATTAATTAGCTAACTGATCATTACGATTAGCCTCCTATTCTATGTGCCCCTGGCAGTATAACTCACCTGCACAAACCGCATAAGTGTAGCTTTCACAATTATTTTAAAACAAACCTGTAAAGCTTTAAAAAAAAAAAACTGCATATAAACTAGATTGTAATTTATTTGTTTCCCAAAATTTTAACTGTTTGTGTGGGAACTCTATCGATAAGTCGTACTTCGGCAAATTTTGCAAAAAGGTTGAAAGTTAGCCGAAGCAGTCGAACCTTAGCTTGGACAAAATTTCGCGACGTTGAAATCACTTCCTGCTCTGGAAGTTGTGATTGCTTTTGTTTTCATTTTGATGCCATCGCCTTTTCGCTGGACGATTTTTGTGCGAGGCGTTCCCGAATGCGCGGTCGGATTCTAATTCAAAATAACTTCCCGTTGCGCTTAGTATCTCCCCCCATATACGATGAACGGACGTCGAATAAACGACTGAGGTACACGCGCCAAGAAAGTGAGGGAGAGGAGGAACGGACGCCGAGCTCCGGATGGAATGATTATAGTGGGATTGACCATAGCCTCCTATATATACTGACAAAGCCTGGAAGATCGCCACGAGAAGCGGCCGCCGAAATGAAAAAGGTGGAGCGGCAGATAACGGATGAGAGGAGAGCCACGTGACTGGCGCCCCGCTGCGGCGAGACGCCGAAACACACTTGTCCCGAGCGAACAAGTGAGTGTTTCGGGTCCTCGCCGTCGCAAAAGCTGTGCGCTGACGTTCAGGTTCCCCGAGAAATGGCTCTTTGATGCTCTGTGATACCAGGTCTTCGCGCTCCAAATCTACGACCTTGGGCACTCCATGGCTCCGTGGTCGAACTGCCAGGCTTTGTGAGTATACAGGAGGCTATGGTGAGATACACCTAACGCTAGCAGCCGTTATCTCCACTGTATTCGTCAAACCTGTTAGAACGCGAAATGCCGGCGTCCCGTTTTTGGCTCTCGCATTTTTTTCTAACGCGTTCGATCAGTCCAGTGAAGACAAAGCTTTAGGTGTACCCACTAATCATTCCAACCGGAGCTCGACGTTCCGACGTCCCCGTGCGCTCTCGTCTTTTTCTCCGTTGGTTTCTCGGCGCATCGCTGGAGCTATTCCACACATCCAGAGCCGTATATGTAGAGAGTTTGGTCAATGGGAGGTGCGGGCAGAGCCAGGGCGTGCGGCAGACTCGGAAAGAGGGCTTGGCATGCTCTCTTGACCAACCAGAAGCCGAAAAGAATCCCCTAGCGGTGGTAGCGAGAAACAGTTCTGATCAAAGGTCTATGTTCGTAAATGGTTTTAATAAGCGCGTAAGAGTGAAGTGTAGTAACTCTTTGTGGTTGAAAATAGGGTTCACGTGTTGTTTTGATCATGATCATGCACAAAGATGTAAGAAACGAATGCGCCGCTCAACACTGTTTTGCTCGGACAGAGTGTGACCGCTAGGACGGATTCCCGGCCCTCGGCGCTTGGCGTACAGATTATGTCGATCATTCCGCTAGTCGCACTCTTCCACCATCATTTTGGATGAGCGTGACTGAAACATCACGTGTACCATATTTTCAGTCAATGAGAGTTACTCCAATGCAGTTATCAGGTTTGATTCTCGCGACCACCGCCAGGGTATTATTTCCGGCTTCTGGTTGGTCACATTCGAATTTCAGAAGACGCCCTGGAACACGCCCAGCCCGCGTTTGGCCAATGGTGCCTCCTCATTTGTCTCCTATACTTCCCAACGAATGGCCAAACTCTCTACATATACGGCTCTGCACACACCTGCAATTTTTACAGCGAAGCTCATGCATTTTTCGTGTGCGTGACCAAACATTCTACGCTCGCAACGCACCCACGTGCCTTGCCGCACATACGCGCCGCACGCGCCGGCATCTGCAGCAGTAACTGTTCTAAAGTAAGAGCCTAAAACAAATGGCATCTCGCACGCGCGTTCGTTAACGCTTTATTTTGATTATTGATTTCGAATCTTTTACACGGGGAAGGCGTGCGCGTGCGGCGCGTGGAACACCATTCCCTGCATTCTCTTTGAAGCTTGGGTTGCCGTCCTCCATTTTCAATTTCACTTGTCTCCTTGCAATGGAGCGGCCGCGTATGGTCCGGACTCCCGAAGGGCAACGCGCCCGAAGAGCAACGGCAGGAACGGCAACGAGAATCTCAACGGCGGCGGTGGCTGGCACGTGTGTGTGCGTACCTTTCGTCACGATGACCACCGATCAAGACAATAAATATGTTTGTACGTTTGCTCGAAATTCTGTGTCACGTCTGTGTCATGTGCAAAACAGCTTCGCTGGTCATCCACCTTCACAGAGTGGAATGGCTCCCATTTTATTTTATTGGGTTTGAATGTAATATTATCCGTGATACCTGTTTGTTGTCTTAATTCAACGTCTCTCGTTCAAATGCCAATGCCCCATCAAGAACCGCGCCCCACAAGTTACGATTTATAACCCTGGTCAATACATAATTTCTTCGTTCACCCATACGAGATGTGTAAATACATTTCCAGCGAACGCACTCCCGTATCTTCGCGCCTTATCATCTCACATATCCCGCGGCAAAAAGATTGATCTAAAAAAAAGAAAGCGAAACCTATACTAATAGGCCATGTCTCCAGCTAATCATCCACCGCTCGGTCGGATTGGGAAATTCCGTTCGAAGGACGCTCAAAACTTCCGTCGAGGCATCGATCGAATATTACGCGGTCGGCTGAACCGGCGGGCGCTTTCTCGAGGTGCATGCTCCCAAGATGGTCACGGGACAAGTTCCGGCCGCCGGTTCCCCCGCGTGCGACCGATAAAGTTGAAGTATATATACCATCGCACTCGTCCGCCAACATGTCCGATTCCGACGCGAGCTAAGTCAGCCGAGTCCAGCCGGAACGAGTGATGCCGTGAACGCGAGCGAGATACGCTCGTCGGAGAGAGCCGGATTAACTTCGACGCGTGGACTCTGTCTTTTCCTTCCCAATGACTTATTTCTTATACTTACCGTTTCTCGTGGAGTGGGAAATCGGCACCTCTGAATTTCTCGAACATGAGCCGCCTACCGCTACGACTACTGCTACCATTACTATACTCCGTTCACCCCTAAGCTGAGACTACGGTGGGAGCTACACTCTAAGAAAAAGGATGCAGCCCTTACACCCCTCGTGTCATATATGACACCCCAAAACTTCAGTTCGACGTACATCGCACTGACGTCTAACTGACGGACCCAACTTTAACGAGAGGCTCGATGACGGTGCGATGGAACATATTAAGCAGCTAAAGCACATATCAAAAACTACAGAAAACAAACACTGGGGTTTTGCAGTAGGGCCACGAAAACCACGATTACTTTGTTTGCAGTCAGTCACACTTACTTTAGCTATTTGAATAAGTTGGTAGCGTCGGTTCAACGTCAGTGCGCTGTATGTCCAACCGAAGTTTTGGGGTGCCGTATATGTCGCAAGGGGTGTAAGGGTTACACCCTTTTTTTTTTTGTGTGTGTACGTGCCCGCCGGAGCGGTCAGCAGCCTCCCTTATTACCTTTCCCGGCTCTCTGCGCGGGTATATTCGCGACTCCAGCGAACTATAGGGGGCGCGCTGCTCAGGCAAAATGGCGGACGAATGCTGGTCGTTTTCGTCGTTCAGCACGCGGACCACCACAAATTCCTGCAGTGCAGCGTAAAATCAGCGTTACATTTGAAAGCAAAGCGATTTTTCGACAGTATAAACCACTTCTAGTTAGTGAGTAGGAATGACACGGCGGAAGCACAAACATAATTACTGGAAACGATGTTTGTTTCTATGCTGCATACGAGAACCAAGCAGCGATAGCAGACGACAGAGTCGAAACGACCTCCTCTCCTGAGCTTCTCGGCGCTACCGCTACGCGGCGTCGATTTCGCTGGAGTCGCGAATACACGGGAGCTTGATGATGAGACGAAAGAGAGGCGTGTTACTGGCCAAACGAGGACGTATAGCTTCCACCGTGTAGTCTCAGCTTAGGGTCGAACGGAGTATACCACTTACTACCACTATACTACTTCGTACCTTGAAAACGACGTTCCTGGAGCGTGTTCTTCTTAAGGAGAAACGTAGCTCGGAACGCCGCCATTCCATCTTGTATCGCTGGAACTGGAATGTTAGCTCTTTAAATTTTGGAGGAAACACCAGCGGGAACGGCGTTTTTTTTTTTTTTTTTTTTCTCATTGTCGGTTTTTCTGCAATTTTACCGGAATGTGTTAGGCATTTAGGCTTTTTTTTATTTTTTTACTATCGACTATTTCATCATCCGACTTTAAGGAATGGGGTAAGTGCCCGAGAGATAGTCGACAACAAAGAACTCGAACGAATGTGATCGTGGCCACTCTACACGAATATAGTTCAATGTAGATATTTTTCTAATTGCTTCCTTTATTTTATCTACGGATTATCCAGCAACAATATTTTATTAAAATACGCAAAAGTAACGTTAACATAACGACACGTTCTAACCTTTAAAAAGAAATGTACACCGGGAACGCGTTCATTTCGAACCACTGGAACGAGTGACGGGAACTAGCTCCAAGAGTAAAAAAAAAAAAAAAAAAAAGCTTTCGTTCTTTTTTTTTTTTAGGAAAGTGTGCACTTCCGATTTACATCCTCAAAATGTCACTATTTGAGACAAACCCGTAGATTACCCTCCTCACTGCTCGAGGGTATACGAAGTACTTTTTAAATTATTCCCCCAGTGAACAACGCCTCACCGCTTTCCCCGCAGGAACTAAACTCGGCGTCTTCACGAAACAAACCAGCTGTACCTCAGCCGCTCTCGCCCCAAAACGAAACAAACCAACGACGCAAGGTCCCATTACTCCGGCATGTGCAGCGCGCGCCACAGATAGCCCTCACACCTTCGAACGAGCTTAGTAGCGCCACTCAACAAAAACCTAGGTGAAACAAACCGAAACAAACACACGCAGATGGATAAGGGTGCAGAAAGACACGCGGGTCAATGCATTTCAATCTCCGCGAGCACTTCTCTGGCTGCTGCGGGCCTCGCCAAACGTTCCTCGGTCTTCTGGCTACACTTGGTCGTTTCACCTCATGCGATGGACCGCAGCCGACGCTACGATTCATCCCAGCCAATCAGGTGCTGCGAACATGTCACGTGACCATGGGCGCCCTCCGCGTCACTGCGCCCCTTCTGAAGGTCACGTAACTCACGCGATGTTTCTTTGGTAAAAAAAAAAAAAATGTATAGCAATACACTAAAACTTTCACTAACTTAGTACCGAAACATTTTGAAAAATGAAACTTAAAGTATATATTTTAGTTTGCTAAAGACCCAAACCACACTGCTGGCATACATCGTACAATGCTGGTAACATGCATGCAGGCAGTTTTTCTTTTCATAACCAATGTTACAAGACCTTCGTGTCAAAGGAACAAACATGCCTAGGAGAGTGTCTGTAGTCTCGATTTATTAGCCTCGTGACCGCGGTTTAATAAAACGCTTGAAAGGACGCACTGCGGAAGCGCGTCCTAAAAATATCCGATGTTGCTCGCTAGGGGCGCTGATCAAAACTGGAGAGCTACAGGGGTATCTATAGCTTGTTTTGGTTGTTTTTTCTTACCAAAGGTTGGATTGGCTTCCATGGCTGGTGTACCTTCCGCCGCGGTCCATCGTAAAATAAAATGGAGAATAGGGGAGGATCGGGGGGGAGAGGGGGGGAGGGGCGGGTACGTTGGCACGCTGACGAAATTGGACTCATATCAGTGTCACTGCGGGACAGGCGCTTTGTCCCGTGCCGCAGCGCATTCCAGGCCCAATGTGGCGCGGCGACTGCGACGGCCACCGACACCACCCCGCTGAGTGGCGTTCTATCCGTCTTCTTTGGTCTTCTGACCGCGCCGCCTGTCGGTGCGACCGCCAAGCTGTTACGGCGGGACCTCTATATGCCCCGGTGTGCATCACGATCCGATCGCCGTTTTTGTTTTTGTTTTTGGACCTGGGCGCACCCTGCCCTCGTTTTTCGACGCGGGGTCTTCGCGATGCCATCCTCCGGTTCGTTGAGTTGCCTGCGAATAGAACTATCTATTTCAAAAGTAATCTACAACCGTGGACAACTTGTTTGTGGTATTTTCGACCAGAGGAAGAATCCGCGTCTATAGCTGATAGAGTTATTATAATGTACGCTAGAGGTTCAAGTGGCGCTATAGTGTGCTGACGCAAATTGAAGCAGACTGTAACCAGTCCGAAATTGACTTCCGGTAATGTATTTTTATGGGAAAAAGTGAGTGCATTTTCTCCCTGCGCTCGATCATAAGAGAAAATATCCCGTATAATTCGTACGTACAAGGTAGCTTGGAACAGTTCTCAGTCAGGCCGACGCAATAATTGGTCAGTTACGGCGTTTTTCTTTCAAATTCATCGCATTAAAAACGGTGCTAAAACGGCTTCGTACGTGTATTTGTGTGCACTGTCGGACACTGTTAGTGCGAACACCACGTCGGCGTTTTTCAGCATGGGGAATATACGTGCCAAACGAACGAAGGACATCTGGAAATTAAGGACTCCAAGAACTACGCAGTAACACTGGATCAGCCACTACCCGTGCATGTACGATCAAAATAAATTGAAGGCCATGTAATATATTGCGATTTTAAATACGTAAGTTCCGCTTTATTCTTTCTGCTCTGTGCGAAGATGCTTGTTCTAAGTTCAAAATATCACCCACACGCTCGAAATCTTTGAAAACAAGTGCCCGATAAAAGCTGCCCTGTAGAGAAAACAATATGAAGAGACATCTTTCACAGCCCACGTACTTTATTCTTTACGTTTTGAATTTTTTTATCCGCTCATATGCACGACGGGGTCATTTTCATATAGTGACAGGACTGGCATATTATCAATATGTAAGCGTCACCGGAATGCTGGCGAGCCTTGAACACACTCTATATTCCTTTCGATTGTAATTTTGCTTTGAATCGTCTCTTGTTTTACACACCTGCTGCGGAACACATGTTTGGGACTGAAATGTAGCGAAGTTAAACATCGTTCACCGATGAAGAAAAATGCGCTAACTAAAGCAATTACACTTTCACAATGTTAAATAAGGTACATACTATTCAATACGACCAAAATAACCAAAGTGCTCCGTGTTATTTTCCGGCGAAGAGACAAAATGCACGCGCGTTTTCCCATAGGAATGCACAGGAGCAGCGCAAAAGTAATCTGGTTGCTGTGTGCTTCGATTTGCGTCACGGAAGTTGCATAGACACTAGCGCCAGTTGAACCTCTAGCATACATTATAATAACTTATACGGTATAACTTTACTGGCGTCATTCTCGGAAGCAGAACCTCAAACATTCCCCTCTTTATATGGTGAACGTATGTCCGCGTCACTTTAATTCCGCCATCTCGTTAAATATGTTACACACAGCGACAATCAACGTGACCTTGTTCTCAATGATTGTCGGAATTCTCCTTTAGCTTGATGCCCACGTCAAAGTATTCGGGCATACTTCCATCGAGCGCGAGACGCGAACAAAGACCACCGCCGCATACGGCACGATGAGGACACAAGGTAGAGAGAGCTCCACGAATATCTCAATCATATATGAACACGCACAAACACACAAAAAGACAAAACAGACGAAAACAACCAAACCGCGCAGACGAAAGCAGACGACTTTATTATTCTGTTTCGCCGACAAAAGCAGATGAGGACTGCAAGAAAGCAGACGAGGACTGCATCCTCACCTCATCTCGGACCAGGCGAAAAAACCGGAGCCCTTCCCACTCAACCCAGCGAATCAGCGATCGACACCTGCGTCACATGATCACCGCTCTTCCTGAATCCCCCGGACGGAGAAAGCGTAGTCACGTGGTTTCGGGGCCTCTTCTTGATCGGTTTAACCGTCAGCAACGGCTTGTACAGCGCGCTGTCGGCTCGTAGGGTAAACAGACGAGTTGCATTTAGCCAAAGAGCCGACGAACGCCAACTGTTCTCACAAGAAGCCTCTGTTATTGTCCTCTCTGCAGCGAGGCGTCATAAAGACGATTGGCCGCAGTGGAACCGGCAGAGAACTGTTTGGCGAGGTGGCGGCGCCACATTGTTCAGCTTCTCGGTAACTCCCCACTGATTATATTTGCACGGGGCTTGTTTCATTTTAGTTTTCTTCTTCTTCTTCTTCGCACCGTGGACGTATAAATGTGTGTGTATGTGTGTCTATGCGTATTTGTAATCTCGAACCCGCGTGCCGTCTAGCCGCTTGCACAAAAGGAGCCCCGACAGGCAATGGTGCCAGAAAAAAATGGCCGTGACGACAAGAGTGGTCGCTTTTTGTGTTATCAGTTTATTCGAGCGTTTTTCTGTGTGTTTGCGTGTGTGTTTATTTTTAATAGGAAGTCAAACTGCGTTTGCTTACTGGGCGTGGGAGCCCCTTCACCTCCTTGATCAAGTGGTCACGACTGGCACACAATGTCTAAAGGTGAGGACGAGGGCTGCATGAACCGTCCCAAACGTGTCATTCGAAAGGGTCGTGATGACCGATGAACGCCGAAACAAGAAAACTGCATCTCGTGCACCTTTACTCAGGGATATAGCTTCAAACAAAGCAGAACAGTCTTTTTGCCCGGCCTGGTGCTCCAATAGCTTACACTTCATTGACTACACAGTACCTAATAAAAGCACCAAAAGAAAACATGCAAGAGAGCCGTGAAGCCCCGCCTCTATATCTACCAATGTAACAAAAGAAAAAAGAGAAAGATGATAACAAATACAATTTTTTGGCATGCATAGGTGACTTCTATTTAAAATGTTTATGCGGTCTTGCGGCGTCATTCTTGCTGCCTTACTTTCTATGGGTAATATCTTCCAGAGTAACTACAGCATAGCCTTATCTATGTCGACACTTGTGTTACACCGCCCACTCAAATCGATGCTATGACGCGGATAAAATGTCCAAAATAGTCTCCCATCCTACACACATACATGTACAAACACTCATCCCAGGTTTAAGAACTGGCCTTTCTGATCATCCTTGTTTTTCTTTCAGGTCCATGAGATCAATATCCGAAGAGAGCCGACCATGTTTAAAATGGTTCGATGTCATAGAAACCAAGAGCACATCATATTAGCCCCGTGCGCGACCGAAAGCGTCGCTGTGGTCGACCTTCCACGATTGGCGAACGCTGACTATGACGTCGGAAAGGGGATTTATCATCGACGGAAATAAGAGGAATGAAAGAACTTTAATTTTGATGGTGTTGGCAGTGTTCCTTTGAGAGCGCAATTATTTCAAGCTTCCACCATGCTAATAACAAACACCATCCAACTTGTTGTTTGCAAGGTAATGACGTCACAAGGGGGAACCACAGGAGGGCGCCACCAAAACATCTCGCCGCTAATACAGTGATGACTCGTTAATATGGACACCTCCGTTCCATCCAAAAAGCGTCCATAATGTGAGTTGTCCATAATGACGAAACAAAAATGAACGTATTTCTTCAGTTTGTCCCTAATGGTGTCAATATAGCGGGGTATCGATATTAACGAAGTCCATATAAACGAGACATGACTATGTACTTTTCATAAACTGCAGATGTTTGGGTCGTCATGTACCACAGGTGATCAGATCACCACAGAGAGGTTTAAGTTTAGGTGATTCTAGCAACGTCGTCGCGGTTGGTCAGCATGTTCTCCCATTGGAAATCTAAACGGCAACATTATTCGAAAACGCATAAACAAAGTAACCTGCTTACACAACAGTCTGACGTTGTGTTCGGGTGTATTTGGAAACGTGGTGACGAGCAAGCCGACAAGAACATGCCAAAGCTCGATGAATCATGCCAATTTTTGAACTTTTTGAAATCATGCTATGCTATCTTTACCTCGCATTAAGGTATATTGATTCTCATATTGGGTACCGACGTGAAACATGCACTGCTATCGATTCATTTCAACTCAGTTTAATGTTTTGTTAGGTAAATTAAAGGGAGTCACCGCCAAAAAGCTCAGCTTGACTGCGTCTGAAATCTTATTACATATAAACAACTTCTTTGATAACATATTACACATCGCGCATGGTATGAAAAATAAGAAGTACTCAATACTAAAATTTTAATTAGCCAACTATATACCCTGTGTGAAGTAGGGCTGACGTAGACGTTCGCTAATTCGCATTGAAACCACATCCAGCAGGTTTTGGGCAATGTTCACCCACAGCAAGGACAATATGAGCTGAAACAGTTGTTTGTGCTTCATTGACGTATACTACCTTCCAGTTCTCGATGGAGCTGTGGTCCAATCTAGAAATGAAATGCTAAGTTGGAATGAAATGCGAAACGTGAATACAATAAGCCGCGCCCCGAGTTTATTAGGTTTGTTTTTCACGATAGACATTGACTTTTTCGGGCATATAGAGAGTTATAAACTGGTTTATGAAGAAGTACGTTTACACGCCTACGGAGCTGCTGCCTCGCATGACATATCGAGCTGGTCTGCGATGCTCGAAACCAACTTTCACGTTGTCGTTCCTAAAGCTCCAAACAAAATAAAAACAAATACTTACCTAGCTACCCATCTGCATCCTTGTCCATGCCTTCCAGTCCATGTGCATTTAACAAGATGCACGGTTCGCTCGACTCCGGCGCTCAACCGGTATACATATGAGATCTCCCGCTAGTCGATGAAAACCGGTCTATAATTCATCGCTCCAGGCCCCTTTAATTTAAAGCCTACGACAACTGAGACATGAACTCGCAGATCGGGGCCTCTTGTACCGACACGATCGAAGTCTTCTATAGTGCGGGAAGACGGCCATATTGAACCGCCTCAGCAAGCTACACGTCTTCTGGGTTTAGGTGGTGATCCTACCTTGTGCGTATACAGTATACCTTGAAGACTTTTCGATTCTCTATACGGAAACCCAAACTACACGCCGTCATTATAATCCTATAAATAAATAAAAAATCTAAACGTTTTATTAATAGACTTTGGCCATGTTCAACTGAAAATGGAATCGTGTGCGGACGGGAAGGCCGTTAAGACCATAGGAACTGCTCGAAACCACATGCCTGCTGTCGTCTAGCGCTTGTAAAGTTGAGACCTTTCGATTTCTCCTTATGGAACTGAACGTCCCAGGCTTCTATAAACGCGGAACGCGGCGTTCCGCGTTCCGACGCGTTCGACGAGTGCAGTGGAGACCAAGGGTGCTATGTTGCGCTTTTTGGACTCCCAGGAGACTTGGAAGAGGGAAGTGACGTCAACGACTAGAGAAACGCAGATTGGATGTTGACAGAAGAAAACAAAATCAACATCCAATCTGCATTTGCTGCGTTGTTGACGTCACTTCCCTCTCCCTAGTCTCCTGGGAGTCCAAAAAGCGCAACATAGCCCCCCAAGACAGCTATAGACCTTTTTCGCATAACCTCAAACCAGCCAGTAACTGACGTACCCTCGACCTGGTACATTTTTGGATTGCCCGCTGACACAGGGTATGCAACTGCCAAGGGTATGGGCGAAAAGGCTTAAAAACGGACGTCGTGCATGAGGTAGTTCCGAGTGCTCCTTTTTACCGTGCTGCAATTTCCGAAAATCTACGGTTGTCTGACTACCACTGCGTGGTCGTCGGATGGATAAATAATTTTAAAAAGCATAAGAACAATAGCTGAAAGTGTGCCATGAGCACAAGAAGCTGCAGCGCGAGTGTGGCTCCAATGTTATCGAGCTTCGCATTTTCCCTAAGAATCTTTATTTATGAAGTCAGTCGATTGCGAGCTTGAATCGCGAGAGATTCGGATCAGACTCAACGTCACGTTTAAGCTCACGACCACTTCGTCTACAACAAGAGGAACGATTTTAATTCCCGGTGCAGGTGGTCCAATTAGGTTATCACTGCAAGCCACATGGTATGTGAAAGGTATGAAAAAGTCTACATGCCACCACTCAAGATGCAACTATCAAATGCGGAGAGCTTACCTGCATAGACTACATTAAACTGCTCATATATACTTCGCTGTGGAAGCTCAATCAAAATACCCCACCGTCTTCGTCGTCGTTCTCTCGAGGAGGCAAGGTGATGGCCTGTGAGTAGCCAGCTGGATTCAACCGGACAAGCTCCAACCAAGTTATTGCAGCCCACCATAGCCAAGTCTAGCCAAGTTCCCCCCATACCCACACCGTTGCCTACCCAGATAGCTGTGCTGCCAGAACTAGCCGGTATTTCTTTTTCTAAACCGCTAGACGGCGTCGTCGGCGCCGCAATTCTCAAGATGGCGGCGCCGTTGAGTGCCTCAATGTCCTTCTGTTTAGGGTGATGCCATCGTTTGTATACTTCGTCTCACCCTAGCATGGACTAACTGCGAAGGCTGTGCTAGCGCGAGCGTCCAGCCTTGACTGCCGTGACTAGAGCACATGCTGCACGAGCGCTCGTGCAGCCGCCGCGGCTTCATTGAAAGCGACTAGCTCGCGCTTTTAGCACGCGCGCCTAACAATAGTCCATACTAAGGTGAGACGAAGTTTTTTTTTATTAGCCCCGTGCGCGACCGAAAGCGTCGCTGTGGTCGGCCTTCCACGATTGGCCGAACGCTGACTATGACGTTGGAAAGGGGATTTATCATCGACGGAAATAAGAGGAATGAAAGAACTCTAATTTTGACGGTGTTGGCAGTGTTCCTTTGAGAGCGCAATGATTTCAAGCTTCCACCATGCTAATAACAAACACCATCGAACTTGTTGTTTGCAAGGTAATGACGTCACGAGGGGGAACCACAGGAGGGCGCCACCAAAACATCTCGCGGCTAATAGTACCCGATGCCGACAGCAGGCGCTCACAGTGAAAATACAAAGAAATCGCAGGGAACAAAATGTCGCCGTAGCACAGTCAGCGCCACGAGCGCGTGCAGGGACACGCCCTTTCACGCGCTTCCGAACAAAAAACATATATAAGCGTTCGAAACAAAATGGCCAGATGTCATCACCCCAAGCAAAGCGCACATGAAGGCACCCTAGCTCCGTTCACCTCTAAGCTGAGACTGCAGTGAATGGGAGCTAGGTGCCCGCCGGAACACGATGACCTGGCGAAAAAAATTACACCATCTTTCCGAGGGGAACCATGGGGTGATGCGGAGCATCGTGTTGGTTCCGAGGAAAGAGTCAGTTGCGTGCTGACGTAGAGAGATGGCGCCACCGACTGCCCTAGCGCAGAGCCGTTTATACTGAGAGAGTTTGGCCAATGGGCGGAGCTTGTTGGCCGCTAGAACAAGCGGATTTCGCGGTAACACAATATGGCGTTACTTCTTTGTCTTGTTCATTCCTGAGAAATCGCGTAGAGTTCCTATGAGTCAGAGCCACAATATGGCGGACGGAAGTAGTCATGCCCCGGTTGTCAGACTACGCTGCTGTGGTTGTCAGGCTGTCAAAATCTCCTTAAGAAGGCCAAACTCTCTCAGTATAAACGGCTCTGCCCTAGCGTTACCCCCTACGCGAGCCTTCGTCGCGGCTCGCGGCAGAGAAACTTAGAACGCTCGCCGCTCGCCGTTTATTTTTTTTCACACTTGAAGGAGAGGAGACTAGAGGAGGAGAGTTGCGCGTGCGCGCGCGGTGTGAGGAGAAGCGAACGCACGCGCAGAGCTGGCAGAGCACGCAGCTGGTAGAGAGAGAGAGCGGAGAGAGTAACGCGCAGCTCTTGGAGAGAGGGAAGGAGGAGAGTTGCGCGTGCGTAGTTCGAGTGCCGACTACAACGCCGACGCCGCGGGACATAGACCCGAGCAAGAGATGCTCCGCATCTAAAAGAGGAGTATGACTGGTCCAACGAGGACGTGGCTTCCACCGTAGTCTCAGCTTAGGCGTGATCGGAGTATAGTGATTTTAACCAGAGCTTGGCGTTCTCACGTCCCCGCGTGTGTAGGGCGTCCGGTAGTTAAGCATTGCTAAGGCGCGCTCACAGTTGCCAGACTGACGATCAAACAAAAAAAAAGTCTATCCACGGTGGCAAGATTATTTTTTTTTTTTTTTTCAAAACGTGACTACATTCAAACGTTTGTAAATTTAAAAAGTACACCTTAGATCTCTTTCTTGCCTTTGAGATTTCAATTCTGGATCGAGGTAGAACTGCACCTAATCGTCCCAAACCTCTAAATTAAAATACAAAAAAAAAATCTATGGCGTCATGTGATTGTGTACGTGCTCAACTTGAGACGGAACCGTATATGTAAAGGAGGAAGACTGTTTCGACGAACAGCTTGAAAAGATATGGTTTCTTCTAAAGTTTAAGTTACGCACTCCTCCTCGTGATGTATACATACGCCTTTAAGACTTCTCGACTCTAGGCTCGTATACAGAAAACGTAAATATACGCGCACACGTCATCTCTTAAAATAAACGACCCTCCAAATTGAATAGAACTCGTAAATCTACCCACTTCCTTCGCCTCCGTGTTCGCTCTGAGATCGAGTCATGTAGGCAGAGAGAAATTGACCATCTCACCCTCCAAACGATGCAGGCTGAATCAACCGTGCCGAGACCGTGTATTCCGGGTTTCGCCCGGTGCTTGCTGCCGGTGTGTACGAGGCCCGCAGCCCGTGTGTGTGTGTGTGTGTGTGTGTTGGAAGGGGGGCTCCATTAAGATCCGACGTGTCGATTTGTCATGCCGGGTCACGACATGAGTGAGCTCCGGCCGGCCTCCCCCTCAAAAGCTCTGGCGGCGGGTGCAACTTGCAACGACAAGCGAGCGCCGATCACGCACGCAGCCTCGCTCGCTTCGGTGGTCGGCTCCTCACCGAGTGGCCCATAAGTTACCCTGCAGCAGGGTAAATGGTCTAGCTTCGTTTCTCTTTATTTCTTTTCATGCTTACACCGAGCTTCGCGGGGATCGAGGAACATGGAGGTCCAGTAGCATCACGCGACTATATACTTTCACGTTTCGTGATAACTTGGCGAAGTGTGGAGGCTATGGCCCCCGCGTCCCAGTAACAGCGTCGGAGCGATCGCCGCACGTGACACCACGTCACGGGAGTGTTTCTGTCTCTGCGCCAAATGCGACGCCCGGAGGAACCGGCTGTCGTCTGCTTGTCAAGAGTCGTCTGCCGCGAAACCAACCAACTTCGGATGGACGTCTACCGCCGCAACATTGCCATCCGCTACGAGTAGCCGGCTCTTCGGGAACGGTTCATGAGACAGCCGGTCTATTTACCCGCGAATTTATGGCGGGTGCTAATGCCAGGGCGACGATTTGAACGGAAGCGGTCGAAGACAGGGTCTGCGATCGTTCAAACATCTTTCAAAAGCCACGTTGTTCTCGGAAAAGAGTTGATCCGAATCAAGTATCGTTGAAAAGTAACAATTCTTCGTCTTTCTTTTGTGTCATGTGGCGTATAGTGTCGATAAAGATGCAATCGCGCGGGTTCAATTGACAAAAAAGAAGCCTAGAACTACTTTTTGTCGCGGATAGCGCTGTTGCTGTGGCGGTAACTATAGGCCTACGTAGCCTCGACCATGGGGTGTTGTCACGTGACTTGCTCCGACGCCCTTATTGGGTCGCGGGGGCCGCAGCCTGCACAATTCGCCCAGTTGTAGTGAAACGGAGCATAAGCCGCGTTTACATGAATGCGACTTATACTTATACCCCTGTCAGACGGGAAAGTAAATGTCATTTTGATCGAATGTCATTCACCGCTCGGCGAATCAGCTCGTGATCCTGGTTCTTCACGTGATCCTGGTTCTTCATCGCTCACGCTCATTGGCCGAGCTGTAATGTCATTTTGCTTAAATGGCATTTAACGTGCCCGTCTGACAGGGGTATTAAGTCCTATCACCTCGCCCCGCTTCATTTGCGACGTCCATTTCCCCGCTAAATTTAGTGGGGAAACTAAATTGGCGTGTAGATCACGTTACGTCAGTTCACATTTAGGGGAGAATTAGAATAGACCTTTTGCCGTATTACCCAAGCATCAAAGAGAATGCCGGGAACGTAGGTGCACGCGCTGCGCGTGCTGGCGTCTGCAGCTGTAATTGTTCGAAAGCAAAAATCTAAAACAAATGGCACTTCGCACGCGCGTTCCACAAACGCATTATTTTGGTTATTTACTTCGGGCATTTTGTGTATGGAAGGCGAGCGCGTGCAGCGCGTCTACCTACGTTCCCAGCATTCTCTTGGATGCTTGGGTAATTTAGTGAAAGGTCTATTGGTGCAAATGTCACGTGTCGTCGGGTATACGCGACGTACATTTACCCGCTATATTTAGCGGGAAAACTTAAGGTGTTTAGGTCATTTGATATCGCTTTTCCCGCCAAATCTAGCGGGCCAATTGCATTGGTTATAGATAGGTCACCTAACATCAGGTCACGTGGGGTAATTTTTTCCGATAATTTAGGGGGAAACGGTGTTAGTTAATAGGTTTTGACATCACGTGACATTACATTTTCTGCTAAATTTAGTGGAAAAAGTGAGTTGATGTTTCGGTCAGGTAACGTGAGGTCACTGATGTTAATTTTTCCGCTAAATTTAGCGGGGAAACTGAGTCGGTGTATAGATCATGTTACTTCATTTTCCCCGCCGACTTTGACGGGGCCTTTCCGAGCTTGCGAAATGATGCATAGATTATACGCAGCCGCCATTGTTTGGTTTCATCCCTTCCGGCCTGCAGCTCGTAATTGGTTCCGAGTTCGCGCCGAGCACTGATGCAGCACTCGTGTGGAATACGTTTCGATCCGAGTACGGTCCGAATGCTGACGAAGCGATCGTGTCCAATCCGTGCTCACAGTGCATGACCAACTAATGGTGGCCGCACATAGTCTATGCTTCATTTCGAAAAGGGTCTCTAGGTCACGTGAAGTCAGGTCACGTGACATCAATTGCCGTCACGTGGTCTAAACACCAATCCAGTTTGTCCACTACATTTAGCGGGAAATGCTCGGACGGACGGACGGAAGGACAGCATTTTGGGATAGGGGGGGGGGGGGGGGGGGGGGGGGGGGGCGGGGGGTAGCGTCAAAAAGCATTTCATTGATTAATATGTTTAATCTAATCATTTATTTTGTTCACGCCTACTCTCTTGATGATGCTCCCTTGGCATTATTATTCGCTAATGCCGCAACGTCATTGGCTGAGCAGATATAATTAGATGCTCGGGAAAGACCACGCCCGGCGATTTTTAGGCCTTCGGTAACTACAGACGAAGGTATGAAAAGCAATACGGAGCACGTCCCAGTTCATTAAAGCGAGAGCAGGTGATTTTATTTTTGGGTGCGATGCTTGATCAATGAGGAGACCGTGGTGTGAGGTGGACCTTATATATATATATATATATATATATATATATATATATATATATATATAAAGTAAAAAATATTGAAAAAAAGACTGCTGCGTTTGCACGCCAGGGGGCTTAGGACAGTGATGGAACTCCTTCCTTTGATCACACGCGCGCGAACAACCTGCTCTCTCATTCAGTACCATATGGTCCACATCGTGAGACTACGTGAATAACGGACAAAACAAAAATCGACATGAGGTGGATGGATGGATTGATGTTCACAAGTGTACCCTTTATAACGGGCGGTAGCTTGCGCCACCTAGCCTCTTCACCGTCTTCTGAGGCACTGTTGCCAACCGTTTTTTTTCCCCTCATTCCCAATGTCTATCCCGCCTGCTTCACTATTCAGTGAGAGCTGATCGCCCTCTGCTTCGATCAATGTTGCCAGCCGCATTTATTCTTCTCTATTAATTTGCCGAATGTCTGCACGGAAGAAGTGGCTTCCTGCGGCATGGTTCATATTCAGCATGGAGCCGCGAGCTGAATTAGGCAAGGCAGCAAGATCGTCCCGAGCGTTGGAAACAAAAACAGTAACAAGCACATCAGGATTGAAGAATCAGGTCCTCAAGGTGTCTTTCATTTCTTTATCAATCTGCCAACGTTACTCCGCTTTCCAAAGTTTCTTTTTTTTTTTTTTATGTTTTGCGTTAGTGTCATATCCATCGTGTTATTTCGCCACTACCCTCCGACCTGCGTTTCCAGAGGGGTTGTACCTAATGCCCCTGTATAAAAAAGGTAGCGACATCTTCTCCCTCCTCCTCTGACGCGCAGGCCTGTTATCTTTATGTTTTGCATTTTACACCCGCGCGTCGACGGTAGCGCCGTCTGGATCGGCCCAAGATAGCAGATGGCCTTCCTATACTTGAGTCAGAGCGCAGTCAAAGGCTGAAAGACACGCAAATACATACACACAGGCTAAAAGCGCACTGTCACGGTCTACCAGCCTTGAAGGATGTGCTCAAAAAAAGACGATGAAAGCCGTGACGTTGCACAGTTGGCGTTATTTGATTGACGACATGAGCTTATAGCATGCACTGCACTCCGCTGCAGCATAGGCATTCCTTCTCCCTCCTTCTCTGACGCGCACATCTTTTATCTTTATGTTTGGAGTTTTTACACTCGCGCGTCGACTGTAGCGCCGCCTGGATTGGCCCAAGATAGCAGGCGGCATTCTTCAAAGGATGTCGCGTCTTTTCCGTATAAAGGGACTTTAGTTGTACCAACCCCACCTAGAGATAACAAAGCCATAGCGTTGACTTTTCGGCGTCGCCTAACGAAGGCCATTGATCGATCAAGCCATCCTATTACTGAAAACGTCGCGGAAGAAAGAGTTAATCTACCCTAAAGTACAGTTTAATCAGCAACTTTTTATTGACGTAAGCCCAGCCCTACGGAAACAAAAAAAAGCTCGATCTCTTAGCTAGTTTAGAGGCTTTTTTATTATTATTTCTTTTGTTATTTCACGTTTTGATTTGCTCGCAATATATTACGTAACGGAACTGACGAACGAACTGCACGGTAGAAAGAAAGCTCGATAGGCTCCGATTCGCTCAAAAGAGCAGTTTTTTTTTTTTTTTATCGTGTTTAGCTTGGTATTAGTCTTCCTTGCTTGACGATCCTTTGATTGAAATACAAAAGGAATGCGCATAAAAACAAAACATCAAATGAGAAACATAGGGTAAACAAAAGATAGTTTCGGGACTATACTTTGCGGGAAAGGTTTGATAGTAGTAGTTAAGTTGGTTCGATTTAAATGACGATTTCAATCATCTTGATCTTCATTCACCAAACTGATCAGTGAGGGCACATCTCCCAGTCAATCGTTGACGCATCACTTTTGCGTTCAATCTGCACCCCGCCCTGATCCCTTGTATAGGTGATGTACAAACTGCGGCGTTTCGGCCTTGGTGAAGTGTTGGCTGCACAGACTCCACCAAACATTTCTCCTTTTTTTAGTCCCTAGCCGTTATTTTTGCCATGTTCGTTTTTCTCTGGTTCCCCCCCTCCCCCCCCCCCCCCCTCTCGACCCCGTCACCAACTCGGCTCCCCGACTGCTTCCCGTTGGAACACACTCAGCATCTGAGACTTCGGAAGCAAGCAACGGCAGAGAACTGCACCTGTCCAGACCAATTTGGTTTTTGTGCGTTAAGAGGAGGGGAAGGGGGGGACGACTACTTTGGCTGGTTCATTAGGTTAGCAAGCTCCCGTTTGCAGCCCCCCCCCCCCTCCTCTTCCCGAAGGAGTGGGAATAGAGTTGCACCATAACCTACTCGTGTTGTTCAGAACTTCACTATCCAGGAATGAAAGTGTTGCAAGTGAAGCATATATCTCTTATTTGTTGTATCGAGAAATCGCTCGCTTCTTGAAGGAAATTTACTAACAATCTCCGCGGCTGGGAGACGGGCGCTTACAGTCACAATCAGATAGATCAGGACCACAAACGTTAACTTTAATGAAAAAAAAAAAGGAAGCTAAATTGACGTAGCTATTTCTCATATTTCTGCCAACCAAGGATGCAGCATATATATGTAAGTTTCCTTTGTAGAAATACCGCTAATCTCGCGAGAAAATTTTAGTACGTGGCACATGATAATAAATAACGCAGGTCTACAAAGAAGTATGGTGCAGGCCGAAACATAGTTTGAACAAAATTTAAAACAAAAATAATAATACGTAAATAGTTTAGGCGAGCCGCCCAGCAAATATATCTATGCACTCTAAAAAAAGCCCGTGCGTCTGCTTTTTCGCACTACACTCGGAGAGTCAATCACCGCAACTTACGGAGGCAGATCAGCGAATGACGATACCGAAACATACGTTTAGACCAAAAAACTCAGTCTGAGTTGTGACATTAAGCAATGCAAGCGTGACGTTTCGCATTGCTTAATGTCACAACCCAGACTGCGTTTTTTTGGTCTAAACATATGTTTCGGCATTGTCATTCGCGGAGCTGCCTCCGTAAGTTGCGGTGATTGGCTCTCCGAGTGTTGTGCGGGAAAGCAGACGCACGGGCATTTTTTAGAGTGTAGAGAAACCTGAGTCCTGTTCAACTGTACTTCAAACAAGTTCCTTTCACTCCTTTCCTCCACCACTCGTAAAAAATAAAAAAAAAAGAATAATTATTACAATAGTTTGTTGAGACTATAAAAAATTAATGCCATTCTATGAGATAGACATGTAACTCGATACTAGAGCAGGAGCCCGTATATAAATACATAAATTAAAAAAAACTAGTCCAAATATACGTGAACGTACATGTACAACAAATATTTCCCAAAGTAGGCTTAAGGTTGTTTTTTTGTTTTCTTCTTTATACTATTTAAGTATGATTCTAACCTGAGATATCGACAATCTGCCGAGATTTAAGTTCAAGGAGGTTCGAATTTTCGGGAGTTTTAAAGCAAAGTTCGGCGGCAGTTCGAATCCCACGCGCATATGTGCAAATATTACGGTGTCAACAACCCGTGTTCCGACTGGTGTTTTTACCACGTCTTAAAATATAGTCCCTCACTTTTCACCTATATGACGTCATCAAAGTGTCACGTCGTCGCCGGCCGCGACCCTGGCGGTGTCGCGGCGGTGGTAATGGATGTAGCAGACGTCCGTTCTGCTTGCAGGTCGCTCTCCAGCCACTAGAGTAGTCCACGGAAGGTTCGGTTGCCAAACTCCGAGACGGCGGAGTCTCAACTACTGCCAAGGCTTGTACGCCCAACCGCCAGGATCGCGACATCCGACAGACTGACGCTCCAACTGTTGTGACGTCATTTGTTTTTACTTGGGGATTGCTTTCGGTGTGCGGGCAGAAAAGGACGCTAAACTCACCAGTCGGACTTTCAGAGACGCGTTTCAGGCTAGCGTAGAGCAGAAATTAAGAACAAGCTTGCACCATCTGCCGGAGGAAGTTAAAACATTAAATAAATACCAACTAAAATGATCTCACGTTTGTTTTTATATGGCGTGCCTAAGTGGTAATCATTTTCTCAAATTTTAACTGAATTACAACACAGACCTCTTCTTCCATGTTTTTTTTTTCTTTTCTTTTGCAGAGGTTGAGCAACACTATTCTACATTCGAGCATTGTCAAATTCTGTCAAAAGTCCCAAAGTTTGGCGAAACCAGTCGAACCTTGATGATCGACATCGAACCTGAGACCAGGGGGGCAAGGGGGAGGGGGGGGGGTGGAGGGGGAGGAGGGGGAGGGGTAAAGACGGGAGCAGAACGGGGCAAATCCTGAGCGCTGACGTAGGTGGTCCGAGGAAAAAAAAAAAAAAAAACGAGAATGAGAGCGACAGCAGGGCGAGCAGGGAAAGAAAGCGGACGAAAAGGTTAGCCCTGTTCATCTTGCCGCGACGGGGTAAAATTGCTGGAGGACTTGTCAACTTTATTCTATTCTATTCAATGCGTGACGCCGGTGTTTTCGTGCAAATTATAACAATAAAAATATAGATACACCTTGCAATTATGTTTCCCTGCTTGTGTATATGAAAGCGTCGCCAGCAATTGGGTCACATCGGGACGATCATGGGACTACAAACGTCCGCGTCTATATTCCGCGGTTTCGAAGCGACCGAAATACGAGAGACATTTCCATCTAGATTATTACATTAACACTATGCCTCAGATTAAAAAAAGAGTTCGTGACATCCCTTATTGTGACTTCTCCATTTTAAGTCACACCAGGTAACTCACTTCAACTCTAAGCAACCGAGTAACAACATCAAACACGCCCGTGTTGGGGCCTATTCACGGCCAATTGAAATCCGGCTACCCCTCCCATTTTCGGTGATGAATCTTCAGCACGTCTTGGCCTGCGCGTTCCGAAAATGCCCGCAAACGCTCGTTAGCCCATCGCATCTTCTTCGGCCTAGGACATTTTCAAACAACGCCGCTGATTTATTGGCCTCATATTTTGTGCAGCTGCGAAAATGTAGCAAGCAACTGGCACGTGACTCTTACCGCGAAGGCGTGCCCCAAGGCGTTGCTGGGGTCATTGCCTCTAGCGGTACATATATCTGCTTGATGATGTAAACCCAGCCTTTGAATGTGTGTGTGTTCTTTTTTCTTGAAAGGGAAAAAAAATATTTTAAAACATTTTCCAATTTTTTTTTGTTTGTTAATTTTAATGCGAATAACATTTAAAGACACCGTATAGTGAGGTAAGACAGTTTCGCACAGAGACACGCCTCGTGAAGATCGAAGTGAGCGTCCTGTCAATTTCTCCGAGTTTGATTGCAGGACGCGGAACGCATCGTCCTGCGGTATACAGATGGCGTTTGACAAACATTGACCTTTTGTACTTGACCTTAGCTTAGGCTCTGACTTTATCTCTGACTCTGCCTCACTCTTATTCTGCCTAACTTTGACTACGTTATTGCCTTATCCTTGACCCTCACTTCGGATACAGATTTTTTTTTTTTTTAATTAGTCCCTGCTTTCTTGTTACTCTTCGTGTCTGGTTTTGTGCCATTCTTCTGCTTCGCTTCATGGTTTTGTCTCAGGTTTTGCGTCTCTGGCCCATGTTCTGCCCGGCTCTGAGTTTGTCATTGCTTATCCTCGGCTCTGGCTTCAGATTGGCTCTTGTCGCTGGCTCTGTGTTGCAGTTTTTATGCCTGGCTCGCGCTTCGTCCCTGGTTTTGTGTCACTGTCCTGTCTGGCGCTGGCTTTGACTCTGGCTCTGTCTTCCTCTCCTTAATAATAATAATAATAATAATAATCTTTTTTCCATCGATTATGATGGCGGGTGGGGGGGAGGGGGGGGGGGGGGGCGAGGAAAAAAATCTGCGGTGCGCAGCTTGACTAGCACTCAGGCCCTTACAATAATCAACTGCAAGCGTGCAGGACATGCCGATACATAATACGCGGAATTATACATACAAATGGCAAGCACTAACAGTCGAGATTTTCATACACACGAAAATATTTACAAGGAAGGTACGCTGAACTACTGTGCTAAACATAAAAACAATCATTCAGGTGCTGAAATATAAGCGCAAATTTTTAAGCGTTAGAAAATCAAAATCAAGATTATCAATACATTTTTTTAACGGATGTGGAAGAGTAAACTGAAGCATCTGAAAGCCGTAATTTGTTCGCTGAGTGACCATCCTCCATTTCCAACAACACACGTGTTTTTTTAAGAATCATGACCCCCTTGTTTTTTCTCTCTGTGAACCAGTGCATAGTCTATATTCGTATAATTTGAAGATATTAATTATCTGGAATTTCCTAAACAATTTTGCCGTCTACTTGGCTAAGGCTTTACCTTCGCTTTTGTATGAAGTTGAATAAAGAAACTTTAAACTTTAAACTTTAAACATTTTGTGTCTCCAATCCTTGTATTGCATTTTTTTTCAGTTTGTCATCGTTTATTCTTGGCTGCAACTACGGCTACAGTCTGACTCTGCAGGGGTTTGCCCGGTTTTGGGTCACGGTCCTTGTGCCTAGCTCTGGCTTTGTTTATGGCTATGTGTCACTGTTTTTCCCTCTGGCGTTGGCTATGCCAATGACTTTGCCTCGCTATCCTCATGCTTGGCCTTGACCTTGTCCCTAGTTTGGTGTCAATATTTTGTTTTCTGCCTGGCGTTTGCTTTGTTACTGTTTTTTTTTTTTTCACTATCCTCCTGCTTCGCCTTGGCTTTATCTCTGCTCTTGTGTCAATGTCCTGCATTGTGGCTCCGAATTTTTTTGTCGTTTTGCCATTGTCCTTGTGCCTCTGGCCCTGACCGTGCCTCTGGCGTTGCCTCAATGAGCTCCTCTCCGGTTTTGACATCGTTGTATGTGATTCCGCAACTTGTACTTCCGTGCCTGTCTTCGATTCCTTCTTTAGCCCTCGCAAACACCCTCGCTCTTTCTCCGCCATTAGCTGAGTTTCCATACAGCGCATCTTGAACTTGGTGCCTCGCGCGGCGCACGGCGTAAAGGTCCGAAGATACTATAGTACCTGGGGGAGTTATCCGCGGGGCAACCGTACAGTCTCGTAAAACGTGTCGTAACACGGGTTAATACTCGCCCGAGTTTGCATCGTACCGTCCGAGAAGTTCACACTCGCTGCTCGGGGCGCAACTTTTAGCTCGTGTTTACTTACCTGGTTTCTTGTATATAGTTCTTGGGCGATTTTTATTTTTCTCTTCCTATATACGCTTAATCCTTCTTGGAAGTCAAGAGCAACGCTCTTTCCTGCGCATACAAGTCTGCGCGGGTTCGGGGAATTTTAGTCGGGGGTGGTCCGCGGTCGGGTTTCAACCGGGGGGTCAGAGTTCACGTTTTATCGTACTCCCTGAGCAGTCGTTAAAAGTGGGAGCAACTCGGAATATGGAGTGCGCCCCGGAGTGGATGCGCGTTGTTCCGAAAGATTTATTGCCATTCTTCTAGAAGTGAGGCTGAAAAAAAAATGAAAAAAGATAAAAGAGTTCTTTAGACGCATATTCTATAGTTAAGTGTGGAGGAGGCCTTAAATAAGGCCTGTGATCGTATCATATGTCGTAAATAATCATATAAGCGGTGAAGTAGTTAGCTCCTGTTTGTGAGTACGTGTAAAATTGACTAATTACTATACTTCTTTTTGTGGTGTATAATTCATTATAAGTCTAGTTTGATTACTTTTTGATGCAAGGAAACTACTGACAATCGTTACCCCGAAGACAAACTCGCACCGTTTCGCTCATTGTTGAGATTGAGACAAAAAAAAATGGGGTTTTAAACACTTTTCAACATATAGCGTTAATAATAACGATGCACTTATTTGTTAAGCAATGAATGAATAAATTAACAAATAAAAATGAGAAAATCGAATTAAAGAATGAATGAATGAATGAATGAATGAATGAATGAATGAATTAGGTATATTACCAACTTCATAACTGCCTTAAAGGAGCCTTGCAACGATATTGGTTTGTAATGTTTCTCACTTTAGAGATTCTTACTGGCACTACCGTGACCAAAGTTTACTTGCATTCAACGCCACTGGCTCAAGAGTTTCACTGTCGCGTTGTTATTTCAAGGATAAAAGCAAACTCTTTATTTCAGTCTCTACTTCGCAAATATATTCATGGCGTAGAAGTCCATGTATCCGTTGTAAACAAACACTAATCATATCGGTCGGGATTGTTCTTAAAAAAAAAAGTTAAAGTATCAGTGATCTTTTTACTAGCTTCATATGTTTTGAGAAGTCGAGTATAGCTCTCCCACCCGCGCATAGTCCCCGGCATTCTCGTTGTCGAGAAGGCGGAACGCGAAGGAACGGTTCCAACACGCACATATTGCTTCGGCCGTATTTCTCGGCGCTGGGCAAGAAACGGACGTATGTGTAATTGCTTCTGGAAGAAATTACGGATACGTCCGAGACTTACGGCACCGGCGAAAAGGAAGGGGAGCGCGGCAGATATATCTCGTCTCCCGCACCGGTTCATGACAGCTCCGAGCGCGGGAGTCTATCCGAGTCTGGCTCCTTCATTTGCATACCCCCGAGACAAGCGCTATATGCGCCAGAATGTGTGCGCGTGCGTGTTCACGAACCATCTGTTCATCGCGTAGACCACAATCTCTGGGCCGGCCGCCATACTGTTTTGTGGCTCTCGTCCTATTGCAGTAACCAACACCAATACTTTCTTTTTCGTTAAAGGGATGGTGAACCCAACATTTCAGTGTTTATAATAAGTGGCGCACTATCTTTCCATGAGTCAGCAGCCACCGGTGTGCGCGAGCACACGCAACGAAATTGACGTCATCATATCCCCCATTCGAGCTTATTAAGCGTGGATGGGGGATAAGATGACGTCAATTTGCTTGCGTGTGCTCGCGCACACCAGGGGCTGCTGACTCATGAAAAGATAGTGTGCCGCTTATTATAGACACTGAAATGTTCGCTTCACCATCCCTTTAAGGAGAAAGAAGCAAACTGATTCTTTTGTCAACCTTTGGCAATCTTTCGAAGTACCGCTTGTCTGCTGATATCTTACTCTGTGGCCAGCTTTAAATTGTGAAGCTCAAGCGTGAAACAACAAAACATGGGTCTCAGTAAGGCTGGTTTACACAACCCCATTTTCTTACGTTACTTTGCGTCACGAAAGCTTACGTCTGCTTACGCCACAAGTCACCAAGACACTTGTGCTTTGTATTAAGCGTCGCTACTGGTTCAAGAAAATAGCCTGGCACGCGACATTCGAGACGCGAAAGTTTCGGTGACTTTTGAGTAACGTATAAGAAAATGTAAGGAAACGATGTCTAATAGCCTAGTTACACTAGCGATCTTAACTATCATTAAGCCAGCGACAGTTGGCTCTATCGCGATCGGCCGGAGTTACACGGCGGCGCCAACTGTTATTAAGCCGCTAACGATCATTGAGTTCAACGGAGCTGGCCTATCTCAGTTAGCTGATGGGGTTCGCCTTAAAGGGACGGTGCAACGATTTTTATATTTTGCGCAAATACCGCTTAGAACGGATCCCTGACGTTAATGACCTGTGAAATACCCGTTCGTTTTTCACCACATGCAGTCGAAGTCGCAGAAAAAAATTAAGAAAAACGAGCAGCGTTCACCCCCTCAACTCGCAGCCAGAACAAGCGGCCACGCGATCTGGAGCCGATTATATGCCGCCAATGTTGATCCTAGCCATGCGCTGGGTTTGGCAAGGCACAGGACACGCGCTGAGTTCCAGACATTGTTATGGTTCGGCTGTTGTCGTCAATGCAGCGATTGGAAAAAGGACACTACCCTAATGCTTCTCGAGCTATCGATTATCACGAGCCCAAATCGAGTGTTCAAGCCATGCGCGGCTCCAATCTATGAGCCGCATTCAAATATCGTCACTGGGCGGTACTGCTACCGCCCAGCTACGTCATCAGGTCTTGCGAAGGAGAGATTGAATGAAAACACTCGGTTTTGTCCTCGAAATTAGAGCGCAACAAAAGAGTTTCTTGGTCAGTTGCGTTGCGTGCGAGTATCCTTGAGTCCCACTAGTGCCAGTAAGCTCGTGTAAAGTGAAAAAACATTCCATATGAATATCGTTGCACCGATTTTCCTACTTCTTCCTTCTTGGCTTTAAAGGGATACTGATCCAAGGAATTTCGTGTCCATAATAAGTGGCGCACGTTCTTTCCACGAGCCAGCAGCCGCCGGTGTGCGCGAGCACACGCAACGAAAATGACGTCAAGGACCTCCATTCGCGCTTAAGAAGACAGTGAAATGCACGGGCTTCGGGCCAAAGGAGAATAAATACAGGCTTTTTATCTCTACAAGTGAAAGCTACGGGCTTGCTAGACCAATTAATCGCTTACCTTTTACACCAGACACCACTGTGTAGATGAAAAACTTGTCTTTATTCTCCTTTGGCCCGAAGCCCATGCACCGGTGCGATGACTCCTAGCTTCCACCGTGCTTTTATGCACACCATAGAACTTGTCATTCCCCAGTGACGATAAGTTCCGTCCGGGCACTCATTGGACACGAACGCGAATCCGAGTATTCGTCGACGGATTGATTGTTGACGAGCGCATACTTCCGAGTGACGCAGTTCTCGTGTCCAATGCGTGAGCTGGGCTCGGCTGACGTCAGGTTGGCACCGCTGACGCGATTTGTAAACCGCGGATGTATCATACTGAAAAGGCGGAGAGCTTTCGAAGGAAAGAAGGTACAAAATAGTCCGCTATATTTTCAAATGTTCGTACCGAAATGCTGGCTTTTGACTTTCTACCCTCTTCCTTTTTGGCCAACTAAACTTTATGCGATTAGTAAAGTCCCAATTTAAAATCATTTATCCCAGCCCAAAATACGTTGCATGGCCCCTTTAATAGAACTAAAGATGGCGACGTCCGCCGCATCGCCGCCCATCGTCTGGCGAAGCACCTACTATTGCGGAAGATTGGGGGAGGTACTTAGAAAGTATCGTAGCAGCATATATTGTCGGAAGAGGTACGATTTGGGGCCAGAGCTGCCGCTAGAACGATCATGGCACGTCGCAGAAGCTAGAGCTCGGCGAGGGCGGCCATTGTGTTGTCAGTGCCGATAAGACTTTCGTCATGTCTCTCTTAAAAACAAAGAAAAAGTTCATTTCATTTTCTTAAACGTTTATAATGAATAAGAAATGTGTATATAATTTACTTACATTACTTAAAAAAAAAGAAAAAAAAAAAGCTAATGTGACATCACTTTTGGTTTCGTTTCGGTTTCAACTGCGTCCCTTGACGTGCATCTCAACTGGGGTTGTTAGGCCTATGGACTGCGTAGCACCGTACAATACAATTGTGCTCGTTGACAGTTGGGAAATACCAACGATCGTCGCCTTAAACACCGTTGCGACCTCTAGCGTAACTATAGGTATAAACCAGCTATAAAGTTTGCTTTAGATCCATATTCGAAGGGGGAAAAAACATCCGGCCGTCGGATTGCGAGAAAACATGCGTTTCGTCTGAGGTTCATCAAAACATTAGGCGCTTTCCTATGGTAACCGTCACCATGGGAAAGAGGCGTCTCCTGAATAGACGCACACGCGAACGCAGACAAAGGCTTCCGAACCGACCACGCTACGCGCGGCCACTCCTCGCTCCGCTCCGTTCCGATCTTGGAAAACGAATTATGATCTCAAACTCGAGCTTTCGGCGCAAGCCTCCTTGGAACAGCTAAGGTTTCGCTAGGCTCCCCGTTCTGGGCGGTGACAAGCACACTGTCGTTATCATGCGGAAGGAAACGGCAGTCTGGCGAGATCAAATGCCTCTCTTTCGCCGTGCTCTTCTGTGTACGGAACGTGAAGAAAAAAGTACAGAATAAACGAAAAAGACTTAAGACGGATGACTAATTTTTTCCAACACCAAATATGGTGACGCATTTGCACGAAAAACAAATTTCTAGCTTGAAATTTGGAATGAAATTTGGAAAAAAAAAAAAACATGGATGTTTTTTTGTTTTCTTTTTACAACAGCATTTGGGGGAACTACGGATGTGCCAAAACAACAACAAATCGCTTCACTGCGCCTTTCAGAAGCTGTCAGCATTCTTTCTCATCTCCGACTCCCGTAATGTACGAGCCTTCTTCGTGCACGCACGTTCCCGCGCTGATCGAAGAACCAACACGCTGTCCCGGAGCGTCTTCCCTATCTCCGGGAGTCTATGCAGGCAGCCCCCACGTGCCTCTTTCCGAGAAATGACCCGTTGAACGGAGACGACGATGACGAAGGGAACGGGAGGATGGCGACCGCCGAGGCAGCATGCCGCTGTATATCAGCTCTCCGCCTCGTTCGTTCGATAGGTTCCACTCGCCACGCTTTGACGCCACATCTGGAAGGCGTCTTCACTTCTTGTTCCCAGCCGCGTACCATGGGACGTGCACGAGCGATTCGTCTCTATAGGCACATGCGCGCTGAGTTATCTACGAGCGTATACCTTCCATGCACGTGACTCCCATCCCATTCATGCTGATGATCGTTCCTGTTCTTGCCGAGAAGAAAAAATTAATTCGGTGCCGCGAAATAGTTGCTGAAAAAGGTATACGCGCTCAGCCGCAAGGCCCCCCCCCCCCCCCCCCCCCCCCCCAATGGCTGCTGACGTGACGTTGGTAGAAGCCATGCATTTTACGCGCCGAACGCGGGATCGGAGATTTACGCGTTTAGCTCCGCCGTATGTATAATATTAGGGAGTTTTAGAATAACGTACGCAATTTTAGCGCACGCTAGCGCTAAATTTAGCGCTTGTATTAGCGCACGCGACGCGAGAGAGTTTTAGAATAGCGTTTCTCCGTCGCGACGCAAAAGCCTCACCATCTCGCGCTTGCGACGCCACCAAGATACAGTCACAATTTTTATTTCACACACGAAATGCTGTAACTTTAGAAAAAACAAGTTTTTTGGTCCAGAGTATTATTTTAGATTTGTTTAAACATGAGAATGCGACGCGAGCGGTTGACCGGTCGTGTCCGCTTGCGTCGCCTCGGCAAGAGAGGTCTCGTGTACTGACCTTCGCCGAAAAATGTTCGCGCGTCACAAGCATCAAGTTGCCGGTGATCGTTGCCAAACCGAGTACGATGTCGTCCCGTATTGAAAATCGCAGTCGCGAGGATGCCGCCGACGTCGCACTCACGACGCCGCCAAAGCAGCCGCCGACTATATCCTGGAAGCCGCCATTTTTTTTAAACTCTGCTCGTCTTGGCTTTAGCCAACTTCCCATCACGAATCCTCCTTCGAGAAGCGCAAAGACTCTTTGCGTACGCACGCTATTTCCGAGAAATAGCGCACGCTAAAATAGCGCACGCAAAGCGCAAAACCTGGTTTGCGTTCGGAGCATGCGCAGTCGCGACGACGCTATTCTTTGCGTACGCAAAGCTTTAGCGTGCGCTATTCTAAAACTCCCTATTGACAATTACGATCTCTGCGTGCCGCCATCTTGACGCTCGCCTGTGTAGATCGTCTGATAGCCAGGTTTGACTAAGGTGTCTGGAACGCGCCTCCGAGTGGTATGTTAACCGCGTCTGAAAAAGAAAAAAAGGTGGTCCCTCGATTTCCGTCCAATGACGTCATGCAAGTGTCACGCTGTTGCCGGCCACAATCCTGGCGGTGTCCCAGCACCGGTGGTGGATGCGGCCGATGCCTGTCCTGCTGCAGGTCGCCCTCTAGTCTGGCAGTCTACAGAAACTTCGGCAGCCAGAAGTTGGAACTCTGAGATGACAGCGACACTCGCGTACGCTCGTGCTTTTTTGCCGGAACTTCTACGACCAACCGCCAGGATCGCGACGTCCGACAGCATCATAACCCCGGCTTTTGTGACTTCATTTGTTTCCACTTCTGAGGCATGGGCGGAATAGGGCGCTAAACAGCCCCAATCGGAGACGCGTTCCACGCGCCGTATAGTTTCGCTAAGGTGTGCAATATACGGTTACCAAAATGGAACTCAAGCATTCATTTTCCATTCACGGTGAACATACTAAGCTGTCGGAACGCTGGTGCGTGCGAGCCTATGCAGATTTTTTTTTGTGTGGTTTGTTGTATACTAAAGAAGTGCCACCTAGAAGATAAGACCAGCGCCTTTTTGGCCTCTAGCGTCATTACTAGTGCATTCCTACAGCTATAATATTATAGTCTGGGCGAATAGTTGTGCGAATGGAATGCGTGTAGAAACGGAAGGAGAGGAAGAGGCGAGAGCGGGCTTGGACGTCAGAAGACCGAGCTATGGCTGCAATGACCAGTGAGCAGACACATTGCTAACTCTGCCTTTGTCTCTACTCAATCTCCAAACGCGTTTGGACGCCGAACATCGGCGTCCGGCGTTTGGCATTCGAACAACGAGTAGAGAGAAAGGTGGCTAGCAATACGTCTGCCCGCTAATCGTTCAAACCATGGCTCGGTCTTCCGACTTTCCCGCGTTCTCGTCTCTTCCTCTCACTCACTCTCTACCCGTATAATATGGCATTCCTCAGATCCTGCATAGTGCAAGGGCAGGACGCGACACTTTTTATTTTTTTCCCATTTACACTATTGCTGCTAGGAATGACAAGGCGTTATTCGATTCGAAGCGATGTTCGCACACCCAATAGTCCACATATACGAGGCTATTGCTCAGACCTCCCTTCAGAGACGCTATCTCGAGCCACGCCGCGACGTAAGTGTCGGACCTCTCTCGCTGTCGTTTCTCCGTTCTCCCGCCTTGCGGCACAAAGCCACTCGGAGAGCACTTGATGGATGAAGTGCCAAGACCATCGCAGCAGCGGCGGCGGCTGCGGTGGCCAGACACCGCGGGTCACCCGAAGAAGCCCCCGTGGTCGCTCACAAGAAGCAATCCGATTATTTGTCCCCCCTCTCATACCTCGCACGCGGCGGCCATTTATCAAGTTGGCGCGACCGGGTGCATCTATACTCCGTTTCATCTTACGCTGGATCGCAACGGACGCTGCGAGGCATCGGAGTCAATCCAGTACCAGTGTCAAACAGCGTCGTAGACGTTACAAAAAAAAAAAAAATATATATATATATATATATATATATATATATATACTATATCAGTTATTTTTTATTGTTTTTTTTAATAAAAGGAACGCGTTATAGACCAACGTCACCTTAACATTAAGGGAATGTGTTATCGTTATATAGCTTTACCGATAATAAGTAGCGCACCTTACTTCTTCGTTACTTTTTTTATTTGTGAATTAGAACGTTTTTGCTGTTTTGATGGTACATGAACGCATAAACACACCTGTAATGTTTCGACACTAAAACAAAAGGCATAAACGTTTTTTTTTTTCTTTCCAAAGAAGGAATGTTTGCGTGGGAAAAGAAGCAAACTTTTGAAGGCATGTGGGATATATGCGCAACAATTCATACAACTTGGCGCCTAAAAACCAAAAGAAAGTGTTATTTTCTTGTTTAAGTTTCGGCAGGAAGATGTAACAGGTGACGAACTACGTTATGCGTTACTCGAAATAAGTCACGTAAGTTGGTTATTCGTTACTGTTTTAGAAGTGTAACGAGTATGTTACTACGTTGTCGACAAATGTAGCGCGTTACCGGCAACGCCGTTCCTCGTAACGCGTTTACCGCCAACGCTGGCGACAGGTGACCTTCCGGAGTGGAGCAGCGACGCTGGAGGCGTGAAGTCACGTGTCACATTCTGACTGGCTGGGCTGGCTCGTAGCGTCCGCATCGGTCCAACGTAAGGTGGAAGGGGACACAGAGCGTACTAGGGTCGCTCGAACGCTGGGAGTATGACCCAACTCAACTCAGTGACATCACGCCACTGCGGTGGAGCTGCTGTCGGTACTGCGCATGCCCAAGACTCTTCACTCCTCCCGAATTTGGCTTCTGCGCACGCGCAAGTGCCCATACCTGGTGTGCGCAAAACGGGCTTGCTTGTCAACACTGTGTTGGTGTATAGGGTTGAGTTAGGCGGTTTAGCTATGCACGGCAATGGGTGTCGCCTCCTGGGGTCCGATTTTGGTCGAGGTGAGAGCGAAATCGTTCTCGCCTGCTGATTGGACGTGGGCACCACAGCTCGCAGGTCATCAAACAGTGAGTCGTTTTTAACCCGTTCGTAAGATCGCAATCGGGCAAAAAATTGGTGAGAACTTCTCACCAACATAAAAAAAAAGCGAGAGAGATCTCGCGGTCTCTGATGTGCTTGTCCTTGGTGCTCTTTCATCTACCAGACGATGTCAGGTCGTGTACGGCAGCAGAACAACTTGAGGCTTGGTAAGGAAGCGCGAGTTGTTAATGGCTTAATGAAATAGAACTCAATTACAACTTTCGGCCCGCGTCCGATCTCACTCCGCCGCGGCGCTCTGTTCGAAACAGACGATCAACGTTTTCATCGGTCTGGTAGCAGACGACGTACCGTGATTTTTTTAAAGCGGTAGTTTTATAGGCCCAACTACGTTCAAGGTCGCGTAATCAGGGTCACGAAACGCCCGTGGCTGAAGCAATGCTGAAGCGCTCGTGGCTGAAGCGAGGGTGTCTGAAGCGTAAGTAGCTGAAGCGCCGGTAGCTGAAGTTCCCGTGGCTCAAGCGACCTTGGCTAAAACGCCGGTCGTGTAAGCTGTTGATCGTCGGTCGCGTAAGCTCCGGTCGCGTAATCTCGTTAGCGCCGGTAGCGTAAGCTCCGTTCGCGTAAGCGCCGTTCGCGTAAGCGCCGTTCGCTTAAGCTCGTAAACACCGATAGCTAAAGCTGACGTGACCTGACGTCTTTGACGTCGTCCTCGACATCGTCCTAGAGGTCGTCCTGGAGATCGTCCTTGAGGTCGTCCGAGGAGTCCTAGACGTCGTTCTATACGTCGTCGTCGATGTCGACCTAGTCGCCGTCCTAGATGTCGTCGTAGACGTCTTCCTCGGGGTCGTCCTAGAGGTCGTCCTAGAGGTCGTCCTCTCGGCCGACGTCTTCGCAGTTCTTCACGTCGTCTTCAAGGACGTCGTACTCGACGTCGTCCTAGAAGTCATACCATTTCTTTTCCTAATCGTTTTCAGTCACAATGTCCCTGTAAAGCTACCGCATTTCATCGCGCTTGGTCGAATGAATAAAACTGCAACAATATTTTTCCTCTGCGAATGGAATTTTGTAACCGTTTCCTTCGCTCGCATTTGCAGGACGAACCGTCTACGAACGCCATCTTAGATCTCGCTCTGGCTCCTTCGGTGACCAAGATCGGACCCCTGGGGCTGAAGTTGGACACTACTTTACTTAAAATAGTGTACACCTAAAAAACTTCACGTGTTTTTAGAACACACAAAATAACAAAAACCTGGTCTCAGACCTTTTTTCATTTTATTTTTCGTAAACTTCTCTTCAAAATGTTGCGCGTGAGCAATATCATGGCATTTTAATTTACGTTGAAACGATTGTAAGCAGTTACGAACTAGGAGAAGGCACATGGGCAATTCAAATTTCACACTGTAGAGAAAGGTGCAACCGGATTCGCAATATGTGCGCCTGTTTTTCTTCTCGCAGTTTTGAGGCCAGTGATGCACGCCATCATACCTCACAACCACTGTCGGTTCTGGTTTTAAACGACCAGTGATATCGAAGATGCATTTCCATCCTCCACTGCTAAGGCAGGTATCCTCACCCTTGCGACAAAAGGGCGCTAAATGTATTGAGTCGGACGTTGCGCGAAAGAAAATCATTCTTCATTTCTTGGGGACAGCTGAGCACCAAAGAAATAATATAAAAGGACTGTGGAAAAAACAAAATCGACATGATTTTTAGTTTTGTGCAGCAGAAAGCCTGCGGACAGGGCGGGCACATTCAGCTACTGTTTATGAAATATTTTTCTTCCCCCCCCCCCCCCCCACGTTTTAATTTTTAAACGACAAGAATCGCGCTGGTATTGGACTAACGTCACATCATGTGAAACGGACTTTATTCTTGCGGTGGGGCGACTTTTTTTTTCAATCCGTCATTACACGCCAGTTGAGGAGCCAGCTTGCATCTCAACTCGGGTATCTGTCTCTTCGGCGTCATTCATCACCTGCGACGCGCGAAAGACCTGACAGAATGGAGACTCACAAAAACCTTTTCGATGTTCTTTTTTTTTATATTTCCGTACTTTGATTTCTGGGGAGGTCTTGCAGGTCTGACAAATGGTTCTCGTAAACCTTCGCAAAAGATACAAAAAAAAACAACCCTAGGCCGTGTGCATATGTGCATATAATTCGGTGTTTATTTTTTTTTTTTAACAAGGTGGGCGGTCTCACTTTTTTTTATGTAGAAATTTGAGTTCCGCGAGTGAGATAGAAAGCTGTAAAAGCAAACACTGAAAATGATCATGATCATGGTACATGTTCATAACTAAAAAGAATGACTTAGAGATTGTTGTTTCCTGAGTGCCGAGCCCATGTGCGAACAGTTGGTGGAATCTAATAGTGCTGCGTCATTCATAAGCGCAAGGGCCAGGGCAGCCGGTGGTTCTCTTAACAGGGTTGACGCTAGGGATGACACGGCGCTATTCGATTCGAGCCACTGTTCACACACCTCTAGCACTAGGAACTAAGGGTGTGCAAATAGTGGTTCGAATTGAATAGCGCAGCATCATTCCCAGCATCAACACTCCAAAAAGAACCGGTAGGTCTTGGTTTTCCATAGCGCTGTTAAGGCTATAAATGACGCAGCGCTATTCGATTCGAACCACTATTCGCACACCCTTAAGCCCGGTTCACACAGTTGCGTTTGACTGCGTTTGACTGCGTTGCGGCAGCGAGACACCAGGACATCCCTGCTACTTATATCGCGTGCCAAGAAGATTCCTTGAATTGGATTCCACGCTTCATACGAAGCACAGATGTGCCGGTGACTCGCTTTCGGTTCTCGCCGCAACGCAGTCAAACGCACTCAAACGCAAATGTCTGAACCGGCCTTTACTAGGAACGTTCTCTTGACCTTGCGTGAAAGTCGATGCCCTGCTTTCTGCGAACTTCAACACACTGAATGTGTGTCGAGTGCATCGACGAAGCCTGCCGTCGTTTCCATCCTCAAGGCATCTTCGAACCATAAGGTTATTATAATGTACGCTAGACGTCCAACTGGCACTAGTGGCTATGCGACTTCCGGGAGGCAAATTGAAGCAGACACTAACCAGTCTATTTTTGCGGTGCAGCTCGTGCGCATTCCTATGGGAAAACGCGCGAGCATTTTGTCTTCTCGCCGCAAAATGAAATGGATCACTTTTGTTATTTGGGCCGTACCGAATAGAATGCCCTTTCATTATCATTGTAAACGTGTAATTGTTTTAGTCACAATATTTTTTTCGCCAGTGAACCCTGTGGAACTTCGCTATGTTTGAGGCCCAAACCTGTTCCATAGCAGGTGTGTAAACACGGGCGACGATTCTAAGCAAAATAACAATCTAAAGGAACGTAAACAGTGTGTTCAAGGTTCACCAGCATTCTGGTGGTGCTTATATATTGCTAATATGCCCATCCTGTCACTATATAAAAATGACTCCGCCGTGCATTCATTTCTACGAGCGGTTAAAGAAAACTTATACGTAAAGAATAAAGTACATGGGCTATGAAAGGTGTGTCTTTTCATTAATTCGTATGTCGGGCTGCTTTTATCGGGCGCCGGTTCTCTGGCCGTCAGCAGAAAGAATAAAGCAGTATTTATGTATTGCAAATCGAAGTGCATTACTTGGCCGTCAGTTTATTTTGATCGTCTACATGTACTGGGAGCTAATCATCCAGTGTTACTGCGTAGTTCTTGCCATCTCTCTTCGTTTTCTAGATGTCCTTCGTTCGTTTGGAACGTAAACCCCTCTGCAGAAAATGTGCCGATACCGTGTAGGGGCTAAAAGTGCCCGGTAATACACATAAATGCACGTATGAAGCTGTTTTATCACAGCGTTTAATGCCATTATTAAGAAGAAACACTGATCAACATTTTTATTTACGCAGATGGCAATTGTGTCGAGCTATTTACTACATTATAGTTATTCGTAATATTTGCTTTTTAGATCAAGGGCAGGAAAAAAAAACGCACCTGCTTTTTCCCCTTAGAAATGCATTACCGGAAGTCAATTTTCGACTGTTTTCAGTCTGTCTTAATTTGCAACAGCACACTAGCACCCGTTGAACCCCTAGAGTAGAGTATAATAACTCCATGCTTCGAATAAGTCGAATCAGCCCACGTGGTTCTTGCGTCGACGTCACCATGCCGTTTCGCTTCCTGTAAGTAGTTTTTCAACAACCCGTAAAATAATTCCAGCCATTCGCCCTATCACTTTCACGTAAGCAATAAATCATTAAAAAAAAAATCGCGCTCCATTTAGTAGTTGTTACGCCAATTACCGAAGACTGCCATTGTTTGGGCACGGACGCTGTCCGCTCTAGGCGCCAGCTTGGCTCGTATCTCGCATCGAGTATGATTGGAGCGTCAGCGCTCGGCGAGGACTCGGATTCAATCACGCGCTTTGTGCCCAAGGATGGATGAATGGATGGATGGATGAATGCTGACGGCTCTACCCTTGATAACGGGCGGTAGTTTGCGCCCCTAGCGTAGAAACCAAAAGTACTATTTTTCCTCCCCGTCAATTTCTTCAACTTTGTATTTTTGTAGAAATCCCAGGCGGTGTAGGATAGTTCCAAGATAACCTTAAAAATATAAAAAAAAAACATTATTCTTTGCTTTATTTTCTTAGCGAGGGAGTCGCCAATTTCCGTCAACCTTGGCGGTTACCAAGAAATGGTGACCGCCAATGTTGCTTGAGGAGGTTTTGAAAAGAGGCTAAAGACGACATCTGAAGCGCTGGCTCCTTCTAACTCCGAATAAAGGTCGATATGCATAATTATCCATTACTATCCAATGTTCCATCAGGTCGCGAACTACCGCTGGCGCAGTCGATCACGAAACAAAAGAACTCAAACAAAATAAAAAAAAAAAAAAAAACTCTCGCAAAAAAAAAAAAAAAAAAAAAAAAAAAAATTGCGGGTCAAAGGGTTTTTGATATGCATAATCTTGATATTTCGAGCCGGAGGAATATACATGAATTGGAACCGCCCCATGTAGTTTGTTTTGCGCACAGTGAATGTAACACTGGCAAATCGAACTGCTCTCGCCAGTAGCTTTCCTGCACTCTGTTGTAGGCTAAAAAATTCGGGACAAGCTTCTCCAGCAAAGCCCTCTACCCTTCCCACTTTTGCGGAGCGAACGCCGGAGCGGAGGCCAGTGCACTCCATATCTCCTCTCTGGCGTTTCGCTCCGCTAAAGGGAAAAGAGTGGAGGGCTTTGGCGGGAGAAAATTGTACCGCTTTTCTTAGCTTGCAACGGATGATGGTGCATACGAGACTAAAGCCGCGGTCTGCTCATTCATCATACAAAGGAAAATCTGCAGATTATAATGTAGTTATAATGCATAGGTGCGAACGAACTGGACAAGACGGCAATAATAATTTCTTGGAGAAGGGGAACAAAGGGGACAAAGGACGAGCATAAGATTTGTGTTTGTCCTCTGTCCCCTTTGTTCCCCTTCTCCAGCGATTCTGATTGTCAGTCCGCAGACAGGCGCGTTTTTTTCTTTGTGTGATGGTTCTGTCGTATTCGCCATACAAGAACTACAGGAAGATCCATTGAAGGATTTTTAGGGAAGGCGTTAGTGTGACCTTTCGAAACGCAACACACGTCCCCCATTGGGAAACGCTTATGGTCAAGAGGTCCAACGAGTCAAAAGGTCCAACGAGTCAAGAGGTCCAATAGCCACGTGACAGCCGAGTCAAGAGGTCCTACGAGTCAAAAGGTCCAATTCGAGTCAAGAGGTCCAACGCGTCAAGAGGTCCAACGAGTCAAAAGGTCCAATTTGTGTCAAGAGGTCCAACGCCTCAAGAGGTCCATTGAGTCAAGAGGTCCAGCGCGTCAAGAGGTCCAACGCGTCAAGGGGTCCAACGCGTCAAGAGGTCCATCGAGCCTTATTTGTATCTTCTCTGTTTTTAATTATATTGCTATTATTGACTGCTTGTGACGGTTACTGACTGTATGACCTATTTGAATTATTTTGGACAATACAAGTACTACATAGCCATTGGAGACAAGTAGACAGATACTATTTGTCACAACGTACATGTATTTGAGTGTTAAATAATGGATAGTGCCTGGCGACATATTTTGAACTTGTAGAACTTAATATCTGTGTTCCAGTCTCTCTGTTGACTCATTTATGCCATTTCTACGGAAGTGTCTCTCAAATTCCCGAGATATACAAATGTACCTCAGCATCTCGCGTTTAGCCTTCCCTTTCATGTATCTCAGTATCTGTAATCGCAAATACTTCCTTGGGTAACTTTGTCCAGTCCCGGGTTCTCGTATGTTCTATTAAAAATAAGATGCACTACTATTTTATGCTTTAGTTTTTATTCACCGAGTTCACCGAATCACTAAAGTGGTAAATAACATAACATGGGAAGAAGATCAAATATCAATGGAGGGCGTCTTTAAACGAGTCCAAATTATGTCACTTGGCGTCCAATAGAGTGTTGCAAATGACTGCGAGCATTGTCTCCTTGAAACGTTATGACCGGTGCAAGCTATAGCGGGTTAATTTGGGCCATTGGCTTACTCAAAAGCACGGAACAGCCACAAATACTTATGCTAGCGATATGTAACTCCTTTACTGCTCTTTATTTTTGAGAATGCTGTGAAATAAACCATGAAACTGAACGTTTCATGATTAAGCATTCTTGACACGAATTACCGAACACTTGTTTATCGATATCATTTATTTTTAATTGAAATTACGCGATTTGTTAGTCGGTTGGAATTGTAAGGTGGTGAATTAGTTGCTCAATCATTTTTAGAAAATTGGGTCATAGAGATTGAAGTCGATTGAAGAAGTGTTCGTGTCGAAAAGCAGGTCGATCTCTGAAGCCGATAGATCTAGTATGTCCAGTGCGAAGCCATGGCGAATGGAAAAATGACTAACTTTACATGATGCTGCGCTAGGACAAACTGTATCTTTAAGTTCTTCGAAGACCAAGCACTTCAAAATATCAAGCAAACTATTTTGACGAGACGTGAACAAATTTAAACGATTATTACAACTTTTGAAAATGATGTCACAGAAATTAAAAAAAAATAGAACTATGTTCAGTTATCCTGACGTCAAACGCCGTAATAGTGCGTTAGTGTGGTGGTAGACGTCGAAATAGCAAATAACTATGGACATATCTTTTGTATGTGACGAAAGATGTGTTCAAAATAGTTTCACAATTATTTCGAACCCGGATGTCGAAGTAGTCACTTCTTAAAAAAAAAAAAAAAAGGCATCTCAAATCGTGAAATGTTAAGACCTTTCCGGTTACGTGTTCAATATTCGCGGGGGAGAGCAACACAGGACATGCAGATTTACGACTTTGTCGTCAAGGGTAGAAGAGAGAAGGCACACAGGTCCCCAACAAACGAATGTTGCTATAAGCTTGACAATTTATAACAACAATGATTTCCGGTGTTTACAAATCCAGTGCCCAGCATGCGATCCCCACAGCCCAGCGCGCGCGTATCTGTCGCTTCAGAAACCAAGCAAATCACGGGTCATACGCACGAACACTGATTACATCACCGGCCAGAAACGATGTATCAAAGCCGTGTTCGTGAGATCCCCCCTGCCGTGTGGAAGACTTCACAGCTGAACTTTTTGCTCTTTTTCCGACATTTTTCTTCTACGCCTTTATTGTTAGCATCTCTGTTGTCGGCTTTTTTAATGCGTGAGCATTACCTGGCTCAGTCAGCGAAAAAGCCGTCGGCAAAATCCGTCGTCAAAATCCTTGACTTGTCCAACACAATCCAACATAATAATAAAAAAAAACCTCTGGTTACTTGATATCTTTGGTCACGTGATCTCTCTGGTCACGTGACCTATCTGGTCATGTGACCAAACAAACAACAAAGTCTGTGGTCACGTGACCTCTCTGGTTACGCGAGCACGAAACCATCCCCTGCCTGGTTTCGACCCTAGGCCCTCTTGATCGCGCAACTAGCGCGTTATCCGTTGCGGCAACGCAACTCGGGAAAAGGTAGTGCTCGCGCATTCTCACATCGTAAGAGAAAGAGATCTGTGCCCTCGTAGTTGTTTTTTATCTTCTCTTTTTTGCCTGTACATATTTCACACCCCTTGCCTGTACATATTTCACACCAAGAGATGCAACGAGTCAAGCTATCTAATACTGAACCTCTTGACGCGTTGGACCTCTTGACACATCGATGCACGGGTCAAGAGATCCAATATGGGTCAAGAGATCCAACGCGTCAAGAGGTCCAATATTGAACCTCTTGACTCGTTGGACCTCTTGACGCATTGGACCTCTTGACTCGGAATCCCTTGAGTCCCACTAGTGCCAGTAAGCTAGTGTAAAGTAAAAAAAACATTCCAATTGAATATCTTGGCACCACCCCTTGAAGTGTACTTGTAGTTGTTTTTTTCATTTTTTTGCCTGTACTTATTTTACACCCCTCGCCTGTACGTATTTCACACCAAGATATGAAACTAGTCACGATATCCAATATTGGACCTCTTGACGCGGTGGACCTCTTGACACATCGAGGCACGAGTCAAGAGATCCAATATGGGTCAAGATCCACGGCGAGTCAAAAGGTCCAACGCGTCAGAAGGTCCAACGGGTCAAGAGGTCCAATATTGTACCTCTTGACTCGTTGGACCTCTTGACGCGTTGGACCTCTTGACTCGAAATCCCTTGGATACGGTCATCCATATCACTGGTAAAAAGAATCACATATACCACTCTTGGAAGGAACCGCACCCATATCACTCCTGGAGGGAACCGCATCCATCGTTTGAACTACACACACACACACACACACACACACATCACAACCCACGCACCGCTACAATACGTAAACCCAGAGCGAAGAGCAATCGGCGACGGCAAAGCGGCAACTGAGGAATACCCCACATTCCACCGCGCCCCTGAGCAACACCTGCTGGGTAACATAGCCGTAATGCTGAATTAGATGACGTCGTCAAAGAAGGCTAACGCTGGGCGCAGACTGAACACGATGACTGCGTCCACGTTCGCCTCTCAAACTTGACTCGAAGCCGGGCGCGGACGCAGCACTCGTTTTCAATCTGTGCCCAGGGTTGGCCACGTCTGATGACACAATCTTTTTGTTGAGGTGTTGCGCGGCGCCTCCTCCTCGTTTGGCTCCGCGTGACTTCGGCGAAAACGAAAGGCCTCGTTTTGACCAAAAACTTGGTGGTGTCTGTCAGTATGTCAGCGACGAAGAGAGAGGGAGAGGTTGACGCGAGCTGACACATTGGGCGCGTCGCACCTGTCACTCTCTCCCCCTCCTTCTCCTTCTCGCCTCGACGCTGACAAAGGCAAGACACCGCCGAGCTTTTGTCAAAACGAGTGTTTTAACGCTGACGCAATAAAACTGTCTGCAGGCATGTTCGAATCCTGCACATGTGTAAAGCAAACATGCTTAGAACGCGCTAGAGGCATGTCCGCACATATTTCTGTCATCATCTCTTCTCTTCCGGGTTCCCTTAAAAGTAAAAAAAAAAAAATGGTAATGATTATCTACTTGCCTGTAATCAAGTGCAGTAACCTCACATGTTTGCGTACTGGTTTCCGGTCGTTTTGTGTCAAATGTTGGATGCCTGCCACCCGAGTGCTGTTTTGGTGGTTAGGAGCTCGTCAGGTGATTTTAATCACCTTTTTTCCCCATCCGTCTTGACACTAGTGTCAAACTAAAATATGTCGATCAATCAATTATGTCTTCAGCGGACAGCGTGACTTTTGAGTGATGTGCAACGATATTCACTTGGAATGTGTTTCACTTTACACGAGTTTACTGGCACTATGGTGGGACCCAAGTATATTCTTGCGCGCAACGCCGCTGACCAAGAAACTCCTTTGCTGCGGTGTAATTTTGAATACAAAAACAAGCATTTTCTCTTCTTTCTTTTTTTCCAATCTCTCCTTCGCAAAAACTTGATGACGTATAGCTGGGGAATCGCAGTACCCTGCCAGCGACGATACTTGAATGCGGCTCATAGATTGGACCCGCGAGCAATCGCGTGAGCACTCGATTTGGGCTCGTGATAATGAATAGCTCGACAAGCATTCGTCTAGTGGCCCGTGTTCAATTGCTGCGATGACGACAATAGCTGAACCATAACAATGTCTGGAACTCAGCGCGTTTCTTGTGCTTTGCCGACCCCTGCAGTGTGTGGTATATATGATCAACATTGGCGGTACATAATTGGCTCCAGATCACGTGGCCGCTTGTTCTGGCTGCGGGTTGAGGGGGTGAACGCTGCTCGTTTTTCGTAAATTTCTCACTAGCGACTTCTATTGCGTGTGGTGAAAAACGAACGCGTGTTTTATAGGTCATGAACATCAGGGATTCCCGGTATTTTCGCAAAGTGCGAAAATTGTTGCATCGTCCCTTTAACTTTAGAACATGTATCACCTGGCGGTTCATTTGCACTTGCTCTCGCGAAGAGGAGACGACAAGCCGAAGCCAAGTGCTCGCGCAAACGGCTTTGACAGCGTTGTACACAAAGCAGTAAATGGGGTACATTGTATGCGCGAAAAGAAGTACAAATGCGAACGCGCGAGGAATCCTTCTACTTTTATTTTTCCATGGCGCGAAACATGAAACTGCGAATGTACTCTTCGGTCGTTGTCCAGCTCATAAGTTTTACGCAACACGTGCTTTGGAGCTGCGTGTTACGTTGTCGATCCATACACGTGTCTTAAGTCGGTGATCAAACAACGCATTGTCTATACCACGTTCGGTAATTAAATACATCGAACGCGGCACCAACAGCGCCCATGCACGTGGCGTGACCGGATACTGTCAACCGTGACGGCGAGTTTGTTGTTGGTGAATTTCGTTTGCTTGTTGTTGTTTTTTTTTCAGGTTTTTATTTCCCGCACTCTCGCGCTCATAAATCGATGGGATTAACTTGTTCCGTTGTCAACACTGGCGGCCGGCTTTTCCGCGTGCGCAAACGCCCACCGTCTGTCACTCCTGTGTCCGCTTGTAACGACCTTGGAGAAAACGTGCGCCTATATATCAGCTTCAGTGGGCACACGGCCCTTCCGTGTAGTTTGACGTCGGATATTGTAAGCGGTTCGGTTATAGTCACACGTGTTCCTTTCAAACCGATTGGGATGTTCGCCTTTGAAAGGTATGGGATTGTGTCACTAATCAAAGAACGAACATTCGAGAGCGTATTTGAATTGAATCAAGATAAATTAATATATATAATTCATCGTGCAAAAAGAAAAACAGTTTTTTGCTTTATTGTTTATATGAAAACAGTGTGTAACTGCGCAGGGCTTAATCATTGTGTGTTATATGTTGTTGTTTTCTTCCTACAAACTACACAGTGAAATTACGAAGATATCTAATATACGGGCCGTTATAAAATAAATGCTTTTCAACCTGCGCTCTGAAAGTATGGTATAAACAAATAGGCGCGATTATTACAATTATGTTTTGTGTTCTCTCCCAAACTGAGTGCCTACCACTACAATTCTCACTTGTTGTGCACACAGCGAAGCAATAAACCTTTCTCTGTGGCACGACACATAAACGTTCCACGTCTTCAATGTCGAACCTGAAAAGCGCACTATAAGCAAAGAGTTGTCTTCTCTTAATCTAATCACTACATTAAGACCCCAACATACATTTTCCAATGTCTCTTTCTTTGTTGTTTCCTTCAGAAATGGCTTTCTGCCGTCTATCCCTTTCATAATCGCGCATTTTCAACACCGTGTTGTCCGGTGTATAATAACACTAATCAGAATAGCTCTATACTACCGATGGAGGTTTTCGCTACAGCGTGACACATATTTGAGGATAGTGTGGACCATTTGTTGATTAACGCGTCGAGGCGATCCAGACTTTACTTTAGCTGTTTGTCTCGTAAACAGGCGGCGACAAAAGGATGGGCGTTTGCCGTCATGCGCGGGTTTCATTGTACTCCTGGCCGACGTCGATGACAGGTCATCATCACACGTGTCCTTGCCGATTCGTTTTGCAAAGGCTCGATGTCGTTCTACCGTTTGTCGCTTCGATTGATTACGCACCAAAGGTATAAAAAAATAAAATAAAATCGATTTTTTTTTGTTTTTTTTTATTTCGTAGCGCAAAGCTATACAGTTAACCGAGGTGTCAGAGATCGGCATGCATAGTACCAGCTGTTGCGGCGCTCTTAAAATGGCAGCACTCAATCATCGCTCCACTTAAATGCAGTCGCTGGAGCTCACGTTTAAGTGGTGTGTCTACTGGCCTATCAGAAAGGGAAACCACACGAAATGTACTAAATACGTTTCTGAATCAGCGTCTCTAGGGTCCCGTCTTTATCGTCGTGCTCGAAAGATTACACCGAAGACAGATATATTTATTTATTTATTTTCACCCAGAAAACATCATCGCAGAAAAGTGGCAAAGGTATACGCACATATACTAATATTCACAAACTTACACACAAATAGGCATAAATATAAACGCATATAACACGCAAGTACAATTAATAAACTCAGTTACCGGAGAAAGCCAATTTATATCGTAGGAAAGAAGTCAGTATTAAAGTTCTTTGAACAGAGATTAAAAAACAAGTCATTCGAAATCATTGATACTATATTTCATTGAACATGCGATTTCATTTTATAGCAGTACGTGAGATATACGTGTATTTAAAGCGATTATAGATTGCTTCCGAACAAAACGCGTTTTCATTTAAATACACAATTAAAACAAAAAGATCGTATCTAAGGCTTGTTTGTTTCTCAAGATATCTTTACTTTATCTCAGCAGTGCAAAAGTTTATCAAACACGCACACGCACACGCACACGTTTCTTATGGGTACACTCATCAATTGTTTCCATGCACATTGCTTCTAGGTGCGTTCATGTGCGCTTTGCTTAGTCCCGCTTCAGAGAAGCCAACTTTCCCAGCAAGTTTCATAGTTGCTGGCGAGTTGTTCCCCTTAGCTTTCCCTAGATCCCAAATGAAGTTGCTGAGAAAAATTGCCCCGTCTGAAGCGGGCCTTAGGGTGATGACATCTGACCATTTTGTTCCTGACGCTTTTTATTCTTTTTTTGTTCCTGAGCACGAGCAAGCGCGTCTTCCGGCCAATAAACCCACGATCCAAAAGTGGATACCTGAAATTTAATTTCCTCACGCGGTCATCTTTCTATAGGTTCTTAATCTGATCCACGTACTACGTGGATTCTAGAACAGTTCCTAAATAGTCGCGTCATTTGTTTTCCATACCTGACTCGCTTTCATCGTTAATCACACAATCAATTATGCATTTTTGGGCCCCTTTTCTAACCATAGGCTAGTTAAATACAGTTTTCTTAGGTGTATTAGGTTTGCGCACTCTGTAGAATATCTCTCTGCACCGTCTTTTCTATTAATATATTTTGAAGTCAAAACATTTTATATATACAAGCCGCATAACATCGCACAACAGCTTGATTATCACAGTACGCTCAAAATTCGGACTTTTTTTTTTTTCGTAAGCGTCTCTGCAAAACAAAAAAAAACAAAATAATCATAAAAATTGCCAAAAAAGAAAATAAATTGTTCAAGGCAGAAGGAGAATTACGAAGAACAACTTGCTCGGAAGTGTTTCCAAGTGGTCCATAAAACTTTGTGCGCTGGAAGTCTCCGAAGGCACACGACGAAACAACCGGAGCTGGGGAGGACTGGCGCGGTGTTGCACTCTTAGCTTTCAAAACGTCATTGCCGGAAATTGCGCGACTGTCCTCGCAAAATCCACACCTCATTCTTGCAGTTACTTTATTTTTTAATGTTTTCTTTATCGCATTGTTACAAGGTTCCACTCGAGCCACGAAAGTTTTGTTTTTTCTAGAGTTTTTTTTGGCAGGATGCGAAAAGACCCGATGGTCAAATTCACTTCGAGCGAGGCGTAAACACGTATTCTTGCACCCCTCCTTTATTTTTTTTTTGTTTTTGTTTTTTAAACTACGACAGAACTTTAGATGTTCGGAACGTCAGGTCCACTTTTCAGTTTTTAAAGACATTTAAAGACCGCACCGTTTTCCCTCCTCTTTAAAAACAACAAAACAGATTGTGATTTTTTCTCTCCACACAAACAGACACGCACCGTAATTTAAAAATATATATAAACTCGATTTATGTTTATGTTTTATCGTCCAAAACACGCAGTGTTTATGCTTGCTTTCGCTTCCTGTAGGTTCAAATAAGGGCTTCTCCGGTGCACTTTCCACTCCCCATGTCCACGTGGAGTTTATATTTATTTGGTTTACTTGAGTTTGTCTCCCGGAAAGGTATACACTCTATGACCAAAAAAGTTTGTATTTTATTTGTGTTTTTTTTTTGTCTTTTTCTTTTCTTACAGTGGTTGTATACACGCAGCACGCTTCGGTTCGAATCAGAGCGTTGTCCAAAGACAGTTTCAGGTTCGTGCCTTCAACAATCCAACTGACCAAAATAAATTAATAAAATAAAAAATAAAAAAGATCTTGAAACTTATTTTAGATGTGGTGTGTGTGTGTGTGTGTGTTTGTGTGTGCTATTTGTTTCTGTGTTCATCCTTCATTGGGGTTTAATATGTGTAAGGAAAATGCTTTCATGTCGAAGTTCTGCAAGAAAATAAAAAAGCCTCCTTGTGTGTGTGTGTTTTTTTTTAAATATCAGAAATGAAAAGCATTATTGAAGAAAGTTGAAGAAACAAACGATGCTGGTGTCCACAGTCTTTTTTTTTTTTTTAAGTTCGTTTAGGAAGAATACAAGAGCACCCGTGCTTCAAACATACTGCTAGAGCCTTGAGCATGGCATGAAACATGGTTCTACAAAAACGAGGAGACTACGGAGGAGCACATACGGCACACAGACGCTGCTGGTTTCTCTGATCTGTAATTGTTTTTGCTGTGTGCTGTTTTTACCATCTTCAACGCCTACAAACTCGCCCAACTTCTATCGGAATGCAATGAGAGCCAATCACTACGAACGATGCATCATAACAAAGAGATAGGCAATTGACAAGGCGAAAAGAAGAAAGATAAAACTGTTTTCACCGAAAAAAGGAAATCTGCAATTTGACACCGTGCATTACGTTTCAAATTGTGACGCCATGCTGAGTGTCTAATCATGGACTAATTTTTTTTTAAATATTAGTTTGCTTATTGTGGACGGAAAACGCTTCGTGGAGGCCATGCTCTGGCAACCCTGAGCTCGCCTTAGCAAGGCGAAGGGGAGCAAATGTAAAGAGGGAGCAAATTGGCTTAGAAGGTCGGGGAAAGGAATCATGATTTTGGTTCTTTGGTTTCAACTTTCTAGGCTCGGTGGAGCGAGTTACCGCCCGTTATAAGGGTACTGCCATTAGCATCCATCCATCCATCCATCCATCCAGGCTTGACCATCAGAAGACGCACACCAATACCACTTAGAAGACAAAGCTTGCAATGACGTCGTGCGCAGGTCTTGTCTTTTAGTTGGTATTGTCATATTGCCTACTCATACCAGCAGCAAAATGGCGGCGCCCATGCGGAGAGCAAGTCGTCTGCTTCTTGCGCAGGGGTTGCGGTGACGTCTGAACGGCGCCAAGCTCTGATTGGCTTTGATTGGAAGGATAATGGGTAGACCTCAATGCTAGATGCCCTGAGGTCAACCCAGTATTTGTTTTCTTTTTTTTTTTCTTTCAATCAGCCAATAAGAGCTCGGTGTTCTGATATTATCGCAACCCCTCTGTAAGAAGCAGACGGACTTCCGCTCCGCATAGAAGCCTTACTTGCAAACGTGTATATTTTTGTTTTCTTATTTTTTTCTTCTGAAGCGTAAATGCCGCTATTCTGACTTCGTGTAACTGTTGGCCACCGAACTCCAGATGTCGTCTGCGTGTGTACCTACGACGACAGCAATGTCACTCCGTTTTTTTCTCTTTCACGTGTTTCTTTTTTTGTTTGTGCTCGAGGGAAAAAGGAACAACGGGAGGCACAAAGAAAAAAAAAAAAAAAAAAAAAGAGAGGATGGACAAGTTTGCACGAAAGCTTTGTGAGCCCGTAATTCGCGACAGTGTGTAACCAATAAGAGAGTGGTGCGCGGAGGTCAATACGGGTCGGGGGAACCAAGACTCGGGGTAAGAGCTCACTCCACTCGACAAAAGAAGTGGCTGCCCCCGCTGACACGCGCACAAGCACACACACTAAAAAACACAGAAAAAAAAAACACAGCCTTGGGATATTTGCGTCCCCAAGTCCCACCTCACCAGCAAAAATAAACGCAAAAAAAAAAGAAACGAACGATGTCGGGTGGCAGTAGAACACTGCGACGTGTCGTCGGATAGCAGCCATACTTCCCCCGCGATGAAAGGACGCGGACGCTTGCCAAAAAGTCTAATATGGAGCGGCGCGGGGCAGGTTGGTGGTTCGGATTTTTATTGGGTTCGGAACGCACGCGACATCCGAAGAGCGATACAGTTGGACATGAGCGCCACGACAGGGCGTAAAATACATCTCGGTGGCGAAAATAGCGGACGGCACGACAATGGGAAAGAAGAGAGGAATAAGAGCACCAAATAAGTGTGTTTGTCTCAGTAACCTTACATTAATGGAAGGCGCCTCAACGCATTTTTTTGCCTTGTAATAACAGACAAACAAAACCAAATGCGTTTTTTTGTTTTACTGAGAAAACTTGTACCACGCAATAGAAGTCAGCAAGTGGACGGTTCACCTTAAGATTGCGGTCATTGCTAATACATCATACAAAAGACTGCCTGCAACAGCAGCCCTTTCCCACTCTTGTATACACGTTACCCGAAAAGGTAATCTATTACAATTACAATTATCCCAGGTTAAAAAAAAAAACATTTAGTTAGATTACCTTTTTACTTGAGAAGAAAAGTGTTTGGTCGTTACAAGAAACAGTAACCGCTACTTTTCCGATTACTTCACATTTTTAAAACGACAGATTTTTCTGCCACCCTGGAAGTACTGTCGATTATTGGATTAGAATCACCGAACTATTTAAACTATTTACTCTTCTAAATCCACCTATTTTAGTCAACCATACTCCCGTTGGAAAATTGGTTCGAGGATAGAAAACTCTTTCAAACACAGGGCGTCATCAGAAAGTGGTAGTAACTGTTACAATTAGTTTTAATACTTCCAAAGGTAATAAGATTACTCTCGCAATTACTTTCTAACAAATGCATTTAAATGGTTACAAAACTACACCAAAAAGTAATCGATCGCGAGTAAATTTTATTACTTCTAATGATTACCGTACAAGTCTGCATTTCCCCTGCCCAAGCTATCTTACCAGCCACGGCCCTCGAAAGCCTCCTGACGTCCAGATCGAGTGTCGTGTCAGTGTCGTCTCCATCGGAGAAGATCAACTTCCGAGACAGCCTTCCCCGCTCTCAAACACCCCCCTTCTCCTGCCTCCAGAGCTTGCCCCCAATGGCCGTCGTTTCCACCAATACCCAGTTTCGTCTAATACGATGGATTGCACCAAAATGACGCTCCGAGCCATCACAGTCAATCCAGCGCGGCAAATGGATCCCGTGACTGCGCGTCCGACGCGTCGCTGCAGCCCCTCCCGATGATCACGTGACAGTCGGATGTCATTGGATTGGCTCTAATGATCTGTCGCGCCCGCGTCGCTCCATCTATACAACGGTGCACACGGATCCCCGTACCATATTGAAGCAATTCCCTCCGCCAAGCCAGTGTGTCTCTTCGCCCGCTCTGTCCACACAAACAAGCAACGGGCCGGGACTCGAAACTCAGCCGAGCAAGAAACTGAACCCCAGGCTGCGGAAGCCCGGCGTCCCCCCCGAACACTGGAGCCCAGCTCTCCAACGTCGTGATGGGCCTTGTTTAACCCAAGGTGTACAAACCCGGCGCCTGCCGACAAGCCGTCCGCGTCTATTGATTGAAGGGTCGTGCGAAGCGAGCCGCCAGGCACTTGCAAGTAGCCTGCGGGTATTTTTGCGTTGTGGGGGAAAACGCTATGGGGATCGTCACGTGAAGGGGCATCGCGTACGTGAACATATGTATACGCGTTGCCCCCCCCCCCCCCCCCCCCCCCCCCACGTCGTGCGCCACGGGACCGCGAAACTGGCAGCTCTGCGGCTTGTATCGAGTATTGCGTGTCACCGCGTGGGCGAGCTGTTAGCGAGAGTCAAGTTCGTTCGACGTTGTATTGTTGCTCCAATCTGCTACTTTATAGAGACGCGAAAAACGATTTTAACTTTCAGACTTCTTGTGACTAAGGTGCTTTGCAATTGCAAAAATAATCATTGAAGGATATTAATTTATTTTATGTTTTCGGATTAATTTTTTTTACTAAGATGTGGTTTTTAAGATAAGACAACAAAAGCACATTATTCGTTCTCTTCTTCATCACTCGCCAAGTAATTGTCGTAAAACTTTCACTTGCACGACCGTGACGAAGGGGGCATCTGTGGCCGAGTGGGCTATAGAGCGCACACCATGGCTCGGAGCACGAGAAGCGAAAGCTTCGCACTGCAGAGCCTGCAGGGATCCTGGGCTCAAACCCCAACCCCTGTCCGAATAGAAGTGGCACCGGTATACCGGCGTGCAGTCGTGTATCACTATTCCGCGTGGTGCACGTTAAGAGCCCCCATGCTATAGCAGTTGCACCGCACTGGCTAACGTTCTCATCGACAGCGGATAACAAAGTCGCCATGTTTCTGGCAGACTTATCTCCCCCTGTTTTTTTGTGTCGACCATGACGACGCAGAACACAGGGATTTCGGGTTCAGTCAACACCCTTGCTCCTTTCAATCTCGACAAGCATCGTACCGGCGTGCAGTCGTGTATCAGTTTATCACTACTGCGTGATGCACGTTAAAGACCACAGGCTAGCTGTCGTACTGCACTGGTTAAATTTCTCATCTACAGCGGACACGCCAAAACGTCCACTGGGACTGACTAATTGCCCGATGTCTAAACATGTACACACTACTTCCGTGCATTCGACAGAACTGCGCTCGAGTGTCTTTTCGTCGTTAAGTGTTTCAACCGTGTCGCAGCGACGGTTTATAGGATTGTTGTTTTTTTTTTTTTTTTTGGGGGGGGGGGGGGTATTTAATGTGTCTTTTAGACGCCTACAGCCTGATTCATACGGTGCGACTATGCTTGCGATTTTGGGAGCTGCGACGTTGAGCATCGCGCTCTTTTCCTCGCAGAATTGCGACGTCGCAACTGCAAAATCGCAAGTAAAATCGCTCCACGCGGATCAGGCTTAACTATAACAACGGCCCTGGATGGGGCCCCCATCAACGAGGATTCCTCGTCAGCTCTTCGAACTCTGAATCTGCCTCAGTGTCCGCATAAAATCTCCTTTAGACACCTCCGCCGCTTCCACGCGGGGCGGTTGCTTCTAAAACACGCTCTCGCAGCAACGCATGCCTTACGCTCCGTTCAATCGGCACGCTCCAAACCTCCATCATCATCTTCTTCATCATCCCATCATCTCCTCGCGCACTTTTCACGCGTCTCCCCCCACATCTGTATATAAAAAATACAAAAAAAAAAAGAAACAATTTTTTTTTTTCTACTTGCCAACTTTCCACCTCGCTCCATTCGAAAAAGAAAACAACAAAGTGAGAAGTATACCAACAGCAGAGCGGAAACGTTTTTCTGTGGTAGCGCCGTTGCAACCTCAAATAGTCGCAGTCCTCGTGCACTCTTCGCGAATATCTTAATCGAACCGCGATGGGTCCAAATTGCTCTCAAACACTTCCAACTCCTTGTCGGTGTTTTACTTCATTGCTCTCACTGTTAATGTTGGTCTTTTTCTTTTTTTCCCCCTCTGCTGCTTTTTGTTAAAACTCCACTACATGCATTCATTCAAAACCAAGCCTCAAAATTACTCCCGCTTACGCTTTTTTTTTTTTTTTTTTTTGGGGGGGGGGGGGGGGGGGCTGAAGATGATTGGTTGTTGTTCTTGTCGTGTGATTGTTCCATCGAACAGCTTTCTTGTTTGAAGACGTTCCTTAAAAACAAACCACGATTAACTTTTTTTTTTTTTGCCACGTTTCTTAGCGGAACGCGTACGCTTCGCGTGTCAAGTTCAATCTCGTGATTTGTTTTGTTGTTAATCTTTTTGTTTCATGTTTATTCATTTAGATGGCTCGATCGCTTCGAGAATTTCACCCCCGAGGCGCGCAATATTCGGGTTTTTGTTTTCATCACTTTCGTGTTTTCTTTGCGCCTGTTCAAAGTTAAAACTAATATAAGATATAGACACAGCTAAAACTAAAACAAAAATACTGGAAAAAAAGACTACGATTTTGCAAATCGCGGTGCGGCAATTTCTAGCATACCTGCATTTCTTTTTTTTTTGTTATGGCGAATAGATATATAGCTCTACTGTCTCGTCACGCAACTTCTCATATTCAATATTTACATTTACGTATACGTGGTGTGGAGCGAATGGTGGGTCGCCGACAAGATATCGCTCCCATAGTCCCATATTTGCGGAGGTCACACCAAATACCTTGGTTACACTCTCTAAAGCCGCGGTACATCCCACTGCTAATACATCATTAAAAAGTAAATAGACAACCTGCAGGTGCTGCTTGAGGAGTGCTGCTATCTTGCACGATGGTCCTGTGACGTTGGTCATACAAAACAAATGTCTGCAGATTCATGTTCGATTCGTGTGCATGTATGAAGCAAACATGCTTGGAACATGAATGAGGGGACGGTCCGCAGACGATTTCGTCATCAAGTCTGGCAACGAACATGTCTGCAGCAAACATGATGTATGATTCAGTGTGACTGCGGCTTTCAACAGAAAACAAAAAATACAAAAACAAAATGCAGTAAAAAAAACTATCTGGCAAATTTCTGGGCAATTGTTTTGCACACGTGAAAAACGTTTTAGCATCGCGTGACATCAGGTCGCGTGAGGTCAATTTTCCCGGTAAATTTAGCGGGGAAACTGAATTGGTGTGTAGGCCACGGGACGTTCATTTTCCCGCTACATTTAGCGGGAAAATTGACGCCACGTAACCTCATGCCACGTGACCCGTACACCAGTTCAACTTACCCCGCTAAATTCAGCGGAGAAACTGAATTGATGTGCGGGTCTGTGACGTCTCATAATGCAACACTGCGAGCGTTGCATTTTGGGACGTCAAAGGCCACGCCTTCACGAAATGGGGCTTCACGAAATGCGGCTTCACGGAATTCGACTTCACAAAATCCGAAGCAACTAGCCAAAGAACGTCTCACGCTAAAAAAACAACAACCACAGCAACAACAACACCGGAACTGAATGGTAATTAGAGTTCACGTGTACACGTTCTGCTGCTGACAATTCGCTGAAAGGAAGACCCGTCTAACTTCGCCGGAAATTCAGGAGCGATAAAGGGCCAACATTATTTTAAGTTTAAGCGAGCATCTCGTTCTACTACTATAATTAATCTTCGAACCACGAGGTTTCCTTCGAGAAAAAGGGTAATTAGAGAAGTTTATCCGCCCCCACAAAACCTTCAATAACGGAACGTATACATGCATCGGCAAAAATCAATTAAACGTTTTATTTATTGTTTCATTATTTTTTTTTAAGAACCAAGAAAGTACCATCTTTGTAAGCAAGGACGCCTATAAAAACAGACATACAAAAAGAAATCTTATGAAAGAAAGGCGATGGGAAGGCGGGCATCGCGTGTTTACCACTAATAACACGGTTTCGAGAGCTGGAACATGCCTTTCTTCTTTTCAAGCAAAAAGTAACTACCCATAGACACACACACACGCACAGACATCCATCTAAAAACAAACACAAACAGAGACGAGCAAAAAAAGGGGTAAACAAAAAAATAGCAAAATTCCCGCATCCCACGAGAGAGATTAGCGATGTATATACACGGTGTGCGATCAGCGATAGCTATCTGTCCGCCCCCGGTGTTCGAAAATCTATCTCGTGCCCCGAAACGATGCGTTCCGATTGCCCGCCCACAGTGAGGTCCCACGCCGCGCCGAGAAGGATGCCTTCGGATCACGGCCGCCACACAGCGAACGTGAGAACGCTACACGTGTATGGGCTCGTGGGCTCTCTCTTTTCCGGATGTGTATCCGTAACGTTTTATGCGGGACGCGAGAAAGTGGCTGGAATATCTTTTGTCACGAATGTGTACAGGGTCCGATCGAGGAAATGAAACACGGTTTTTTCGGCTAACTTAGATAAACTTCGCGTGGCAGAAAGCCGAGTCCCTGTCGAAATGCAACGTTATTGATGCTGATACACCGCGAAAGTTTGAGAACGTGACATTACCTAAAACAATTTTTTTTTCTTTTTTGATTGTTTGACGTATTTTTCGGCCTAATATTCGTAAAACTAAGAAAGCGCGTTGTGGGGGACCGTTGCATTTATATTAGTGAGAAAAACTAGTCAGTCCGAAAAAAAAAAAATCGTATATTTGTTGTTGTTTTTTTCGTCCCGCTGACAAGCATTTTTAATTGAAATAGAGGTCACCAGCCAGCCGAGTACGACTGCTATCCTGAGGCCCAAACGCACTACACGCAGCGGTGATACACTACCGTATGCCTGTACGATGCTCGGTCAGATCAAAACGGTCAGAAGTTGGGGTGTCAACATCCCTGGGCTCTGTAGTCCGAGCTTTCGCTCGACGTGTACCTCCATGTTGCAGTGCGCCAGCGCACTCGACCACCAACGCGGCGTCAACTTTTTTTGTTGCGATAAAAGTGATAAATTTGTGGAATACATGCGGGAGGGATGAGGCATCGCAGGCTGCATTTCCGTGACCGACAAAGATTTCCCATGTTTTTTTTTTCTTTCCGACGATCCCCCCAAAACGCTCCCTCCCCATAACTTCGTCATCCCTCGAATCCCCAACTCCTCTCGCACACATATACGAATCAAGCGCACACGAGAGGGTGCCCATCACGGCGTCACGCTCAGCGCGATCGCCGCACGCTCGCATCGCTCAAACTGTCGTCCATTGACGCGTTAAAAAAAAAAAAATCGCTCCCGCTGCACTCGAACAATGCGTGCCTAACCGAAACTAAACCTCGCAAGCACCCGCGGATTCACCCGCAAACGGACCTCCGATTTCTCCCCCAAAAAATATATTTATTAGGCGCACCCTTCGATCTGATTGAAAATTAGGTTGCACACACACACTCATACACACAAACAAACGAGCAAGCGTAAAGAAAAGAAAGGCCGATGCAAACGAAGGCAGAATAAATCCCCCGCTCCGTCTACACGAAACAATCAATATATTTATAGACTTTTTTTTTAAGGTAAGTTCGTCGCTTGTTTGTGGCGTTGAGTTTGCGCGAAGGTTTATTGAATTCAAAGTCTCACGCGATGCGGGCATATTTGTGTCGAGAGGATCCACGCGAAGCTGGTCTGTGGGGCGTTACGTTTCACTGCGATTTCGGTGAATCATCCGCGCCGTATACCTACGCGAGTTTCTATATATCCCTTGTTTAGCGGTGGACGGATAAGTATTCCATCCCCGTACTACGTTAAACGATGCCGCTTGTTTCGCGAAACCTTTGTCTAAGAGCAATGGAGCAAATGAACGTAGCTGGGGGGAGTTCCGGTGGCGTGAGTGTCGAACCGACACCTTTTCCAAACGGGAGGGTTCGCATGCAAATGCGGATATGTATCAGTCGCTCACCTCGCTCTGGCCGCGTCCGATCTTCCACAGATTGCAAACTTACTTTTCTATATTTTTTTCACGGCATTGCAGGTAATTTTTTTGGCCAAGTGCAAAAGTAGCATGTTTAATAAAAAAAAACAACAAAAAAACGTGGTTATGAACATACCGTAAAATACCGAGAGTTAACCCACCTAACATCAAGAGCAACTGGTGAAAATAAGGAGTGGGCTAATTTCCGGAGCACAATAAAAAAATAAATTTAAAAAAAAACTGTCTTTTTAGGTTGTGTCTTTTCCAAGCTTGTTAGCATCGTTGTTATTGTGGCGAGGAGCAACGAAGCAAAGATGACTGTACTTCCCAGTCAGCAACGTTCGCTGATATCCCGCCATAGCTAACAAGCCGCATTTACGCCAAGGTCATATCATTGATCCCAACACTATACTATTATAAGAGTGGGCTATCTTTCGGTGTTTAAAAAAATGTAGCGAATCAAGCCGAAAATAGGGGTGGGCTATCTTTCGGGGGTGGAGCATCTCACGGGATTTTACGTGCTGTACGAACTAAAGGGACCAATCGAAGTACCATCAAAAACGCAAGTCACTGGATATATTTTGTTTATTATCGGTTCCGTGCCGGTAGAACGCATACAGAAATTTGACGAACACCATGATGGTGCACTTGTGGCGCTAACTTATTGCTCCCGTCAGCTCGTTGCGTTGGCTGCAGCTGGGCTTAGTGTGAACCGAAACATACACCAACTCAACTCACTGATATCACACCACTGCCGCGTGGCGCTGCTGTCGGTACTGCGCATGCGCAGACGCTTCACTCCTCCCGAATTTGGTTAGTGCGCACGCGCAGTGCCCACACCTGGTGCGGGCGAAGCAGGTTTCTTTGTAAACGCTGTCTTGGTGTGTAACGTACAACAGTCGAAACATTCAGACAGAAGCTCAAAAGTATACTTATTATATAATTAAGAAAAAAATAAAAAAATAGTTCACGAAAACAAGGGTTGGCTTTAAGGGCTTGGTTGAAATTAGGTGACTGAGCAATCGTTTTTGGAATTGAGTTTCATTCGAGCGTGCGTAAACGCATCTGTTAATGTAAAACTGGGCTGTAACTTCTGATACATGCTTCCTAGTGGTGCATATCCTTATTGGGCCTTATGACTTAAAGGGACACTGACACCCCCCAAATTTTTTTTTTCCTTTTTTGTCAGGCGATTCATTATGGTGTTGGAATACTACCCAATTAATATTTTGCTACAGAGTCACGTCTTTTTTTAATAACGCCAAAAAACGCAACTGCGCGAAACCGAAACCGAAACAGAGAAGTGGAGAGGATAACGTGAGTGGCGGAAGTCACGTGGCTACACCAGACCGTGCGGTTTTTTTTTTTTGTTTTTTTTTTCTTCTCTTTCCGCACGTAGCAGACGAAATGCGTCCATTCGCCGGGGTATTCCTTTGCAGTTATGTTTGTTCCGCTCGCTGTTTTGTACTTCAAGATGAGTTGTTTTGTACATTTAAGTGTTGGCAATTAGTAGTGAGTGCCCGAGTGCCGTGAATTCCCGTGATCAGCTCCGAAAAGAATACTCCCAAGATGTTGCGTGAAGAGTTGCCTCACATGTCCTGCATCTGAAAGTGGCCAGAGTGCACAAGTTTCCGAAAGATCAACGGGTCGGGATCAATGGCTGGCTGCAATTCCTGTAGAACCATTACGCGAAGCTCGGAAAGCGGACGCTACCCGAGTCATATGCTCCTTGCATTTTGTGGAAAGTGATATACACTGAATTCGCGGGTGTCAAAAATGGAATCCATACCATTTAGTTCAGCGACGTATCGTCCACAACAATTTTTTTTTCTGTGATAATTGTAAAAAAAGAAATGTAAACATCGCAGAATGCTTGACAAAAAAGAAATAAAATAAAAGGTACACACCCACACTACGAATCGAACCCGTGCCCTGTGCGTGTGAAGCGGACGTCTTTCCACTGAGCTACTGAACGAACTCAGTCATGCGTAGTTATGCAGCGGGTAGACTGTACGTCGGAAGTTTGCTGCCGATTTTCCTTCAACACATGCACTCCCGGCTTGAAGTCGAGCAGCACCACGCATAGGGCACATTCGCACCTCGTAAAGTAACCGTACGCGTGCGTATTCAACTCGAAGTACGCACTTCGTGCTTGACGTTTGAGCGAGCGATGTCTTAGCCAGGAGAAGGGACGACGGCTCGGCGACGTCTTCGTGCAATCGGCTTGCTGGTCGGGCGTGTCGTACGGGATGAGTATCAGTTCTTTTGATCCGTCCGAAATTTCTCTTTCGAAGAAAGACAGAATTCGCCAGTACCGTGAACGACAGCTCTGAAGTAGAGGTCCAACGCCCGTCGTCCGCTGCCATCCGCTAGTGCTAGTCCCACGATACGCGAAACGACGCCATGTTGAGAATTATGCAGTGAACGCACAGAAAGCTTCCGGTTGTTTGTGCTACCTTTTTTTTTTTTCAATCAACGTATTTGCAGCTTTTTTGAAGCCACAAAAAATGGGTTTCATATTTTTTTCTATTTTAATATTGACTGTGTGCCTTCAATGACCCACAACTTTGATTAAATTTGGTGGTCGCATCGATACCTTAGAAAACGGCCCGTGACCACGGAAAAGAGAGTGAGCGAGACTCGAACCGGCCAGTTCTTGAAAGGCGGTTTTCGGGCGGAAACAAACCGAATTTCGAGCCACAAATTCTGTTCTGGGTAGTTGGGCTCTCATATGTCACGTACAACTAAAAACCTCGGCGAGCGTAAATACCCTGTCAGTGTCCCTTTAAGTCCTATGGGCACATTCACGTGCTCGGTGACAAGCTACTGTAAACACGAATCTATACGGATCGCTTTTCTTCTCTTATTTCTAAACACAGCCTTCGGTTGTCTGTGATAAGCTGAACAGAAGGGCTCAGCCTTCTCTATTTACCCGAAATAAATTGAACTGATTTTCTCTAAATCGTCTCCATCAGTAAGATGCCCTCATTAATATACAGATTTTGTATTCCCAATGCATACTTGAGTTTGGAGTTTACGGGAGCTTCTGCGCGCGCTCATCCCGCACAAGCCCTCCTGAGCAAAACGCACTTAATTGTAGAACTGAGTTGGCGTACAGTGCTAAAAACATCAGAAAACATACCGATTTTTTTTTTTTTCAGGGTATCTTATACTCCGCTCGATTAGCGCAATCATTCGATGCAGAATTGCATTCTTAGCGAGGTGAACATTGACTTAGCCTTCAAATGTGACGCGTGCCACTGTCGAAGATCCACCTGCCACGTAACGCACCAGTGAAATAAAAACAAACAATAAAAACAAACAAACAAAAGAAGCCGGAGAGAGGACACTGAAACGTTTTACAAAAAAACTTCGCCAGCTGCGAAAGCTTAAAGGTAGACACGGCGTCCGTGCCTGGGGGGCTTATAGAGAGTTTTAGAATAGCGCACGCTAAAGCTTTGCGTACGCAAATATTAGCGTCGTCGCCACTGCGCATGCGCCGAACGCTAACCACGTTTTGCGCTTTGCGTGCGCTATTTAAGCGTACGCTATTTTTCGGAAATTGCGTGCGTATGCAAAGAGTGTTTGCGCTCCTCCAAGGTGGATTCGTAATGAGAAGTTGGCTGAAGCCAAGACGAGCAGAGTAAAAAAATGACGGCTCCCTGGACCGTAGCTGCGGCCGCCTTGGCGGCGTCGTGAGCGCGACGTCGGGGGCATCCTGGCCACTGCGATTTTAAATACCGGACGACATTTCACTCGGTTTGGAAATCCCAGTAAGGTGGGCAACGATCACCGGCAACTTGATGCTTGCGACGCGCGAACATTTATCGGCGGAGGTCAGTACTCGAGACCTCTCTTTCCGAGGCGACGCATGCGGACACGACCGGTCGACCGCTCGCGTCGCGTTCTCCCGTTTAAACAAATGTAAAAGGTTACACTGGACCAAAAAACTTGTTTTTTGTTTCTCAAGTTACAGCATTTCATGTGTGAAATGAAAATCGTGACTGTATCTTGGTGGCATTGCAAGCGCGAGATGCTTGGGCTTTTGCGTCGCGGCGGAGAAACACTATTCTAAAACTCTCATGGGTCGCGTGCGCTAACGCAAGCGCTAAATTTAGCGCTAGCGTGCGCTAAAATTGCGTACGTTATTCTAAAACTCCCTAATACTGAATTAGCGTCCATAGATCGAAATGAAACTGCAAGTTGTTTTTTTCACGACTCATCGCTTAAGTTACTTGGATATCTACGACTTAGAGAGAGTTCGAATTCGGGCATTTAAACCAATCCCAAATGAAATATTCCTTTCTGCCATCTTCCGGCTCTCAGGTACGCGCCCATAACGCTTTTCATGGGCATCTGCTTCTCAAAGGCGGGCCGTCTACAAACTCCTTTAAGGGTGTCTGGGAGGAGGAGGGGGGGGGGGGGGGGGGGGGAGGACCGGGATAGCAGACGAACTATGCGCCTTCTTCCAGGGTTGTCAGACTACTATTTTTTGTCCCGTCGCTTCTGACGAGACGCCCTTTTCACTCGACGGATCTGTGTCGTCTGCTCCGCTCAAAAATGCATTACTCGATCTCTGTAACTGGATCCGTCCGTTCTTCGAAGACCAGGGGAGGGAGCCCAGCTGTCAATCACCCCGCATCTGGGCTAAACCCCGATTTCTTAAGGTTTTCTAAGAGGCGGCTCTCTTCTTTCTTTTTTTTTTTTAATTATTTGAATCCTTGTCGCGCTGGGAGTGCCAATGTTTTGTTCTTCACCTGGGTTTGAAACGTTGTCTGCTTTTCGGGTTGAATCGGATGCCTCGGCGATCCGGCCGGAGTACACGAATTGCAGGAATATGCCTAGAATAGATGTGCACGCTTCTATTAAAAAATAATAATTATACACAGTTATGTTTTCGGTTTACAACATAGTCACTTCGAGTTTAAGAAGCATATACGAGGGGCGTTCATAAAGTTCGTATTATCGGCACAAAAAATTGAAAAAAAAAACGGAACAAAACAGGCATCAACATGAGCGCGGGTCCCTCTAGTTTCCGCACTATATAGACATCGCATGCTATAATAGCTCGGAACGCCGCTAGGGAGTCGAAACTAAAATGGCACCGCCCGTCGGTGCCGAGCACACGCAGTGATCCGTTGTTTTCATTTGAAGGGAAGCAATGCCAAGGATATTCATTCCAATGTGGAAGCGCTGTTTGGGGACAACACCTCAGTTTATGACACTTTGGTTAAATGGCACAGACGCTTCCAGTGTGGGCAAATAAGAGGAAAGCATTTCAAGGACGGCGACCAAGTGATTGCTGAAGTGCAGCGATTCCTGAACACTCAATACGAGGAGTTTTATAACAATGGCTACCGGCATGTGGTGAATCGCTGGAAAAAGTGGGTAACTTTTGGTGGCGAACATGTAGACAAAGTCTCAACTCCTACTCGAGTTTGATTGCTGAATCTCTATTCCTTCGTGACAATAATACGAACTTTATGAACGCCCCCCGTAAAGCCCGTAGCGAGTTTTCATTATTTTTCATCGCCCGCAACCGATGGCCTTGCGGCATCGGCAGATGAGAACGCCAAAAAACAAATTGCGGAGCAAGATGCACGCGCGAAATCCATTGAAACTTTTAACAAAGATGTCTTTACGTGGTGCCTTTGTCATACTCAAATTTTATAAGTGTAGTTTTAAGAAGAAAAGTAAACTTAAAAAACAAAATCGTTTTCCCCCGATGCACATGGGAAGAAAAACTTCCGAAATCGTCTGTTTAAAACCAAAATCGTCGGGGATACTGTCAACTCTTGAGAGAAACCAGATGTTTGGAATACCACGTGACGTGGTCAATGAGCGTCAATCTGACGTCACATGTACCAGTCTCGAAAAAGGTCTGGCTTAGGCCGAAACGTCGACCAACTTTACCAATACTATGTTTTAAAAACTCAAACAACCGTCTCAGGTGCGTTTTCTTCCGTTTATATATATATATATATACATACAGTATATATATATATATATATATATATTATATATATATATATATATATAATATATATATATATAATTTTTTTTTTTTTTTTTTTTTTTTTTAATGGGCAGCCGAAAGCAGATTTGGGAGGTTCGAGTGTACGTGGTGGGATCTAAGAGTAGCAGCGTCAACCAGAGGGTTTCTGCCGTTTTCTTTCCTGCACATATATAAAAAAAAAAAAAAAAAATCTTTTTTTTTTTCGAGACCGACAATTATTAGATATGAGCATGGAAAATGCAGCACCCACAGACGCCTTTATGAAAACTTTCAATGCACTCCGTTCGTTGGCTTATTTATACGATTTTATTTTTGCGGCCGAATAAATGGCTCGAAAGCATACATCTGTATTGTGTTCACGATGTTTGCATCGTGATTCGCTCTTCGGAGGTCTTATCTGCTAATGTCGCAATCTGATTGGCTGCCGAACAATCATGAGAAGGGTTCACCGGAATCTGGGTTTCTTAAGCTAGTAATGACTCTTTTTAAAGAAGTAAAAAAAAATGTGTAACTCCTATTATGTTGTCGTATTAATGGCATCCTAAAGAGGAGTGCGCGCCTCGCGGCTTCCACCGGAGGCACCATGATTGTCATACGCATGATCGCGTGAAGGACGAAGTAGGCATAACGAAACCGAATACAAGATTATGACGAAAGGAGTTGTATTCGCTCGAATTTCGTTGGATTTGATTCGTCCGAATTTCCTAAATTTCGCGCTCCTGGCGCCAAACAGACGAAACAAACTTGTTCGAAGCCCTTTCATGACTTTTAACAGTAACGCGCGTTTGTCAAAGAGGTGCGAAGAAAAATCTTCGCGCCCGTAGACACTGATAAAGTTTCTGACATCTTAAAAAATACAGAATGTAACACTTTACGGTTTTTTTGTTTTTTTTTTCATGTTGACGGTGAACATAATTAAAGTTGATTGAACTTACCTGTGTGCGAGACTAACTCGCCGTTGGCGGTCAGACACGACGGCGGTTTGCAGTCGAACTCACCTGCTGTTTTTTTTGTGGTCAATCAACGAGAGACACGAAACGATAAGATCGGGAGGTCGAGTAAAATGAACGCATTTTATTTAAATAATAATTATAATATTAATAATGATAGAACCTCTATCCTTTGTTCACTCTGGAGCGTCGTCGTTCGAACACAACACAAACACATGCCAGCGAGTGGGGACATTCGGGAAAATGGGGGCACTGTGCATCTTGAACTTCCATGATGACGCAGCAAGTTTTATTTGTTGTTTGCTTTAAAAAAAAACTTTCGTTTGAACAATCTATTACAGAATGAAACGAAGAGGGTTTCTTCATAGGGAGGATGGGAACTTCAAGACTAGAACCTCGAGAATGTTTAGCACTTTGTCAGCCTGCCGGCGTGATTTTCAAGGTAATGTATCGACACCATCTCAACAAATATCGCAATGTTGGAGCTTGAAGATTCGAATATTTGAGTTTGTGTACATATTAGATGATGATGATCAACTTTCGCGGAGGCTATTATACGCGTTACTAATTGATTTCTCGTGATGGAGTTTTTGAATGTTTAACAGACGTATTATTCTCACCGACAAATAGGGTCAGTACAGCATCCACAGTATAGTGAAATCATCCTGAAAGTTAAAAATAAAACATTTTTGGTGCGTTTTCATCTTCTCGAATAACTGATTTGACGAATCCTTTAACAATTAATTTCACACCCCATAAAATTAAGGTTCTTGAGTACGCACAATATTATGAAAATTTAATTACCATGTCATCTTTTCGAAAGAGAAAAAAAGAAGTGAATCTGTAGATAGATTTATTAATTGTTTTTAATCATGCCAAGAAATACCTTATAAACTTGTTTGATAAAATGTTGCTCCTGCAAACACCCTTATATCTACTGAACCAGACTTGTGCAGGCAGGGAACACGTTATTCGCAGAAAAGGAAAAAAAAAATTAACACTTTTGGCTATTAAGAATAGATGTCCAACGACGGGCAATTACAAGCCATAATTTGCCTCTGCAAAGCTTAGCACGGCATATGCTGCGTTGCAGACGATGCGTTGTTTCCTTCGGCACGATATATGTACAAACGTCTTGAATTTTTGCCCAGACTAACATACCGCTCTCCATTCGACATCTCTCGAACATCCCGCCTCATATCGGCATCGTCGTCTGAGCGTCAAACGTGAACACGCTGGCCGCGCCAAAGCTTCACATGCCGCGCTGCATCAGGGCGCTGCATATCATCCACCTGTAGAGTAGCTCCATCTGCTGCAGAGTACGACAGGTGCTGCCGTGCTTGCCCAAACTGATCGCTTTTGTTCAAATCAAATGACAGCCAAATCTTACGTTGTGATTAATCCATCTGAATGTACAGTCTTCATCAATCTGAAAGACCCATTCGGTTGGAAAGCTTCTGCGGCAGCGATAAGCACTCCTATGCCCTACGCAATTTATTTTTAGGGAGAAAATGGTACAAAGCTTGGTTTATCTCATGACCCCGAGTAATGTTGGCCTGGCCAAAGTGAATCTTGTGCAGCCGCCTGAAGCTACATCTTCACACGGGTCTTTCATATTAGAGGAGACTGTACGTCTTTGTTTTTAATCCCCATTTGATTTACAAAAATTTGGTGTTGATGCCGTCGTGAGATCGATTGAAGAGGTGGTCTCTTTAACTAATCCCGGCTCGACATGGCATTTAATATGGCGAAGGGGTCACAGGTTCGCCGAATCAGGTAACTCAACGACGAAATATGGCGGTCAGGTTTGATTTGACAGTGGCACTACGAATAATGCAAGACTGTCTCTACCCTTTCAAAACGTGGATCAACAGCGCCCTGCTGCGTTGGTGAAGGTTGACAACAGTGAGCATATACATAATGATTTTAAGGGAAGTGATTGCTCCAACCTGCAATTCCTTCTCCGCCGGTGTGTTCACGTTTGATGACCAGATCACATGTCTCCATCTGCGTGTGGTTTTGTTTGTTTGTTTTTCTCATTCGTATCGATATATACATACAATATCTACATTGCACAGTCGCAAACACACGTTCCTTCCTTGTAGTTTTTTTTTTTTTACGTAGAGTTCTTCCCTATATATACCTGTCAAAGAACAGGCGTTCGGACTTGATTGCTTACTACACATTTTGCTTCTTTTATTTTCCGTCAGTTACGAGGGAATTATTGCACTGATTTCAGAGACGCTCTTTCACTTGACATGTATGTAATTTTTATACAAAAAAAAATAATGAGGAGGGGGGAAGGAGGGGGCAGGGGCAAAACCAAAGATATTTTTTTTTATCCTTCCCAATATTATTAAGCAGCTCTTCTTAACCTTGGTGAACGTTATAAAACTAATCGTATTTGATAACTTTTGGTAAATCTGAAATACAATTGCTTTCTTTTAAACCTACCAAGTCAGATTGTACCCAACTTAGCTATCAGATTGTAGATTTGGTAGGATTTTTTTTCTCTCAAGGATTATTTGAACAAAATATAAGACATGGGTGTCATAATATCTGGACGTTGTAACCCTTCTGAACAAGAAATCATCTTCTATTTAGGATACCCCAACCCACCCGATATAAATTGCTAAAAAGACGGTTGTACCAAACAAAAATGATTCGTATCCTTTCAGCAAAGAACTAAGAGTACCTAAACTGACCATTCCAAATGACAGATGCAGTCCGTGGTCTGCTAAACTAAACGTGTACGATTTCGAACAAAATAAAAGAATTGCTACGCGCTAAAGGAACATGATTCAAAAGTTTCGGAATTGCCGTTTTCTGTAGAGATCGTCTTTTAGTTTTGTTTTTCAACTTTCGAGGACCTTCTGCGGGAGTCCCGATGTTCACGAAGCAGGTCTCATTTTCGCTCCAGGGTCTTTCTGTACACCCGTATACACAAGCATTCCTGGAGACAGGGTCACTGAGAAGACCGTTGCGACATCGCGGCCGAGTCCAGACGAAACGTCTAGCACATCCAGGCCGACCTGCTGCGCGATGTCTCTGGTCGACAACAGGTCAGTCGGCACTGTCGTGTCCTTTCGTTTCGTTGAAACAACCAGAAAATAAAAAAAGAACACTGCACGAGTGGCTTGACGTCGAAAGGGGAAGAGGGTTCGACACAGAAGTCAACAAAGCAAATTTGCAACGTCACCGGCTTACACGCGCTTTGGTTGTCAACGCTCCTGTCTGGTGTCCTGCCCCGAACTCACGTGGAACTCTTCGTGATCCCTTCGAAAGGGTATCTTGTGCCATGGCAAGTATCCCGAGTTTTAAAAACAATTTTTATACGGCGTGCCAGATTGACACACTCATCTGCAATGTCAAAAATTCTTTTTTTTTTTATAGATTTTACGAACACGATTCTCATATCTATTTCCCAGAACATCAACCTCTACAATAATTGATGATTTTGTTACCCCGCTGTAGGTAATTTTGTCCCCATGTCTGCACCAAACATCGTGTATTTTGCATCACGTATGAGGAGCGTGATTACCGCTTTACGGCTCAGCGGCACTGAATGCAGTATCGTTAAAGCATCCAGTACAATTCCACCGAACAGTGAAGAAGCTCCAGCTAGAGTTCGGGGGCCACCGAGACCTACAAACTACTGCACCTTAGTCGGCCGCGCACTTGGACACGTGGAAATGCCCGTAGGCGAGCAGAAACATTCCTTTACTTCTCCTCTTCCGAATGCGGCTCGGGCGTAGAAGATACCACGTCCACTTTCTCCTCCCCGTCCTCAGCCTCGACGTGCTTCTTCAGCAGCTGCTCTTGCTGAAGCTGCTGAACCTGCTGATGCGCCGCGGCCGCGTAGAACGCGGGCGGCGGAGGTGGCAGGGACATGAACAAGTACTGCAAGTACTGTTCAAACGAGGGCAACGCGTCGGCCAGTGGCATCGCCGTTGTCCCCAGAGGTAGACCCGTTGGAACGCCGCCGGCACCGGGCACCGCCACCGCGCCGCAGTTTGGGTTCAGTGCAAGCCCACCGCCTGCCACCAGGGCAGGCGGGGCCTCATGTCATTGGGGCCTGGGGCTCGGACTCCGGCTGGATTCGGACGTCGTGGAAAGGGGAGTGGGACTGCTGGGCGCCGCCGAGCTGTCCCCGTAACTGCCGCAGCTGTTGTCGTCCGTTGGGGACTTGGGTCGTCGGGGGTCTCCTCCGGGAGGTGCCCGGTGGTTCGTGCCGTTTCCGCCTGGTGCGGACGTGGACGTGGCCGACGTCGAGTTCGGGGTCTGGGGACTGTTGGCGGACGCCGACGTCCCGTTCTTGCCATGGTGGTTCTGGTGGCCGTGGCTGTGGTTGTTGTTGTGGTGGTGGTGGTGGTTCCGGTTGGAACCCGTTGAGCTGGAGCTGCTGGAACTTCCGTAGCCCTGCTGGGCGAGCTGCTGTTGCTGCTGCATCTGCTGCTGCAGTAACCTGCAACAAAGATGCACATGCTGTAGAAAACGTGTTTCCTGGCGGACGGCTTAAAGGCAGTAACTTTGTTCTCATCAATGAGGGTACTAGGGTTAAAGTTGCTTTGTCTGAAGCAATTCCTACAAAAAGTCACCTTAGGTGAAGCAATTTCTACAAAAGTTCACCCCACCATTTTTGTTTTCACTGAAAAAAAGAGAGAAAAGACTGCAGCGTCGTACGCTTAGTCTCTGCTCAATTGTTACACTAGTCGTCCGGGCCAGATGCCAAAGTTTAAGAGTGTGCCATTATCTGGTTCAAAATCAGAAAAAAATAATTATAATTATTATAATGATAATAATAATGCCGCACTGAACGGTTTTGATGAGCTCTCGTCCTCTGTTTATATTCTACAACAGTGACGGAAAGGAGCAAAGTTACAATATCATGAAAAAAAAAAAAAGGAATACCAGTAGTAGTTGCAGTTTCACATGACATTGGGTGTTAGGTAAAATAATATATTAGAAAGAAAAGGCTGGCAAGCATCAGTAGGTCCTAAGAAAACTTCACATATCCATACGCAGTTCATTGTTATTTCATTTTAATGCATATCACAAAATAAGAAAATTCAGCAGTTTATGAAATTTGTTTGATAGCATTTCCTTTCCAATATTTTATCGACATTCCATCGCTCGGTGTTATAAACTTGATACCTTAAAATATTTTGGTTCGAACCAGACAGTTCTGCCAGGTAAGTATTACTGTTGAGCAACTCAGTTCTAATCCTTGTCGAAAGTCTATAATTTTACATTTTGCAGATACTTAATATATTATACTCCCTGAACCGCTTATTAGTGTGTGAGCGAAAGGGAACCTTTGCAATATTGCGTAACATTCGTTTTTGAAGCAAGTCTCTTTCTCAAGATTTGTTGACGTGGTGGTACCCCTTGCCACCTTGTTTACGGGACGACTCGCAAATAAAGTATGCTGCCAGCGAAACCAGCCTGCAAATCAATACTCTTTACCTTATCATAGATTTGTCTTATCATCGTCGTTTGTCATTCAGCATGCAGTATTTTAGAACCACATTAATTGTTATGTACTATCGGGGAAAAATGAAATACGAACAGAGGAGCGCGTGGCTCGTGGTACAGGCTGCGCCGCCTGGAAGTGAGCCTAGGATCGAGGTTGCGTGGCCTACTACGATGTGTTTACACCCTTCGCTCGGCGCTTCCCAAGCTTCGGCAGTGCGCCTCTTTGTGCGCTGAAAGCTATCACCGCTATCTTTGCTCGCTCGGCGCGTGCGGCGAAGCTGGAAGCGCGAGCGCGAAAGTTCCGTGCGTTCAGGCTTTGCTCGAGCGCGCGAGCTGGGGAGAAACGCAAAAAACGCTGGTCTCGCGCTTCTTGCTTTGGCTTCGCTCGCAGATAATGTGAAACGAAGTATAAAGCACCCAGTGTGTTCCCGGAATTATTGTATCAACGGCGAGGTATGCATTACTTGAGTACGTATTAGCAAAACATAACTGTACCGCGTACAGAATTTTAGAAATTGCAACGAATAAAACGGAGTGGTGAGTTAGCACGGGGCACGCGGGAAAGACAAAATACAAAATTACCTACGACAATACAAAAAGATGCATCAATAAAATAAAGAAACTCCGTCAATCCCAACGTGGTCAACTCATGTCTTGGCGCCGCCTCGGTCGCTTCAACGACAATAAATAAAACATTCATCGGCGGCTCCGAGACAAGGCGACGTCAAACGAACTTCCTGTTGGCGGGTTCGAATCGCCTCAGAAGGGCTCGGGCAATAGAACAGAAGCTTAGTGCGCAGAGCAGGCGCCGTCTCATCGAGAGTCCAGCCGCACATCGAAACATTCCGACCTGGTAAAAATTAATCCTCTGTCCGCTAATCCCGCGTGTGACGTGTCCCTGAGCTCGAAGCTGTCTTCAAGCTCAGGGGACGACCAAATCAACTCTAAGGATCTAATAAACAAGAAACAAACATCCACAGCTTTCCTTCGTGACAACGTAACCCCTGTAGTCAAATCTGGTGACCGCCACCTAATTACAAACTATATATCGTCCCACCTTTCAAACTAGCGTTTCATCCAAGGTCATGGAACACATACTTTACTCCAGTATGATCAATTATTTAGATGATAACAACCTCTTTTTTAATCACCAACATGGATTCCAGAAAACGTACGCTTGTGAAGCCCAATTAAAGGCGTTTCTTCGAGACAATCACGCAGGCTTTAATACAAAGATTCAGATTGACGCCATTTTTGTTTCGACTTTTCCCAAAGCCTCTGCCCGCATCGACGTCTTATATTAAAACTTAACGAATTTAAAATCGAGCCCGCTGTTCTAAAATGGATATCCCAATTTTTGACTAACCGCACCCAGTACACCACCCTTAATAACTCTAAATCCCCCTCGTGCGCAGTAACCTCAGGTGTCACTCAGGGCATATGCTCGGGTCCTTATACTCTATTTAATTTACATTAATGTCATTCATGAGCACATCTCGTCTTTAGTTCGGTTGTTTGGAGATGACTGCGTAATTGAAAGGCCCATTCTCTTGTCCGACAATCACCATAACTTGCTAACAGATATTTTATATGTTATTCAATGGTGCAGTACATGGCAGAGGACCATAAATTCTGACAAATGCAAATTCCTTTCGTTTTTTCGTTGGGCTCTTCTTCGACATTTTTCTTACCATCTTGACGCCTTCTTTATCACTGTTTGCAGTTCATATAAATATTTCGGTATTCATTTAACATCTGACCTTTCATGGACGTCTCACATCAATAATACAGTAGCAAACGCGAACCGTACCTTCGGCTTTTTACGCAGAAAGCTGGCACCCGAAACACCACAGATAAAACAACTAGCATACTCAACTTTAGTTCGGTCTAAGCTTGAATTTGCTTCTCTGTACGGTGCCCTTGGAAATTTCACCTAGTTATAAAACTTTATTCCATCCAAAACAGAGCTCAGCGCTTTATTTTTTTTTCTTCTGATTACTCACCATTCACAGGCATATTTGGATTGCGCGAAGCTGCTAACCTTCGCACAGTTTTATTAAGGCGCCGAGTCTCCCGTCTCTTTCTCCTTCACCGTGTCTTTCACCAAAACATGCCTCTTCGTGAATCGCTGCTTTTATCCCCGTGGCGGATTTTCTCCCGCTTTGACCACTCCTGTAAGTTGTGGCTTATTGTTCCGTCAACTAATTTCATACGATAATTCAACTTTACCGTTGGCTATCAACGATTGGAACATACTACCAAACGGCATTGTTACCATAACTGACACATAAATTTGCTGCCTCTGTAACCACTTCCATGTCTGCTTTATCCGACTAATTCCTTCTTCTGCTGAGCTAAAAGTGCGCGCAAAAATGTTCGGTAGAAAAAGAATAGAGAGAAAAATGTACCGCTCCCTCGTGTAATGCCGTAAGGGCCTTCGAGGATAATAATTGATAAATGATAATAATAATGACTCCCAAATATTTTTTTTTGTCTTAACAACGAATCTAAGATGTATTGCCTGTCTGAAGATGATATCAGCTCTGTTAATTTCAGAGAGCAATCCGTTTCAACGACCCTTATCGCGTTGTGCACAGAATATATACGAGGTGGTCGCACTAAAACAAAATAGTACTTGTGTAAAATAATTTTTAAAAAATGAGCTCCTAAGCTTTCTCGCCGAAAAAACTATACCTCTGCCATATTTTCGTATCCTCGTAAAAGAACAAACAAGGGAAACTACGCCTCTGCCATATATTTCTTTAATACATAAACACTGTCTTTTCTGAACATTACATGTTTAAATATTACGCGATGAAGATTAGCTGCAGGTGCGGACTATACATTTTTTTTTCTTCTACATTGTTCATTATGGCAAGACGTAACGTATTTTGTAAAGGAGAAAATAAGTTAATGATGATTTATATTGACATCACGCTCCTTTGTGATCTAGTAAAGCATACATATCTCAAGCTGATCTGTGCATAAGTTCTTTTTTTTTCTCCGCATTTAGATTGTGCATTTAGCGTGGACTATTCACTGGGTGCAAACTATTTAATAAAAATCTTATTTTATTTCATCTAAATTTTTTTTTTTTTTTTTTTTTTTTTGCAATCCGGAAAATGCGTCGCTTTGAGATACACTTGCCAGAAACGGCTCTATATTTTACCCAGGAGGAGGCACTGACTCGAGCCGAAATCTCGCGTCTATTCTGCCGCTGTTAAACAAAAATTAGAAGAAAGAAAGAACCGCGCCAATTCGCTTTACATAACGGTTTTGTGTGTCGACGGGCGGCCCGCCGCAACGAGCGACTGCATTTAATAGCGGGCCGCCACTGAATAATGGCTTAGCGGCCAATGGTCCCAACGAGTTAAGGATCTGGTTACAGGTCGCGGGTTGCCCGCTCAAAAGGAACTCTTGAATGGCGGAAGAAAGAGGGCGAGGAGGAATGCACGCTCCAACGTTGATTTGCCTGCTGCGGGGTTCGCGAAAAGGGAAAAAGCCCCCTAATGGCTTTTCTTTTCCCCCCCCTTCGTGCTGGCCTAACGCAGTGTTGGTACTGATGTTACCGATAAGGACAAAAGGTACATTCCCTTTGCTGTTTCCTAAAAACCTCTCTCTCTCTCTTCTTTCTTTTAATTTTTTTTTCCTCCACTGGGTCTTTTAGAGCTACCCAGGTTGGTGTTTCCGGGTGTTTTGGAATCAAATCACCTGCTTCGCCTTTAATTGCGCAAGAAAGGGCGCCCAACGCGGGATGGGTTTCCTATGTTTTGTGTTTTTTTTTTTTTAATAATATACCTAATGTACTCTTCTCTTTCCCTTTTTGGTCTTATTCCGATATGAGTATTTATATTATTAATTCGAGTCGTTGACTGTATCTGGTTGGGCCGGCTTCGATTTACGCGCGATTTTAACACACTCTCTCGCTGCGCTGTTATGCAGCTAAATGGTCATTGAAAAATTTGCGACAAAACTGAGCGGCTAATGTGCTTGATTTTAAAGCATGAAATGCTTTTTAACGCTACCCCCAATCCCAAAATTTTGTCCGTTCGTCTGTACGTGCGTCCGTCCGTCCGTGTATTTCCCGCTAAATTTAGCGGGGAAATTGATGTCACGTGACCTGGCGTCACGTGAACTATACACCAATGCAGTTTCCTCGCTAAATATAACGGGACAAATGACGTCACGTGACACAACGCCACCAGACCTCTGCGTTGTATATACTGATGCCACGTGATCGATGCTATACAGATTGTATATAGTCTTCTAAACAAATTTAAAAACGATCACTTCTTACATCTGCATTTCACGCATTGTAGGACTTCAAAAATAGAAATCACTGCCAGTTCTTTTTTTTTTTTTTAAATATTCAACTGAGTGCGTGCACTCATTTGCCGTTGCAGTCTTACCGCCGAATTCACAAACGGCTCCATCCCATTGAGGCGCCCCTCCACTTCCTCTGGGAAGGCGCGAGGGCCAGCGCTGACCAATCGCGACGACGGATAAGCAGCCTATAGACGCTTTACACACGCGCCAGATTGAGCCGCCATAGCCGCCCTTCTTTTGTCTTACCGAGATGCCGAGCCACTGAAGCGGGCGTTGACGAGTCTCCACAACGGCCTATGCTCGGGGGAAGGACACAGTAACACTTAAAATGGCAATAACCTGTTCTGCTGTGGAAATGATGAAGTCAAGCGAACGGAATAAGAGGGAACAAAAACTGAAGGTCAGTTATGGCGGCGCCCATGCACAGCTGCTGTAAAGCGTCTATAGGCTGCCTATCAGCCGTCTCGATTGGCCAGGGCCGGCCCTCGCGCCTTCCTTGAGGAAGTGGAGGGGCGCCTCAATGGGAGTGAGGTCTGTGAATTCGGCGGTAACACGAGAGTTTCCTGTTGCTGTCGTTCTTAACGTGCGTCGGATCTTCCCCCTCGGCAGCTATGCGGGGCTTGGCGTACAATGTTCACGTTTCTCGCTTCGTGATTGGTGCTTCTGCGTTCTGACTGGCTAACGCCGTGATATGATTGGCTGCGGATCAATGATGAGATCCTTAAGACACGTCACGCCCTGTGTCTGTTAAGCTGTCAGCGGTAATAAAGAGACATTTCGAACCGTCAGAAATACTAGCTATCTCAATATCTTTTTCAGAGTTTTCTCCTTTTTATTTGAAATCATTCAACAGTTTTTTGTTGTTCTTTTTTATGAAGAAGGAATTATTATGCGTCCGGTTGAGCAATTGTTTTTGTTTTAAATTCCAAAATCTTTTTCCGCCATCATATGCACCCTCTCAAAACCTGGATACGGTTCTCTAGTTTTTGGCCGGAAATCCTCTCCGCGATAGATTGGGATCTCTCTTTCACAGTCTTTGCTTTTCTTCGCGAGTGGCCCCAAATGCACGCACATTACCCGTGCGCTATGGTGGCCAGTGCGGGCCACTACGTGAAATATGCGATATTTTTTCAAACTGCTATACGCTCGGTCAGCATGGTTTCTGTTGCCCCGGGGCGGTGAATAGGAGGCGCCTCAGTCGACTGATAGTCCGCGCGACTGGTGGCCAAAAGGGGCAACTTTGGGAAGGCCTAGAGTCACCGAGTGGCTGGATGCGAGCATGGCGTGACAGTTCGGAGAGGAGCTCGGACATTCGAGCTCGACATCGGGTCCAACGATTGCGGCCGCGGGCCGTCCCAGAGTTGCAAAATTTTCCCATAAGATGGCGCCACTGGTTAAACCAAACTTCATTTCTCAGAGGGTATTAGCGATGTGCGCGGCCAAAAGCGTCGCTGTGGTCAGCTTTCCACGATTGGCCAAACCATGGGCATATGAGCACTGTTAGATTGTCAACTTTGACGGTGTTAGTTTCTGATTGCGATGGCTCCTAGCTTCTACTGTGCTTTTTAAACACACCATCGAACTCGCCGTCGCACCCGATGGTAAGTAGCCAGAAAAACAACTGGTGACGTCACGGCGAGGCAAACCCCAGTCGTGACGTCACGGAGGGAAACCATAAGAGGGCGCCACCGAAACATCTGGGCGCTAATAGTAGCTAATTGATTTTGTTGTTTGTATGTCGGGCCTCCAGCAATAGCAAGGTGGCACCGTCATTCATTGCTCTGCCAGCGCCACCTCTTGCCACATTCTCGCACACTTGAGGTGGTGTACCGTTATCGCGAAACTTTACAGCTTGAAGCGTGTGGCAGTGTGGGCATTCCTTTATAATATCGCAAGCCACCAGCCTGCATAAATGGAGACGTTGCTTAATTGTCGCCATGCAATGCTGACAGTATAGCAAAACAAATGCAGCCACGCAACGCAAACCTTATAGTAATGGAGGTCTATTTTTAGGTTCTTACTTATTTTCCTAAAGGCCCGTTCACACTCTTGCGACCGAGTTCGACCGAGAGAGACCAGACCAGTTTTTAAGCCTCTTGCGGTCTCTTAAGACCATCTCCGCTGTACCAGCTCCGCTGCAGCGGAGCTGGTCCTAAGAGATTGCAAGAGGCTTAAAAACCGGTCTGGTCTCTCTCGGTCTCTCTCGGTCGCAAGAGTGTGAACGGACCTTTATGCACAAATGTCACATGTTTTTAGCGATGCATTATTTTGCGAATAAACGAAGGCGACCCCGAGCGACTTGCAGCTTCATATCGACTACTCTCCTGCTCTTACCAGTGCAATGGGCGTCGGTTCTGCTAAAGTCCATTCCACGTTGTTATCTATGGCCTTTATGGCAGCGTCACTGCGTATTTCTTTTTACCTTACCCTCATTGCCTTATCTCACTTTCTCGTTTTAACTTCCTTTATTTTTTCCCGTTGATCTCGTGGTTCTGTGTTTGCTTGTCCATAGCTTCCTATATACTGACAATGCCGGGCAGATCACCACGAGAAGCGGCTGCCGAAATGGAAAAGGTAGAGCGGCAGACAACGGATGAGAGGACAGCCACGTGACTGGCACCCCGCTGCGGCGAGACGCCGAAACACATTTCTCCCGAGCGAACAAGTGTGTTTCGGGTCCTCGCCGCTACAAAAGCTGTGCGCTGACGTCCAGGTTCCCCAAGAACTGGCTCTTTGGTGCTCTGTGCTATTCCAGGTCCTTGAGCTCCAAATCTGCGACCGGGCACTCTATGGCTCCGTCGTCGAACTGCCAGGCTTTGTGAGTATAAAGGAGGCTGTGGCTTGTCATATGCTATCTTTGTGATTCCGAGTGAAGAAAATGTACGCGCGCAGTTTTATTACCCCGATATCAATGGAAAAAAAAGTTTACGTGAACAGAACACGCATTCGATCCACACAGCCCACATCAATCTCACCCACTCAACTCTGCCGTTATTCAACAACGTTTGTTTCTAAAAACAAATTTCCCGGATCACTAAGACATCCCCCTTCTGTCTGGCATTTCCCTTCTCTGTCCTTGTCCCCGCCCCCCCCCCCCCTCACACACACACACACACACTATATATATATATTCTCGCCTACCCGCCACCCTCTCCTAATTAGCTAGGCAAAAACGAGAACGCACAAGACAACAAACGACGAAGTCCTCGAGTATATACCCAAAAAGAAAAACAAAATGCAAATTCTTTTTTTTTCTTTTCTATCTTGACCCATACAACAGACAACCCGTATGCAAATCAACCCTGGCCACTTGAAGTAGAGCGTCCACATTCCCCTGTATCTCGGTATGGTCTCCATATGGTGCGCGCGTGCGGCTTGTAGTGGAAGCCGATAAATCCACTCGTCGTTTTCGAGGGTTACAGGACGTCCGCACGGGTCGGTCTCTCCACTGAGGTGTTTACGTCCCATCGAAGAGTGGAGGACAGCGGAACGGTCGGGGATCCCGTTTTATTAGTTTCTGTTTCCCCATCCTGTTCTATCCCGTATAGGGATGGATACGCCACGATTTCTGTGCCACTGTGATGTCGTCCTTTAACCGTCAGAGGGTGTCTGCCCGAAACGTCGCTTATTTTCCTTTCTCCTTCCTTTTGCACGTCTTATCTCTCACGCTTTTAGTTTTGTACCACTGAAGGAAAAACTGATTTCATAAAACGGCTTAGCTACGTAATTTATTTCAATGGACGCATTTAATGCGTTACATTTTTTTTCTCTCTGTAATCTTGGAAATAAATTAATATTCTGGGGTATATAACGGAGCGTTTAATCGTATATTTAAGTAAGGAATAGGAGTTCGTTACGTCTTTATTCTCGAATTCAGCTGCCATCGAGAATGGCGCTTAACGGGAGAGTTTTTGAGAATGTTTCATGGAAGCCGATTCAGAGGAAGCAGGTAACGAAACGAACTCAGGACAGAGGGCGCAAATCCTTTTTCAGAAGGTCCGAATTACGTCTGAACTTTTAAGCCGAGGTCACACTGTTTTGCACCTCATAATCATTATACAGTCTGCATCCAGATTCGAACGCGAGTAACCGCGAGATCCGTGCTTCAAATGCCGCATGACAATGAGTTCAAGGCACGCAGTGTTGTATACTTTACCGAAAAAAAAAGTAACGAAATACGTTACTCGCTACTTGCAAATAAAAGGAACGCGATACCGACCTACGTTACCTCAAAATAAAAGAAACGCGTTACCATTACCGTGACCGATAAGAAAGTAATACGCGTTACTTTCGCGTTCCTTTCTTAAATTATGAATTAACATGCCTTACTCTTTTGACGTTAGAGCATATCTCAATAAACATTATGTCCACCCAAAAACTAAACATAATTACATTGTCTTTTTTTTTACGGTTCCACTTTAGTATTTACAAAAAAAAAAACGCAAGAAATACACAAAAAAAAACTCGAAGCGTAATTTTGTTGAGGTCTTAGGAAGAATATCTAACGAGTAACGTAACCACGCTACTCGAACTGTAACCTTACAGTTTTTGAAAACTTTAACGAGTACGTTACAACGTTACCGAAAAATAAATAAAATAACGCATTACACGTAACGCCATTACTTGTAACGTGTTACCGCCAACACTGCGTTCGAGGAGAAAAGTTGGGCACGCGGCATTCGAACCGCGGATATTGCGAAGACTCGTGTTCGCAGACTGTCCTTTTTGTGTGATATGTGCGAGCAGTGTGACCCCGGCTTGAGGATCCCCAGAAGCCGCGGTGCACGCATAACATCGTGCAAAGGGGCACTCTGCAAACACTGTCTGGAGCGTCTCTGTTCCATGTATGGTGGTCTCCAGAAATGTTCCATGTATGCGCATGTATGAAGCGAACATGTTTCGTGCTTGAAGGCTGTCCGTAGATAAATCTGTCACGATGACAGCAGCGAAACACCGTGTTTTTCGTATGACGTACACAAGCAGAGTGAAAGTCGACTAAACGAATGAAAGCTCGTGGGCACTCGGGTGAGCTTTACACCGTCAACGAGCCGCTAGAAATAAGCTGTCGACTGGCGGCTGGTTTCGCCCCCGCTCTTTCGCTTCATGATCGGTTCGAGCGAAGACATGATTAAAGGGATCGCGAAATTAATTTTCGGGCTGGGATAAATTGGTACTTTTACTAATCGCGAATCGTCGCCAAAATAAATACTAGTACACGAAGAGAGAAAACCAAACGCCCGCTTTTCTGTACAAAAATTTGAAAATAGAGCGGGCTATTGCTTATTTATTTTCCTTCGAAACTTCTTCCCCCTTTTCACTGCGATACGTCAGCGCTGCCCAAAGAACGTCAGCCGACCCCAGCTCACGCCTTGGACGCGAGCACCGCGTCACTCGGACGTGTACGCGCTCGTCGACGGTCAATCTGTCGACGAATATCTTGAGTTCGCGTTCGTGGCGGGCAATGAGTGTCGTGACGGCACTTATCATGCCTTGAGAACGACAAGTGCTTAAAAAGCACGGTGGAAGCTTGGAGTCATCGCGTCCGGTGCCCAAGCTCGTCACGACCACGTGATTGCTGATTTCACTTTTGAGTTGAGGATTTAAAGCTAAGGAGGAAGAAGTTGAAAATAATTTCATAATCCCTTTACCGTTTTTTGATTTTTTTTAAAGTTGTACGCATGCGCGAGTCGACCTCTCACCTAGCAATGGAGACTCGCACTTATTTGGAAGGAAACGGGAAGAGGCCATATTAGCAGACCGAACTACTTCCGTCGGCTGTGCACCAAGGCGGCTCGCAGCGCGGCAAGGACGTTCCTCCGAAGTTAGTTCGTTTTCCCACCCCTAGGTGCCATCGTTTTCTCTAAGTGGCGCCAGCCGCCATCCGATTAAGGGGGTTTATCCACTCATCCATTCATGGTGAAAGCTTTCTATTTTTTTTTATTAAACAAAACTTTGTTTTTAGTGATGCCAAAGCTTCCCTTGCCATTTTTCAGAAAGTCTAGTTGTTGTAAGAGATTTATTTCTGGAGCTGTATTGCTACACGCAAGTTGTTGTTGTTTTTATACAGTGGGAACTAGGCGATGAAATTTAAAACGATGGTTAGGTGACGCAACTGCCACCGCCCAATCCAAGTGATTCGGCCGTATTTATCCTTCCAATCATTCATCCGGGTAGGATGTGCCTCAACGTCGCTGGCTGCGAAGCAGTAACATCGAGGCACCCCAGCAAGGACCCACGAGTCAACCACACCACGTTACTTGGCGGCGTCACTTTCGTTCCTTGGTCCGATCAACCAATCAGCCCGACGAAAGATGAGTGATTTCCGGCGCTGAACCTTTTTGCAATTGAGTGTCATGGGCATCCGCTTCCAATCTACAAATAATTAGACTGAAGGTTTTGAATAACTTGCGAAGCTAAATCTGCGCATTATCTATAAGAAAAAGTCGTTCAAAAATAACACTGTGCAAATTCCTATTTTTTTACTTTTTTTAGGCGCGCAGGGAAAGGATGATGCGTAACTGTATGCGGAGCCTCGGAAGCGTTCCGCGGCCACTCGATAGATGGACGGCACCAGTATGTTCTCTCGTCATAAGCGGCCCTAAACCGTTAATTGGGACGCATTCGATCATACTCAAAGGCAAATGTGTGAACCGGCCTCGAATATTTGAGTACTCTCTAGTGCACTGAAGAGCCCTTTCCCAAAGCGACGTATGGTTACGTTTGACCGCTTGACTTCGTTTGGAGGGCTTACGTTGAGATATGGCTGTGGGATTAACCAAGGCAACAGAACGTTACATCGCTTGGTTGCCGTCGTAACTCGCGGCTGTGTTTCGATATAAATGCCCGCAAACCGGTGAAACGTAGCCAAATCTACCTCGCGTTTGGGGCCTTATAGTGAGATTTGGGTCATGCCCTGAATACGTATAACGCCTCGTAGCCTTATCTTCGAGCAGTCTAAGTTTGTAGCGTAACGCGCACATGGTTTGGGAGTGGTTATAAAACCACGCCTCGGACAGAAAGTGATTCTTTTTTTTTTTTTTTTTTAGTAAGACGAGGAGCACGTTGGTGTTATCGAGTATGCATTTATAGAAGCCGTATAGTCGAGGGCGTTTACTATATCTTTCAACCACGGAATATTTATTTATAACGCGCACGGAGAACGCGCGGTAACCATTTTAATCAAATATTCCGTTTCCTCCTCTCGAATCTTGATTTTGCTTGGGATTTACGGGTTTCAAAACGAGCACTTCAAGGTAACGAGATGGCCTAGACTCAAAATATGTTCTATAATACCCTTCTTAAAAAGCGATACACAAAAAAAAAATTAATAATTTTGTATTATTATAAAAAAAAACATCAGAACGTATACTTAAAGAGTATTTATGGTTTAATAATAGTACATTAAACATGTTCTCTTTAGTGTGTACGCTTTGAGTGAAACACTAAATTGACGCACTGGCCGCACCGCTAAAATGAGTAACACACTAAATATATAAATGTTTACATGTTTCAAAATATACTAAATGTACACGCGTGTTGTTAATGTTTTTTTTCGTAAAAATACCTCAAATGTATTGCTTTTTTTTTGCTTTTTTTTTTACTTAAGGTACACGTGAGCGTTCCCTCCCCGTTGCAACAAGAGTCGCCAGGAATTTGTAACTTAAGACATGGTTCACATATATGATATATTCTCGCGAATGCTGACGACCGGAGAGGCTTAAAAACCGGTTTCAGGCCTCTTGTGGCATGCTTGTGACCGGTCGCAGTGCTGCGCGGCCGGTCCTAAGCAGTCGTCAGGCGACGCTTAAAAACCGGTCGTGTCGCGGTCGGTCGTACAAAAACAGTCTGCTGATGGCATTTTCGAAGCATTCAGATATGTATAAAGCCAACGTATTTCGAGCGTGTGCTCGACGCGTGACCACGCAGATAATTTTCTCGTCATGTCTGCAATGAACAGCGTGCCTACTGTATGACGTATAGCAGCGTGATTAAGGAAAGCGGGACATGGCTAGTTCCGTGCATCTCATTAGCGCTCGGCAGCCAATGTGAGTGCGGCATTAGCCGATACGAACACCGAAGGATTAATCACGATGCAAGAAGCGCCAAGTCACGCCCTGCGTTGCTCAAGCTGTCAATAACTATAGATCTTTTTTTTTTTTCTTGCATCTTCTTTCGCTGTTTTTTTATCGGAAGAAACACCTGCAAAACTCTTCCAGTGCTCCACAGGACGCAGGCACGTAGCAGGTACGTAGCCATGACAAAATGCTGTATGAGGGGGAGGGGGAGAGGATTTCCCAGCAAAATGAAACGTTTCGTGGGGCTGGGGGGGGGGGGGGGGCACGGGCCCCATGCTCCCCCTCCCCCCCCCCCCCCCACCCCTGGCTACGTGCCTGATACGACGCCCAATATTTTTTTCTTTAGAGTAAAAAATTCAAAAAAATTAGAGTAAAAAAAAAAAAAAAAGGAAGAAGAGTAAATATGCAAGTGATTTGACAAGATTGAAACATTGTGCGCACTAGCTTCACAAACGAACCGGGGATTCGTTTTGGCTCATACAGATATACATTTCTAGTCTAACCCCAAATAGCGGTCAAATGTTTAATATCTACATCTCTTCCCTCGGGCACGAAGTTGAGTCAACGAAAGGGAAAGCCGTTAAACCACACGCACAGGCGCACACACACATTCACACCACGTGCACACGGTCTGTTTTGCACACGTAATCCGTACTTCACGCAGGGATACATCCAGCCGAATCAACCTCGAGTTGGAGAGGGCCAATTACCTCTCTATCTCTCTCTCTTTCTCTTTTTTTCTTTATTCCTCTCTTTTCTCCATCCGGTTTGTACACATGTATCAGCAAGCATAACGAGATTGGCGACCGGTACTTGTTGGTCGCAAAACAGCCGCAAAGTAAATCTGCAAGGAGCGTCTAGAGAAAAAAAAAAAGTGAATAATTTTAATCTACATAAACTTTGTACCTAGAAGAGAAAAAGGAAAAAAATGCGGGTGTACTACTAGAAATAAAATAAATAGTAAATCTTAATTTCGCTATATATGTATGTGTGTGTGTAAAACCGTTTTCCGCGATTGTATACCAATTATAGATAGATATATTGATATACGTATAAATAGAAATACACAAATATACGAAAGAGATCAACAAAGAAAGGAAGGAGCAGTAGTTAGATAGCCGTAGCAGAGAGAAAGAACGAATTACTCAGTTCTAAAATTAAAATAAAATGTAAAAGAAGCATCAAGTCTTCAATACATACGCCACCGCTCTATACGCGAGTGGTTTGCACCGAACACATCTCGTCGACTCCGCTAGGCCTAACTCGAAAAACGAACCCCGCGGTGGAGACCTACAGGCCAAGACCGATAACGGGGTATCTATAATCGAGTTAACGAGGTGAGGGCAATGGCGGGAGAGAATTCGGTCGTCCGTACTCTCCAGGATTCAGCCTGCTCTATACCGCGACTCGACGGCACTCTGCGCCAAACGAAGAAAAAAAAAAAAAAAAAGGTTTGGAAAGCGGTAGGGCTGTATGCCGCTTAATTTTCGAGTAAACACAGCGAGGACTGACAATGAGGCCTAGCGAGCGGTTGAAATCCCGTTAGCGCGAGACGTGTGGTACCAAACTCCCCACTGTTGGTGGTACTACAGAGTTTTATGAGAACGGCATGCAGCGCCAGTGCTCGCTCAAGCGGGTGTAAGCCGCTAGCACCCGCGTTGCCTGGTGTATGTTATATCGTTATATACGTCATCTGCATACACTTGGGGGGGGGGGGGGGGGGGTGCGTATTTCGAACTTTAAGAGGGTGTATCAGCTGCGTGATGTATAGTGCAGTATCCTCAGAATAAACTGGTGTCGAGTCGCCGGCAACTCGTGAATACATTAACCGATTTCTGTTGTTGATTCGTATTAATTTTGACGCGGAAAACCAATATGTGTTGTGTTTTGTTGCGGGAGTGTATAATGAACGGTGGTCTCATTTTGTAGAGTTTCTGCGGGATTGGACTGCTCGTGTAAGAAAGAACATCTTGTCCATCAATGCCGCTAAAACGTTGTTCGTCTATTTATTTGTAATTGTCAAATATTTGCTCGAAAATAAATTTGAATATTTCGGAAGATTGTGCTTCCTAGAAAATTCTGTTTCTTCGCTTATTCTCGTTCAAATAAACAAGAACAAAAAATATCCAGACAGTGAATTCACACTTGCGTTCTAGAACGGGGTGATTCGGTCATTAAGACCAACTGAAAACTGCTGTCATTAGGAAACCCGATATTCAGAAACACATTCTACGAACCAACGTTTTCACATACCATCAAATGAGCGCTTTTTTGTGTGTGTGTGTTTTGTGTATGCCCTAGCAGTAATTTAGTTCCATCACTGCTAAAAGAAGAACCATATGAGGTACAATTAACGAAACAAAAATATTAAGCGGCTAATATATTAGACACGCTAATACGTGGATAAATTACTGTTCCCTCACATTCACAGCATTCCGAGCTAGCAAGGACAAGGAATTCGTACACCCTGTCGCCCGATGAGGCGGAATGTTTGCTCCTTTGATCGTAACGCATGGAAGACCTTATAGGTGTGCGTACGATTCGACCGCTTCATTACCCAGCAGTCGGAGTACCCGACAAGCGTAATCAGCTCCCAGCATTGCAAATCTCCGAGCGCATGTAATGCATTGCATGGGATCAATGAATTATCGGCGAAACAAGCCCGGCACGTCGGCACGCGTTCGACAAATCCCATTAACACGCCGGGATAGAGAACGAGGGCGAAACGAGAACGAGAGGGTGATTAATGACGTTTTAGAGAGGTCACTAAATATTCCTTCATGAATCGTGTGCCGCTTAGGTCTTCCTTTTGACTATACACACTTGTGCGGTACTCATTTCGAGTAATCAAATCACTCGTAATTATCGATTACTTTTGAGGTAAATTTGTAATCATTTGATTACATTTCTTAAAAAAAGTAATCGCGAGAGTAATGTTATTAGTTCTGGAAGTAAGAAAATTACTTATAACCATTACTACTATCATTTCTATATTTATATATCCTTTCGGATGGCTCCTGTTGTTTCTAGAAGTGTCCTACCGAGTAATGCTCGAACCAAGTTTTTGACACGAGGATGGTCCGCCAAAAGTGGTGGATTGAGAAGATGAGTAGTTTTTTTAATTCGGTGATTCTAATCCAGCGAGGTGACGAGTAGGGCGAGTTGGTATGCATTGAACGTGGTGATAAACGGCGCACAAGAGACGAAGACACGGTAAGAGAAAACAGATTGGACAAGCGCTGACTAGAAGCAACTCAATATGTAGAACACAGAAGGAAAGAAGAAAGAAGATAAAATTGAATTAAAGGGGACGTGTCCATGGCACCATCAGAAGCGCATAACACAGATGTGTTCTGTGTTATGTTTTCTTTTTTTTTTTGTCAGCGTTTTTTGTGTCATTGTCTTTGTTTCTCGTCTCTGTGCGCTGTTTATCCCCATTTTTAATTCAATAATGAACAGCACTAAAGATCAGTTTTTAAACCGACAAAAAAGCTTTTTTGTTTTTTTAAAGTCGCAAGTAATCGAAAGTGTAACGGTAACTTTTTTTTATTTCGAATAACAGTCAATTATTTTTTGTTTCTTAAGTAATCAAGTAAACTAATGGAATATTTCTTTTAACTAAGAGTAAGTGTAATTGTAATCAATTACTTTTTTTTCGAGTAACGAGTGCAATATACGGCTTTCGGGAGGGGCTCGTTTGAATATCAAACTGGTAAACACTCTTCCCCTTTATTGATTATTTTAATGTACACCCCAAGAATCTGTAGCGCCCCCTTTCTCGTCGGAAAGCCAATAGGTGCAATCTCTACGGAGGCAGCTCGGCGAATGTCGAGGTCAGAGTGACGTTTAGACGTATAAAATCTTCGGTCAGAACCAGTAGCTGTATTTGGAGATTTGTGTCCGTCCTTTGTTCCCCTTGTTCCTCTTCTCCAGGGATTATTATCGTATATTCTGTCCAGCTCGCCCGCACCTTTGCATTATTCGCATGAACATCACAACTATGTCATTGTCTAGTTAAGCTATTAGCTGCAGATACGATTGAGAGAGCCGCGGCCAATCGCGTGTCCATTTTCCCTTTACATTTTGCGGGCCAACTGAATTTGTGAGTAGGTCGCGTGACACGGAGCCACGTGACGTCGTGTTTCCCGCTAAACATAGCGGGGAAACTGAATTTCTATACGTCACGTGACATCAAACCATGTGACGTCATTTTCCCCGCTAAATTCAGCGGGGAAACTGAAGTTGTGTAAAGGGCACGTGACATCGAATTATGTGACGTCATTTTACCCGTTGAATTTAGCGGGAAAAGTGAGCATCCAAACATCCAAACACTCGCCGTGGTGTACATGCATACGCACGGGAAAATATACATAGTGCGCTTGTGCATGAATGATAAGGCTATCACTCACGACACGGCTATCAGCGATAAGCCTATTGCTCACGCAAACGTAAACATACATACGCATGCACACGTGAAAGTACGCACACACACACAAGGACACGCACGTACGCACTCACAAAGACGCGCATACCCACGCAGACACATACGCTGATGGCGTTCTCTCTGCGCACTAATATCTTCCGTTTTGTTTTTGTAAAACAAAAAAAAAAAAGAAGAGGCACTAGAGAAGCCAAGAAGGTGCAGCTGTACAGCTAAATCGCTTCCAACCCTCTTATTTCTCGGCTTGGTCCCGACGACGCAGGTGGGAAACTGGCACCTCGGCGGAGCGGCCATGTCGGCTGACACCCCGCTGCAATTACTCACGCGCCATGATACCGACGCGGGCGATAAATATCCGCCGTCCGCCGTCGGCCCGTAATGGAGATGTTTCGGAAAAGTGCCTATCCGCGGCGAGACACATGCAGCCGTTGCAAATGTAATCTGCTCCCTTCGTTTTCTTATCTTTTCTTCTTATCTCTGTTTCCTTGTCATAATACGTGTTCACACATTGTAAGGGAAAGGCGCGAACGCTTCCCACTGTCTTGTGTCGGTTTATCCGACGGAGTTCGGTTTATCTGAATTCGTCGCGTTATATATATATTACAGCGCCCCTTTTTCTTTTTTTCGGCACAATGAGCCATTTTTTAAATCAGGCAACCGTCTGTAATTCTTGGAGTGGCAGTTGACGCTTCGCTAAAAATTACCGATAGCTTAAGAAATGCAGGACACGGGGAGTTCCGATCACCCGATTATCGCTTCACAAGGCATGGAAATACATCATTAGCTCATAACGACGTGGAACAACCAAATGAGGAAGCATGATGTGTTAGCATAAGAAACCAAGCCCTTTGTTTCTTAAGCTGTCTTAAATTATAGTGGCGCAAGCGGTTCAAGTAACGTCTTTCTGCCTAGGCCATTTAAATCAGATCGCTATATATGTCACTGATAACCTAGTATGGGGTGATTAGCTCCAAACGAGTGGGGAAACACTCTAAGAAATAAGGGGTGTATAGGGGTACCCATATGTAACACCCCAAAACTACATTTTCGGATAAATCCGAAAAACTCCGAAAAACACCCGCCGGTAAAAGTTTTGTCAATTCGGATTTATCCGATAAACTCCGAATTGTTATGTGCCCATGCCACCCCCCCCCCCCCCCCCCAACCCACAACAAAAAAAAGTTATTATTATTATTTTTTTTTTTTTACAATTTGAGCAGCGCAGGATCAATGGTCCTGGGAAAATGACGCCATAATTATCTTTCAAGCCCCGGACCGTTGTCAAAAGGGTGTCTTACGGCTTGTCTCGTCAAGGTTGGTTCGTGACACGACAAAAGCCACTCTTTTGGTTTCCAGTTTGGGCCATGGGATTTGGGATTTAGAGAAACGAGAGGGTATGTTTCTGGGGGTAACAGTGAAAGGTATGGAACATAGAGATTGTATAAAATAGGGAAGAGGGGCAGTTGAAACTTCTCTGTTGCATCCTTAACCACTCCACCTCGCGCGGCCGCGGGATAGATTGATGGGATGACTACGAGCTTCCTTGCGGCTACCTTCGTCAGTTTATTGATTTTAAGGTATCGACGTTTATCGAAGCCACACTTGTGCGCGACTTTTGTCGTGGGACAAATTAGTATTGCCAATGACACCAACGCCAAATTCAACTGAAGAAATCTTAATTGATACGAGCGCGTTTTATTTTTTATCTGGCGTACGTTTGCATCCGGTTCCTATTTTGTATTTTTTAATAGGAAACACTGCCAAATTAATCTCAGAATTTCGGAGAACTGGGGATCTACGAAAAATAACATCCGATAAACACCAAATTTTTGCTAAAAAATAAACTCCGAAAAACACCCTCCGAACTTCACGCAAAATAAACTCCGAAAACGCGGAGCCCTATAGTTATATCCAACAGCAATCAAGCCGATCGTAAAAGTTGGTATCGCCAGCTTGACGTCAATAGACTGAACGTCCAAATGTAGTTTTGGGGTGCATACATATGGGACAACGAGCGTACCCCTCTCTATACACCCCTTGCTTCTAAGAGTGAACTATGTGAAGCCAGACAGAGAACAGTGTTACCCCATTCAAGACCAAACAGAAACCGCGATCACTAATCAATTACATGCCCACGCGTCCTTTTTTTCTTTTTTTAAAAGCTTTTTTGCTCAATGGACGGCCTGTCAAGAGCACATATATGTAAAGCGTTATTGCGAAGAACCACCGAGAGAAACTCAACCAGTTCCTTTCTTTAACGCAGCTAACGTCTCTCAAATCATGCACGAATACCCGGGCAGCCCTGAAAAAAATAATTCCACCCACGTGCACTTTATACAAACAAAACTACATTTTCATATTAAAAAAAAGGTTTTGTAAACCTTATTACCAGCCCTAACCACTCTAAAGCTTAGCGTTTTTATTTATTTTATACCTCACTTAGTAGTCGTGCAAGGATATCACATTACGTTTTTAGATATGCACGTAAAACGGCTCGTATCCCTCAACATGATTGCCTGTTATATATAGACAAGAGCCTTTGAAGGCCGTGGCAGACCATCGCCCAACTGCTTCCAACCTTTCACTGTACTGTTTGGTATGTACGTAAGGCAAACAGGATTGATGAATAAAAAAAAAAAAACTCTAAACGCTTGCTATCGATTTTTTTTTTTTTTTGTACCGCAAGGACGTTAATATTACGATCGCTGAGAGAGAGGGATCGGATCAATTTCAGGAAATTCGTTAGCTCTCATAACAAGAACACAATGACGTTTTGGAAGCTCTGACTTTCGATTAAACGATCTAGTTTAAAACGGCCCCTTTGCTACACGTAAATGTCATCTCGAAAGGAATCATCCCAGTTACGCGTCGTTCTTTCAGAAAAAAAGAAAAAATAAAGAAAAGAAAAAATATATTTTGTTATATTAGTCTTTTTCTGATGCTGCGTTCAGAATCCAATTCGTATATGATTAGGATAAATATGGGAGGTGGCCTTCAAAATATTCGAAATTCCCAGACCACTGGAATCGCGTGTTTTCTTGTTATTTTTATTATTTCCTTAATTCATTTTTTAAATTAAAAGTTCAGCAAAAGAAAAACGGGGCGTATACTACATACTATATAGTACTGTCGTATTATTTCTTTTTTTTAAGTTAGTGATTTTGTTTGCCGGCATGGATTACCCTACACAATCGCTCAAGACTTTAATTTGCACGAAGAATAATTTAGGTTCGTACGCTCCGGCCTAAGATTCGGACGATTATGGTAACCGTTTTTTATTTTATTTTATTGTTTTTTTCAATGTTAGTTTATTAGTGGTCCGACTGATTTCAATGAATCCAGCGTTTCGGCGTACGCAATTCGGGTCAAATCAGGTTTTACCGGGCAAAGCGAAACAGCCCACGTCGCAGCACTTGCCAGAGAGAACATCGTCAGAGCAAAGCACCGCCGAGAGAAGAGGCATACTTCCCTCGATGGTGCTGTGTGACTGTGCGGAAAAGTTACAGGCAAAATCGTGTGCATTTAAGCCTAGGTCGCACTGCTCGTATATCATAAAAAAATACGATCTGCCATTTTTTCTTTTTTTGTATAGGATATGTCTGGTTCTGTACCGATAGCCTTAGGGAAATCAACGGTTCGCCCGGTATTATGCCGAAAAACGTTCTAAACACCGCTCACTCAAACCTGTCGTCACGGCCGATTGATTCCCGGTGATTCAATCAACGAGTTATACAAAAGAAAAAAAAGGAAAGATGCAACGACTTTGTTTCGCTTCATATCTGTGTCTTTGAAAGCACTTCTTCACAAATGAAAACGCACGTCCCAAAATTTATAATTCAGAAAAAAAAAGTAAAAAAAGGTGCACGGTCTTTTCCGCGATCCAAATGTTTACAAAAAAAGGTTGAAAATGTCTCCGTAATGCTATCATCATCGTCGTTGTCGTCGTCGTCGTCGTCATCATCATCATCATTCGTTTATTTTGTGTGCTCCTGAACAGCTGATTGTATAGATTATGATGCACAGAGGAAGAAAGAAACAGTACACATTCCCAGATGTCGACGCATGCCCAGCGATGTCGTTACCCAATATGTTATGCGGGTCATGAAACCAGCTAGAATGAAGTACTTAACGAGGGAAGTATTGCAATAACTAGCGAGGATAGGGAAGAAAACGCAGGCGAGCTGGTGAATGACATCCATAGATAGGGAATGACCCCTCAACTTCGTAATTTTCTTGTTTTTTTTTCCTGTTTTTAATTTACTACGAATAGCAATAACATCCAATATCATGTCAGGAATGAAAAATACAAAATAAAACTCACATTAATGTCACATTCTGACTCGCCAACAGAAAATATATTGTTTACGATACAATAGTTAAACCTTAGTTGTATAACATTTGAATGTCTCGGCTGAAAATATTATACTATATTGGTTGAACCCAACGTATTATAAGATCGCTGACTTTGACATTCGGTCTTCAATAAAAGTAAATCAACATTTAATGGATTTTTTTTTTTTTTCATCAAACAACTTTTATGGCGCGTTTTACACTTGCGTATTTGCGGAGAGAATCGGCGCAGTCGGAAAGTGGTTTTTAGAGTGGTGTGGCAAAACCTAACTCGTCGATGGCCGAAAATCTGGATACGGGCCCAGACTGAAGCAGATTTTCCGCCAGCGACGAGTCCATTTCGCCAACCTGCTCCCAAAAAATCCACTTTCCGCACGCGTGGATCCGTCTGCGAATCCGCAAGAGTAATTGCGCGCCTATTAGTGCCTGAATTTAGCGGAAATATTGTCCGCTAAATTTAGCCGCAAAAAACTGACGAAACGTCACGCGACACCTTGTTGTCACGTGACACCGCGAAATTTAGCGGGGAAACTGCGACGTCCCGTCAGGCAACACTGTTTTGTCACGTGACGCTGTCGTCGCGGGACACTGACGTCACGGGACACTGACGCAACGTGAAACCATGACGTCATGGTATCGTGTGACGTCACGCGACATCACGTGGTACTGTGATGTCACGTGAGATGGTGACGCCATGCGGTTACACTAACGCGAGCAAGAAAAGTCCGTGTAGGGCTCCCCCTTTACGCGCAAAGCGATCGCTCTACAATGTCGGCGTATAGGAACCACCGAGGTTCATGCTAGCTGAACTTTTTTCTTTCTATTAAAAGGCGAGTTTCTTATATTGGCTGGTGGAAGAGCTATATCGCTTCCAAAAGCCATTTGTTCCGAGTCAACGGTGTCAAATAAATGACTCGGCTGGCGGGTCTTCGCGGAAGGCGAAGCCCCTGTGTCTCACGTGCGGATTGCCTCGCCATCTTCACTCAGCTATATGGTATCTACAGTCTTGTTGGGAAAGGTTGGTATGAATAGGTTTTATTTTATTTTTTATTCTAAGAGTGATCGTGAAACGTCTTATTTAGTTGATTTTCCGTTCTAGATTCTTTTTTTTTTTTTTTTTTGCGGAGTTTTAGAGGCATTTACGGTCGGACTGCGGGACTTCGCCGCAGGCACTTGAAAGAGAGCTGGTCGATTTTGTTATTCGTGGTCTTGGTTTAAAACTTTCGTAAAACGAGCGGGTCATTTTTGTTTCGTCACCGGCATTTGAAACGACGGGATTGTCCTTATTATTCAAATGCCGGGAAAATTAGACCGGTATGGAATTATATCGAGCTCCGATTTGCTTAGGTACCTCCAGAATTCAAACCAGCTTAATAAATGTCTAAAAAATTTTATGCGTCCATATAATTTCGCGCAAAGCACCATCGATGTGTGGGCCTGGAAAATCACCAGTCTGCTCTGTGGCGCTAAGCATGATGTTTAATGTGTTTACGTCATGCCCGGTATCACAGGGCATACGGGCTTTTTCTTTTAGGCCTAAACACGGGCTGCCCCGGGTGCTTTGAGAAAATGTAGGAGCACTGTATTTTATAGATGGCCTCGTGTTATTGTCAAAACGCGCAGAAATGTTGGAAGAACAGCGTCACGATCAGAAGGATGGCTATAAGCGAAGTATAAGAACTCACTGTAACACGTGACAACTTGTCAAGTTGAGTACGAGTTAAGACACAGCGCTTTAGTTAATAACTTCACAAAACTCCGCGCACATTGCACGGTGACAACACCAACACGGGCTATACAAAAGAAAAAATAATGATAACTACAAATTCAGAATTATCGACAAAACGGAGCGCCGAGTGGTCACTTTCTCATAAAATACGAGATGTCACACAGACTCGCTGACGCGTATTCACCGATGAATTTGTATTTACGATACAAACAAAAAAAAAAATAAGCCTAGCGCGCACGCGGTCAGTCTGGTGCAGTTTAAAGAAGCGCGACGCCACCACCGAGGCGACACGCTCTCGCGTTGTATAATAAATAGCGCTATTTGGATCGCACCTTCGATTAAAATCAAAACAACCAAAAACAAACAAACAAAAAACGTTCCGCAACTCACTGTCTTTTATTTTACGCCGAACCCACGTGATGGATCCGATTCGGCTTTCGGCACCGAACCACTTACGCTCCGTCGAACCCTGGTCTGACAGCGCAGTGGAAGCTACCGCGCCCGCCGGACCAATCAGCTGCCTCCCTTTCAATCACGTGACTCCACGCTCTCCGCGCGTGGGACCGCATGAAGCGTGAGCCGCGATCACTCGGCGAAAGATCAGCGTACACGACTGGTCAAAAAAAAAAAAAAAAAAAGAGCGCGTGCAGTTTTTACTGCACTGTCAAGTTAGCGGGTTCGGCTTTCGACACCGAACCACTTAGACCGGCGTACTCCGCGCGCCGCGCCCATTTTTTGAACGCGTCAGCTTCTTGCGGTGCGCGCGGGCAAAGAAGTCCGACTCCGCGGGACGCCACTGCCGCCGCCGCTGGTTGATGTGATAAGCGAATACGAGATACATCCGCATACCGCGAGACCATTCATTTCGCGAGATTGGAGTGTCCGGTCTCCGTGCCTTTCTTTTTTTCGGGTGGACACGGGCTCCGGAGACGGAGATATTGGTTATATACCTCGCAGGTGTGAGCCTGGTTATTTTTCAATGGCGCCGCGGTCTCGCTTTTTGATCTCCGGCGTTGCCGGGCGCGCGCGCATTCGTTGTTAGCCGCTTTAAGAGTGCGAACTCTGGAATGCCGTTAGGATTTTGCGGGAGGCATGCGCTACAGAGACGTGTATATTTCGCCGATCTGATGCGTCTTTTTTAAAAAGAGAACCAATATGTCTCACTAAAAAAAAAAAAAAAAATTTACGCGCCGAGAAATTTAGGGACAGGAGAAGATGAGGGCGAGCGGGTACGTCAAGGCCGAGCTCTGGTTGGAATGATTAGTAAGCCTAAAGCACACGCATTGCAAAATGCAACTCAATATACGATACAGAATGAATTTATTTGGTAACTGATTATCATGCAATGTACAGTCCACAATAATTGGAGGGTACGTGTGGAACAAGGGGGGGGGGGGGGGGGGGGGGATGGGCAGTACTCCTTTTTCTGCCGAAAACAAATATTTAAAAAATTGCGGTGGCTTGCCTATGCCAGGGCTGGGGCCTCCTCTCAACCCTCCCCCTCACAAAGCATTTTGTCATGGGCGGGCCCCCCCCCCCGAAACAAAATCCTGGCTACGTGCCTGGCCAGGATATACGTAGCGTGAGCTTATGCGCACAAAATGAGAGGCGCTATCAAGCGGCTCCGGTGGCAGCGTCAGACTTGGCTACTGCGCAACGGAGGCGCACAGCTGGGCACGCGGCGGCGCCAGTGCGTCTGCCGCGGCTATGACGTCACTCCTCTGGAATGCGCAGACCGGCGAGGCGCGCGCGGTGGCGGCGGCTCCGGCGCGCCAGCTGTGCGCCAGTGTGAAGTTCCTGCTCCTCGCGCTTGCGCAGCACGGCTCTTTGAAAGCGACGCGAAACTGCTCAACCTCGGCCAGTGTAGCTCACGCTACAAAAGAAAATGTATACACCGAAGTACAGCTGTATACAATCAATATAGCTGGCACGTTCTGAATGGTTTCAATAACTGGAACAAGGTGTGCACTACAACCACTTGCCGGGGGGGGGGGGGGGGGGGGGTCTTTATGCAATCCAAGTTCCCCACTTGCCACATATAAAAAGAAATATGTCAGACGATATCGTCTTTTTAAATCCTTCGTTAATAAACTAGTTTCCGGCTTTTGGAGATGTTGGCACTGTCTGTCGTCTTTTGAACGATGGTTCACTCTCTTTCTCGCCTTGTGCAGAATTGTGTTGATGTCGTCATAAACCAACAAAAACTAATAGGCTTAATACATTTATCGCTAGGGTTTAAAAATATCAAAACGAGCTCTATTTGAGTAGTAATATCATGTTTGAAAGAGCTTAATAACGCCCTCTGTTTTCGTCCTACTACTGTTCTTTTTTTTTAATTTTAACTTTACTATAGTCTTCTGCAGTAACATAAATGACACGTGAAAATCTTCCTTTGGTTTTAGAGGTAATAAGGTCTTTCTTACTTCGTTTATTTTTTTAATCTGCGAGCTCCTTCGATCATTTTGCTTACCCTTTCATTCAGTGCCTTGAGGTAAAGTCATACCCTATTGAAAAAAGCCACATGACCCGTATTTATCGTATCTCACAAACACCTATGGAAGAACCATACGACATGTTATGTTATTTTCCCGCAATCTGACGGAGGCTTATTGCGCAGGAGGCGCCGTGTAACCGAGCTTTCGGTTGCACGTCAAAAAATCCCCAGGTGGTCCAAATTAATCCTCAGTCCTCCGCTGGGGCGTGCCAGATGCCCGTCGTTGGTTTGGCCCGTAAAACCCCCAAATCTGACTCTGTTATGTTATTTTTTTCAATGAAGAACACGCAGGTAAATTTTATGTTCAGCCATGGTTGTCTACCATACGCTGCGTGTCATATGACACATAAATTTCATTTTGTTTTTATTTGAATATAATCATTTGTCAAGAAGCAATATGCTAATAAACTAAAAAAGAAGCATCACCGCCAACATTATCTTGCGTATTTTATGTGTATAATATTTGACTAATATATCATGAATTGTCTTTAACCACTTAAAATTCTAAAGTCCACTGACAAAACTACTTAGTCAATACAGTATACACTTATTTGTGATTAAAATATTACTCTACAAACACTTTCAACACACGGGTCGCGCCTCAGCGACGAATACGCGTGTGTATAATATTTGAGTAATATATTGTCTTTAACCACTTAAAATTCTAAAGTCCACTGACAAAACTACTTAGTCAATACAATATACACTTATTTGTGATTAAAATATTACTGTACAAACACTTCCAACACACGGGTCGCCTCAGCGACGAATACGCGCACTTTGCATTTTTCCTAGGTCGACCTATTTTGAATCTAATTCGATTATCTTGTTTCTCACATAAGTCTTGGGTACCTAAGTCCTAAAGCCACGCATAACAAAAAAAAGTATCCATCCATATATATATTAAATTGAATCCGACCGCGCGTTTCCGGATATTCGAGCCAGTAAACGCGAGATTTCAATACGCTCCTCGAAGAATAATACGTCGATTTTATTCGCATGGTATACGAAAGCTGCCTGGCCGGATCGAAATTCGATTTTGAGATTCAAACGCCGCAACACTTACACCTCGGCTTTTACGCAGCAGCTGATTCGAGCCACGGTGAAATTCGGTATTAAGAAAGATTATTCTTATTACACATGCAGAAACCAATTTATTTCATTCGCTTTTTATTTCCTGGGTTTTATATGCATTACTTTAATTGGAATATCTGTAATTTCTATACAGTGTGCCCTCCGACCGCGTTTTCCCTCGCAACGCTGAAGTGTTAGAGAGAGAGAGATTTTCTAACACGCGCACGCGCACATGTTAGAAACTCGCCGTGCCAGTCCGCCATTAAATTGCAAGCGCCTCCATAGTTTGAGTTGATCCCCTTTTAAATCGAGGCTCTCCATGCAACTCCACGTAAGGCAACGTCGCCTAGCTGAAAAGACCCGAAGGATATAAAAGCGGAGAGTTACTTCCCTAGCAAAGCGTGTCGCGAAAACCGCCGCCGCCTGGCGGCCGAAATGGGCAACGGAGGAAAGAGCAAAATGGCAAAACAGCACGCAAAACACATGGACAAAGGTAAGTAAGTGCACGCAAAACAGCGGTTGTCCTGTGTGCTGCAAACTGGAGAGCAACCCGCGTCAGAACAGGCGTCTGCCACACACACACACACACCACCGCTGATGGGACGCCGCCAGGATCGCGGCTGGCAACAACGTGACACGTCTATGACGTCACCAGGCGGAAATCGAGGGACCACTTTTTTTGAACGCGGTAAACACACCAGTCCGAAAGGAGTTCCAGGCACCATATATACTTGTAGTGTGCGCCGTGACCAGATCACTGCCAAGCACAGTGCAGTCGGTTGCGCAAGTTTCATGGAACGCTGGTTGTAACCATGCAACACGACAGAACAAACAAACAAAACAAAATAATGGATATCAAGACGCGTTTCGCGGTGCACAACTTCTTACGCACACGCACTTCTCAGACAGCCTGCGTGGGAGCCCTCTTAAAAGGAAGGCGGCATCGCTATTCAAAACCGCGTCGTCTGCGAACGTGAATGTCGTCTGCATCCGTTTTTTTCTTCTCTGGACGTCTGCTTCCGTGCGCCAGACAGACGCGGCCGTTGCGCTTTGCAATGTACTCTCGGTGTAAAATTTCTTCGCCTCCCAGACAAGCGCCGAATTTATTCTTATTCGTGTCTAAGGTTTCCGGATGAAAACGTTTTCCAGGCCAGCAAACCTTTTGAGATTTAAAGCGCTGGAGGCAATTCCCGAACCGTGTGCAAGTTCCGCTCGAAGTTCCGCTCGAAACAACAAAACACTGTTGCCCAGCTAGTTGCTGGGTCTTGGTTTCTCGTGCCTGAAAATTCACATCGACGAAACCGTTGCACTGCTACTTATCTTTCTTGCAACATCATTGTATTGTGTTTTCTCTTTAGTCAACTCGGTCGTTCTTTGTCATAATCTTACACCGTACTAACCGCCTCATCTTACAGAACACACATCCAGTCGTACTTCGATTATTTTCCAGATAAGCTTTACTTTTTTTTCATTTCTTTTGTACACGACAATTTCGCTCCTTCACTTTGTTTTAGAGAACACACCCTATCCATAACATCTTCTTCTATAGTCCGTTGCAACTCAAGAAGGTAGGGCGAAAGTAAGACGGGCCGGAAAGGAGGAAGCAGATGGAACGCTGGAGAAGAGAAGGGAAACCTCCTTCTCTCTTTAACGTTCTGTCTGCTTCCTCCTCCCCGGCCCGTCTTACCCTCGCCCTACCTTCTTCAGTTGCAACAGACTATAGTGATATAAATGTTGTGAAAGCATACATTCTAAGAAATCTGGAGTGTCTGCTTTCCCGCAAAACACTTAGGGGAAAAAAATCTCTGCAACCTACGCAGTGTTACACAGAACGGCGTTCAAAAGGAACGGCGTTCTCTTTGAAAGGCGTTCCAAACAGAAGGGACGGAGGAACGCCGTCGTTCCATCTTGCAGCACCGAAGCTGAAGAGGGAAGTCGTTATGTTTTCGAAGGACCGACAGGAGGAACGGCCCTCCTTGTTTAATTCTCTACAGGGCGAGTCAAAGGAATCGATGGCTTATAGGGTGTGCGTGGTACGCTTGACTGTGATAAGATGTTGGCATCGGTTCAGTTCTGAGTACCATCCAGGAAAACCTACAGGTGTCTGCTTACTTTTAATTGTTCCGGCTAGTTTACAGCCAACCTGTACATCAAAAACACCCTGCATGTCTAGGGACAGAGTTCGCTCTTTGTCGCTCTGGTCGGACGAGAACATCGGGGACCACGCATGTCTCCTTGCGTTTCATCATCACGGAGAGTAAGATCGCGTTTCATAATCCCAAAGAAATAAAATGCGTAAGAAACAGACAAAGCACGAAGAACCGACGCCGTCTTTCTTGCATAACAAAAAGTAGCGCAAGAAACGAGACGGTCTTTGTTTCGAAGCAGCGGCAGATCACACAATAAATGCGGCTCACGCGATCAGCATAATTCCTCCGGCTCGCCAGGAAACAGCGATAACGACTGCGGGAGGGGGTAGGCCTTGATTGTTTAGGAGGCATATGAGCGGGGGTTTGCCTGCTGCACGCCGAGGGAATTACCTACACGGTCGGATTGGTATCTCGGCGGGTGGGGGGTTGAGATATCGCGACGCGACAATGCGCTAATTCAATTCAGCAGTCCGCGATGTATGCGAGCACGCTGCAGATTTAAGTGCGTGGAGGGTTCGTGTTTTCAAGCGTCATTACAATTTCTTTTTTCCTGAAAATTGTTTGAGCCAAAAAAAAAAAAAAAAAAATCTACGATGCCTTGGAAGCGTTTTCGACTGGTGTGTTTAGAGTCATATTCCGCCCATGCATCAGAAGTTGTCGAGAAGTGTTGAGAAAAGGCGTCATAAAAGTCGGAGGGTCATGCTGTCGGATTTCGCAATCCTGACGTACAAACATAAAAATAAAAAATAGAAAATTGACAGCGATTTTTATCTAAGTCATATAATCCATGAAATGTATTATGCAGGGTGTGCGGAGGTAAACAAAAGCAAATAATGCCAGAACTTCAGGAGGAAGTATGTTACTCCCGTTGGCTTTTGTTTTCGCTTGTTTTTGAGGGCTCGCAGCGAGTAGTGAGTACTTTAAAATGCTCACCGTCGAGTGCTGACTATGCAGTACCTCCTAAAATTTACTTATCGACATGCCTTCCTGATCACTTGTTCACAGCACTTGTTCCTCAGAGAAATGACAAATCTGCTAAGGGTATTGTGGACGGATATTCAGGACTACCTATTCGACTAGCCTGGCCCATTAAACTGAGAATGACTTAAAACCTACAAAGTATATAAGCGCGTTCACCTACTTCCTGAACGGCAAGGCATCGGCGGTGGGCACCTACCTCCCCCAGGCGCCGAATATACGCTTCGAGCTTCCCCGTATGGGTCGCCAAGCCGGGTATTAGTTCTAGCAAACATTCCTCCGAAAGTTTTTATTACCCTTCCTTTAGGGCGACGCGAGTCTCTGTAATGCACCATTTTCTAGCGTTATGACCTGCTTGTTTTTGGTAATCTAGGTATCTTTCCCAGATCAGCGTCCACATTGCATGTGCACGTGCCGTAATGGCTCATCCTTGTACGGAGGTGGGCCGGTCGAAGCACAGCTGTGCGCCGCGGCGCGGTCGCCATATTTTCGCACTTGTCGTCGCGTTGCGCCATCTGTCGGCAGTACATCGAAGCGGGGTAGCACAGTCTGCCAATGCCGTCGTCCAGCGATAACCTAGGCTCGGCGGCGTCGGTGGCGTTCCTCGATCGTCTCGAGATAATCGAAATAACTTCCCTTGTGACATTTTGTTCGTGCTGGTACGCAACTTAAAGGTGTGATGCAACGATTTTCGAACTTAGTCCAACGAATTGCGGGAGTTGGTTTCGGTCATTTCGAGATCCAAGAACAGAAAAACATTTCTGCTTCCATGCACTAGTTTTTTTGTTTGCTTTTTTTTTAATGGAAAAGATTGAAGTTTTTAACGCCTTTCAACTTGTGCATCGGCGCCAGAGTACTTCCGAGTCACGTGCGCAGTGACGTCTCTGGGGGATCTTGTTACTTCCGGATAGGCTCTGTAGTAGTAGTAGTAGGACGTTTATTTCACTTTTTTGCATTAAGAAATGCTGCGGGGAAAGGGGGATGGGCTCTGTGACCTCTGCTTTTTTGGTCCTCCGAGCTCTCCTCCTTCGATTTTGAACACCGTGTCAACCGTGTTCTCGACCAACGTGGCGTCATGGCGTGGTGGTCTCTGAGCACTCCGGGGGGTATACCTCGCGCGGTTTAAGATGATAGAGAATATTTTGGTTTACGAACAGGGGACTCAGGTTCGGGCACAACAAAGCACCGCATTCGGTAGCATCGCCCGTGATCGCGGCAGATGATACGATCGCACGTTCAGAAACACGAGAAAACGAAAGTTCGAACTCTCGTCTACTCCTCGAACAAACCAAACTGCTAGACAGTACTCGAGACGTTGCTGTGCTCTTTAATCTATGTACGAATATTTACACAAGGTGTGCTCTTGGCACAAAACACGATGTCGGCAGACCGTTGGGCAGACCAAGCAGTTCGATCATCGCTCACGCGTTGGGTCACGAGACTTCTTTTTCGTCATCGTCAGTGCGCTCCCGGCACGCACGCGGAAACAAGATGCTGTCTGAGATGCGCACAAACAAACGACGGGGAGGGTGGTTGCGCAGGGGGGGGGGGGGGGGGTTTGTTGACCTTCGATAGATGGCGGCACTACAATTCAATACATTTTAGGGATAATACTAGACTTTTCACGCCTTGTTCTATGCTCAAACGACAAGAAGTTTTGCACACATCGCTAACTACAAACGACATCCCCCAGAGCAGGGTTGGGCAGAAATACTCTAAAATGTATTTGGAAATACAAATACTGGGATACATTAAAATAGTAGCCAAAATACTGATACTAAAATACATCTGTAAACATGTATCGCGATACGTATCGGAAATACATTTTAAATAGGGAAAAAAAGTATTTGGAAATACAAATATAGGAATACATTTTCGGGAGGGCAGAAATACAAATACAGAAATACTGATACTGCAATACATTTTTCACATTTGTTGGAGACGCCAACTGAGATGAAGCTTGAAGTTTGAAGTGGAAGTTTTTGACGTGTCTCATCTTCTGTTACGGTTGAAAAAGCGATACGATGGCATCCCTGTTGTGAAGGTGCTTCCTGCAGACTTTCCGCCACCGACGCATGGATTGCAGTCATCAAGTTTCGCCTAGTATCTATCAAACAGAGACCTCGTGGATTGCGACCCGATATTGCCGGCACAGGTGCGACCTCTACGAGAAACAGCGCGCACCAGACGAGTCGTAGGTGTACGAAGGCTGGGTCGGCAAAGCGAGGCCACGTCTGGCATCCTTCCTGGGTTTTGGATCCCCAGAGCAGCGGGTCACGTTCACGTCGGCTGATGACGTACCCGTGAGTCGTGCAATATTACGGGCGCAGCCGCAGACACATTCGAATATGTGTGAACTTCACTGCGTGAGTCATCCTACTATTTCAAGTCAACCACCGCCAGGCTCGTGCTGGGTGTGACTCAGCTTTGCCGGCTGGGTGTACTGTGTACGATAAGGCAAGAGATACATTTATAAGCGAACATTGGATGCCAGCAAAGAATGACTGAAGAAATTCTTAACTAAGGACCTGCCGCAGAAGGTGCTCTGACTCCAATCCTGGCACGCCACAAGTCCCCGACTACGCAACACTTCTCAGAAGAGAGAGGAGGATGCATAGAAAAATAGTTTGGAGAATCGGAAGGAACCTTGGTCAGCATAGCAACAATGCCCCAGCATCTTTTAACCCTAAGCCCTAAGAAGTAAAAAAAAAAAGCGTTCGGACTTTTTTTTTTTCCGGGGGGGGGGGGGGGGGGCAGTATTTCTCAAGAAATGTAACGAAATACATTTCACCCTGATTGTAACGCGATACAAAGAAACATCCAAAATGTATTTCGATACAGGAATACAGATACTGGTGAAATAAATGTATCGCGATACAGAAATACAGATACGAAGTGTATTTCTAAAATACTATCGCGATACATTTGTATCGCGATACTGCCCAACCCTGCCCCAGAGTACGTCACACAGCAATTTCTGTAACCACCACACGTGTCTGCAGATTGGCAAATCATCGTTTTCTCCTTTGCGATTACGCAGCGGAATCGCTGTATTTCAAGGATGCATGTTTTCGTTTACTTGTAGAACGATAAGCTATATAAAATATACAAACGGTAAATGCTTTCAACCTTAAAATCGTTGCACTGCCCCTTCAAATGATCAAAGTATACGCCATGTATACTTTGATCTCCCCCGTTCGCGCATGCGTATTAATGTGATGACAAAAAAAAACATTTCGGGAGAATGAATTTAAAAAAAATTTACACCATATGAAATAGACCAAGTTGCCATACGTGCATTCAATATATGAGGTCGGTTTGAATTTCGTGGCAATCGTACCAAGATTCCTGACGCGATTTCTGACGAGAAAGCCATGGTTGTTGTCGCTTTGTTCACACTCACGTGTGACAAATATGGCACTGTGTCACCATACGTGTGACAATCAGGGCGGAGAAAAAAAATCAGTTTTATTTAAATCGTCATTTAAATCATATTAAATCATCGCTTTCCCGCAAAAAAAAAAAAAAAGTTATCCTTAAAATATTTTTTTTTATTTTCCATTTGTCTATTAATGGACGCTTTCTACGTACATTTGTTCCGTAGTTAAATCAAAGAATCGTGAAGCAAGATTTATATAAAAGTGAACACGATAAAAAGGCTAAAAAAGAAAAGAAAAGCTTTTATGAGGAAATCGGAGCGTTGATTTTTGCCTTCCACTTCGTTCGCCAATTACGTGTATGCAGGCACGTATCCAGGGGGAGGCCCATGGGGCCCGGGCCCCCCCCGAAATCTTCCATTTTGCTGGGACCTCCTCTCCCCCCTCCCCCTCAAACAGCATTTTGTCATGGGCGGGCCCCCCCCGAAACAAAATCCTGGCTACGTGCCTGCGTGTATGTCCTATGGGGATAGGAAGTCGTCTGGTTAGGAGCTGCCGTGGCGTCAGAACGATGCCGAGCTCTGATTGGCTTTGATTGAAAGGATAGTGGGTAGAACTCAATGCTACACGCCTTGAGGTCTACCAACTATTGTTTTTTTTTCTCCATATGCTAATAAGAACTCGGCATGCTGACATCATCGCAACCTCTGTGCAAGAAGTTGCGCTCCCCATTGCAACAAAATCAGAACGCAAATGAAAGAAGCGAAAACTAGAAAAGTAATGTCCTCTTGCAATCGAATCAGAACTCTAAAACAAAATGAAATAAAGATTTCTTTTTTGTCTAACTAATCAAATCAAGCTGTTTTTGTTTTAATATGGCGAAAACTATGACGAATGATAATAAGTTGTTTTAATTAAACTGTGCTTTCCTTTTATGGTAAGTCTTTCTTCCACATTGTTATCAGTAATCGGACAAATTAATGAATGAACCTGCCACGTTGAAAAACACATCCACTGGTACAGAATCTCTATTTTCTGGCTACAGCGATTTAAACCAAATTACTCCGATTTAAATCAAATAAATATGATTGAAACCCCAAAAAGCTGATTTACTAAAAAAAATTTTTATTCTTTCTTTGGTGACATCATACTACGTATGACACATATGGTTACACTTGCGGTCGCTTTTTCATAGGTATAAGCCCGCTGAATTTAACTGATGGCGGTAATTTGTGTTGTGTTTCCACGTGTCA
>JABSTQ010009476.1:0-110000 GCA_013358835.2 Ixodes persulcatus | reverse complement strand
TAAATTTAGCGGAAAATGCACGAACGAATGGACGGACAAAATGTTAAGATTGGGGGTAGCGTTAAAAAGAATTTCATGATTTAAAAAGGCGCCGTAAAGAATAGTTATATCTTTATTCAGCAAGCTTTCGTGTGTAAACGAATAGGGAAATATAGAGGGGGAAAAGTTTGTGGATGAAGAGGGAACAGATGCTTATCTTACCTCAAAACGGTTAAGTCGCATATCCACTCAAGTTTTCTTGTGTCATATGTGATTCACCAACCAAACTTTAGGTGGAAAAGTGACGAGGATACAGTAGTTATTTTATTTCGAGCGATTCGACAGCTGCGTGGGAACAACTCAAACGCGAGAGTAAAACATCGAAAAATCACTGCACTGCAACGAAATTCGGTGAAGTAAAATTCGATGAAACAGCGCCAACCGAATCGATGAAACGGCATTCGATGAAACGGCATTAGATGTATCGGCGTTCGATAAAATGTCCAATTATTCGATGAAACAACGTTCTATGAAACGGCGTTCGATGAAATGTCCGGTACCCCAGGTGACTGTTGGATCATAATACGGATATTTCTCTTTTTTTTCCCACCAAATAGATAAAAAAAAAACACACACACAAAAAACATGGTTCGTGTTTAGGGTGATTGTTAACGTAGACAGAATAACGTACACACCACAGCCGCTTCTTTGAGACATAAAGATTACTTGGCCGTTTTTAATTATCGAGTGTACACAAAAAAAAAACAAAAAAAAACATGTTTGCGTGGAAGCGGGTACTGCTCTGAAAACTGGTTGTGACACCAAACAGCTAATTTTTTTTTCTTCCTCTATGTAAAAGAACACCCTTTTTCGTTCGTTTGTGAGTCTAGAGCCAGGCATGTAGCCAGGGGGGGGGGGGGGGGGGGGGGTAGCATGGGGCCCGAGCCCCCCCCCCCCCCAAAAAAAAATAACAAAAAAACTTCCATTTTGCTGGGGCCTCCTCTCCCCCCTCCCCCTCATACAGCATTTTGTAATGGGCGGCCCCCCCCCCCCCCCCTCCCCGAAACAAAATCCTGGATGCGTGCCCGTCTAGAGCCCATTACGCAGGTCCCCAAAGAAATTGAGAAACGGGACGAAGCGACGGAACTTAGCAAGTTAAAGCTAGAGCTTTAACTTGCGAAGCAAGTTTGTGCGCATATTAACTTGCTAAGCTTTAGCTTGGTTTGTACGCACATGAAACGTAGATGTGGGGCGTTTCTACTGTATGACATCCATAGTAACCCTGAGACGTATATTTTCCGCATGCTTGTTCTTGACCAGTGTAGGGGGCCCGAGGACCAGTCGCAGCCTACTGCAGCTTTTTTCCCTTTTTCCTTTATTTTCATCATAATCGATAAAAATAAAGTTATTATTACTATTATTATGATGATGATGAGGATGACGACGACGATGATGATGATGATACGAGCTGCGAGGAGGTGCCGAAAACGTCTGCCAACGTCTCAGCCTTTTCGTCTGCTTCCCTCCTCACCACGCGAAAACGCAGCGCATGCGCTCTTGCAACCAATATTTGTAGAGTCGTCCGCCACTAAATCGCAAACGCTCCCTACGGTTCGAGATGGACCCGTCTCCATCAGTCTACCTAGGCTCTCTTTGCGCCAACGGTCCTGCAACCCCATGGCCGAGGCGCGCAACGCTCGTGCGCCGCTTCCATCCCTCACGAGAGGGAGGCGAAAGTTATTCATTTTCTCAAATGGTCCTTTTGGCGGAAACCAATACGACCATAACCTTCTTTCAGTGTGATACGTACTTTTCGCAGAAACGATATGGGCCACGTTTCCAGGAACACCCTGTATTTACCCTGCTTTCCCTTTTTTTAATAAGCTCTTGGAGGATTCGAGATATGTTGAAGTGTATACTTTGTGATGAGAAGTATTCTGCTTCATAAACATGCAGGACTAGAATACTGTTTAGTATAACGGGACGCTGCGGTTGCTTGGCTTTGATGACTTGCGGATGCCTGTTGGTCCTATACACAAAAATTAGAACCGTTATGACGCACCTCCACGAGCCTTTTGCCCTAGGCGGCGCACGACCACGCCAGCTCCTCGGATTCTGACTAGGGATAGCGAAATGTTTTTGACAAACTTACGCTTCGACGTTGAACCTCTAGTCCCGGCTTGTTATGCGAACCTTCGACCTTGGGCGAAATTCGCCAAGGTTCGAATTTTGAACAATATAAGTTTTGGGAAAATAAGATTATATTGAAGTAGTTTGTTTGAAATTTAACGCTCTTTAGAAACGAACATATATACAATTTTAATGATTTCGTCAGTTTGTTAACGTGACGCGGTATACACTCGATAAATAAGTCACACCTCCTTCGCCAGATGACGTCAACTCGTTTGCAATCTTCGCGCATGCGCGTAACAATCAAACTTTTTTTTCGTTAACTTTATTTTAAAAGGTTAAAAATGTTCAACCTGGTCAAATCCTCGGCAAAATCGAGAAGAGGCTAATTCTATCCTGACCTCCAAGCCGACAAGTCTATCGCACTCTCGCCTCTCTCGTGACTTCATGATACAAAGTGTTGTACAAAACCAAAAAATCCCGAACAAAAAAAAAAAAAAAGCGACGCGTTGTGGTAAGTGAATTAAGAGAGAAGAATACCAAATGGGCGGGGCCGGTGTAAGGCATGCAGGCGTTGGCGTCGCTTACGGCGCTCAAAAAGAGAAAGAGGGAGAGACGGCTCTTTTGAATGAGTGGCCCTGAACGGCTACCGCGAGAGGTGTCTCTTCAGCTGTTGATCGCGCCTCATGCACAAGGCCCTCTGTTCCGTGCCTGCCACGCCAGAATGCATCCCGAGCGTGCTGCGGAGACACCGATTCGTTGTTGTGTCCGAATCTCTTTCCCCTCTCACGCTCTCTCCTTATTGTTTCCTTTTGCCGTCTTCTTTTTTTTTTCCTTTACACGTCGACCGCGCTCACGGACAAAGTTAGCCACCTCCTTGTGCGAGGCATATACAGATGCTCTAACTCGTGGTCATGTGAAAAAGCGGGTTTGCTCCAACACCACCTATTAGCGCCGAGATTAGAGTGCTTTCATAATACACACACGCGCTTTTTGCTCAAGTGGTGACATCTCAACCATTTTTCCGCCCAGTCGGTCATTTTTTTTTTTCATTGGTCCTTCGAAGTGCGAATAAATCCGGCACTGAGTGCGCCTGCAAGTGGCGCGCTGGTCGGCCCACTCAGTGCAACAAAGGAGGCCTTCACCCTGAGACAAACAAACATTAAACGTAAACCTTTCGGTGGACATCCACCTGGTTAGGAGTGACAATGAATGAAAGGAAAACTCTAACCAAAAAATTGATACGGAGCCTGACAGACATGCATAGGCACCCAAGCCGAGACATGTAGGTGGCGCCCTCTTATATGGTTTCCGTTTGCGGCGTCACGACCAGAATTTGCCTCGCCGTGACGCCATAATTTTTTATTACCTTATGATCAGTAGCGAACCGCAAGTTCGATGGCGTGTGTAAAAAAAAAAAACAGAAAAAAAAACTCAGTTTTTCCACTCCGGTGAAGAAGGAAGACCGGTGAAGCTGTATTATGGTGGTGGGAATAAAGTAATGGCCGGCCGCAAGTCGGCAAGCCAGAGTGGAAAAACTGGAGAGGTTGCCGGCCATCTATGAGCGACGGCGGCCACCAGACAACTGGCAAGCCGGTTGTCTGGTTGCCGCCGTCGCTCATAGATAAGGGGTGCTGTCCAGAGCTTAGTGTCATCATTTGTTTGCTGACGGACACGATATTGGGGAAACTAGCCCTTATCAGCTCCGCTGTAAAAGAACAATAGGAGCTTGGAGTCATCGCATTCTAATACCCGATTCACACGACCAGCATAAAGGTACAGTGCGCCTCAAACTTAGCGCCGCCACAGGGTTCCCAAACACTGAGCTCGTGTCGGATACTTTCTGTTAAATTTGTCACCACAAAGGCCGGGATGCCTTCCCAGGATTGGGTAGAAATTGGGAACCCAAACATTCTTCAGATAGTCCAATCGGCCGCTGCAGGGACTGTCAGAAACGGCAAATGCCGTGGCGGCGTTAAGTTTGAGGCGCACTGTACCTTTAACATAGGTCCCTTTGCAATCGGCGAATCAGCCCGCGCGTAAAAAAGATAATCGGGGAGCGAAGTGTCGATACGTTTAGCGCAACCTTCATTAGCTTCTCTAATTGAATCGATTGAATTGAATTAAGTAACATATTAGAAATTGGAAACAAATAGAGAGAGAGAGAGAGAGAGTAAACGTTGTGTTTGGAGTGTTTTGGTTTTGTCTTCTTTTTCAATCTATTGCGTGGATTAAGACGGCTTCTCTTATTTTATTTTTTTTTCAATTTCTTTGTAGAGAAACGTTGTTTACACGGAAAGAATTCGGTGATTGTCCGGCCACTGGGTTTACATTGACTCGTAGAAATGTAGACATACGGAAAGAGATAGCAGAGTCGGGGGATGGGACACGCAAAGCCCACAAGCTCCGCCCCTCGGAGCCAGCCTCGCACTCGCGCAAAGTAAGGAGCATGCGCAGCACGTCCGCGCTCGTCCGGAGTGACCGAATGGACGACGGAGCCGCCGCGAGCAGCTCGCCAAAAAGTCGTGTACCCTGCCCGGTAACAGCGGCCGCTCGGCTGCCACTTAATTCGTCATCATTACACCCGGCAGGGACACAAACGCTCGTTCAATTACTACCAAACAACGACCTAGGTGCCGCCGCCGTCCTCCCCCTTCCCCCCCAACAAAAACCGCAACACACCTCGATTAAAAAAAAAAAAAAAAAACGCTAAATACAGAAGGGGTCCCGGACAGGAAACGTGGAGGACTAAGCGCGCGCCTAAACGCAAGCGCAAAAAGCTCCTCGTTAAAAAAGATCCGCTTTGACAGATGCGGGCTGTTGTAATCGGAATTGCGCGTGACTCTGCTCTCCCCGCGAACCCACCGCCAGGGAAAGAGCCGCCCGCTGCGTGCCGCTGCGGACGCTCGCGCGCAGTGTGGACGGCGGCTGCACAGCCCGAGAGGTTGGTGTGTTGTTATTGGCCGCGGATTTGTTCCGTCGTGCGCGAAGTGCTGTTGCTGCCGCGTACGTACATCACGCCGCGCGTGCGCCGGTTGTCTGTCATTGAATCGAGAGTTTACCTTTGTAACCAGAGATGGCAAAATTACTTTAAAAAAGTAATTATATTGTATTACTCATTACTTTCTTGAAAACTCCGAAAATGTAATGAAATTACGTTACAAATTGCCGCAGACTAAAAGTAATCCCATTACAATTACTTTCCAAAAGCAATGAAATTACTTTTACATTACTCGTCGATACCTTCAGGCAGTAATTTGTGCTCATTTTCTTAACATTATGCATATCAGAACTCAGTTCTTTCTGGTTACGTCGTGACTGTCTCGTGCGCTTGAAAGGGAACCACACTGAACATTCGGAGTTTCGCTGGCGCACACGAAAGAAGTGTTAAACATGATGAATAGCTTCTTCTTTAGATGCTACCCTAAGACAGTCGAATCACCAGTTTCGCTGTTGATTCAACCGTGAAAGTCCTCAAGGAAACCCGGCGGTGTCTGTCAGTTTGTCAGTGCCGGTGAGAGGGAGAGGTTGTAGCGTGCTGACGTCAGCGCTTCACACCAATGGGAGCGTCGCACGCGTCACCCTATCCCCCTCCTTCTCTCTCTCTCCCCCGGCACTGACAAAAGAAAGACACCGCCGAGTTTTCGTCAAAACGAGCGCTCTATTGCTAGCGCATTAAAAAAACTGTTTTTCGCACCGGGGGTGATTAGAAAATTTGATAACATGTCTGACATATCCACCGCACGTTACACACAACACGTACCAGCTCGCCTTAATTCCAGTCATTTTATTAAGTAACACTGCGAACAGCGCTTAACCGCGAATACCCGTATGGGAGATTGGTTGAAAAGAAAGAACTCGTGATTTGCATAAGTTATAATACGTTTTTCTTAGAAGAAACGAGTAATCAATGTATACGATAAAAGACTGATATAACCAGGCAGGTCACATCGCGGCTTGCGTCACGAGACGTGTCATCATCGATCAGCCTCCGTCCGCTGGCGGACCGTGAGAGATCTCTTAAACATAAACCGGTCGCGTACCCACGTCACGTACGCCTTTTCCATTTTATTTAAAAATGAGAGTCTGATTTGAACAAACCATGAAAAGCGGGGATGCCATTAGTGGTGCCGCCCTTTACTCGCAGCCTTCGTAGTCGCCCGAGAGTTCAATCACTAGTAATCAATTACTTTTTTGGAGCAATTTCGTAATGTTTTGAATACATTTATTATGAAGCAATATCAAGAGTAATCTGATTACTTTTGGAAGTACTAAAATTCCTCCTGACCGTTACTTTTTTTTCTTGACCTCTCGCTTTTAATGGTGCCCATTGTATACGTACAAGATTCCTACCAGGGAATCGTCGAATCCAAGCTCCCACGGGAGGACGGTTTACCGAAATTGGTGGATTAAGAAAATGAGTGGTTCGTAATTCGCTGGTTATAATTCGCTGGTTATAATCTAATGTTGAAGTAGTATATGAAAGACCCGTCTTCAAACCGGTAGAAAACTCTGGCGGTTTGTAAATCTGAAGTTATCGAAGTAAGGCTTACTTTTTTTCAAGTAACGGTCAACAAAGTTTTCGTCTCGTGCATTCGAGTAATCTAATTGAATATCTTCTTTTTTTTTTTTGTTCTTTTGTTTAAGCGAGAGTAATCGTGATCGTAACCGATTACTTTTTTCGAGTAACGTCAACGTGTATACCCAAGACTGAGCGTGAACGTGGGATGTCCCGCGTTTGTTGTTTGCGACAACAGCATCCGATATAATTCGCCCGCGTCGGCCTTCCTTCCTACCGGTGTCTCGTAAACAATAGCACGCGAGGTCGGTAAAAGCTCAAACACGGCGCGCGGCATGCGAAAACTTTGGTATAACTGTAACGACGCACACTGACGAAAGCCACGTATTTAAAAATTCTGACACCGCATGAACACTCTTCGTACACCATAAAATAAAAAAAAAAAGAGACGGGTGTTGAGTTGACTGCAGACGCAGATTGGTCTGCCGGCACAACTCAAGCCCGTTCAAAAATCATGTTCGCCGAATATACATCGGTAGGCTTCGAAAGTCTTCGCAGGCAGTTTTTGAATGGCTGGACCATAATCGAGGAAGAGACGCGCCTCGAACGGCAGGGAGTTTTAGAGAACCGTGTTTGCACATCCGGTATAAGGTATACGATGGGCCCTCCGGTATACGCACTGCGCATGCGCGAGTTTTATGCGGTAGCGCACACATACAGGACGGCGTACCGTACCGTATCGGATGTGCAAACACGGTTCTCTAAAACTCTCTAATGTTTGCAGACTTTTTTCCTCCTTTTTTTTTTTTTTTTTTTTTTGTACGAGGTATTAGCACCGTCACAATGGCTAAATCGAAGCGACGCCACGCAGTGGAAACGACGTGAAGCTGTGGGAAGCGGGGAGGTATACAACCTATATTCGAGCGTGCAGCGAAAACTGGCGTGGTGTGGGGTGGCCAAAATGTGAAACAGAGGATAAGAACAAACACACCATTTCGTGTACATGTGTCTTCACCATCGAGAGAAAAAGAAAAAAGAAAAGAGACTGTTCAGTGTGTGTTTTGTTACCTGCTGTCTCGGTTTTTGTTAATCATGTTCCATGTATATAAATATCCGATAAACATATAAGAACATATAGGATGGCAGAGGAACTTGTGTACGGCCTATATTGTTTGCATAAGTTCAAGTATTTTTAACAAAAAACGCCTAAGATTTTTTTTGTAAGTAGGGCACGTATTAGCACTTCACGTACAAATTCTTCTGCATGTACACCATTTTACATACTCACCAGTTCACGAACTCACCTTTCCGCATACACACATTTTCGCTAAAAACACTTATTCACCTCCTCAAAGACACACACGAGCACGCACGCACACACACATCGACTGACAAACGTCTTCTCTCTGCAAAAAGTACCGATCTCCATCTTCCGAACAAGTCGTTCTCTCGTTCGGCTCTCAGGAATCCGCATTCGCCCACAGGGCGCGAACGTGCGCATAAAAGAGTTTCATTCCGAAATCTCGATTATTGACCAGACAACTCCTCCGCCGCCAAATTAAATTTGGGCCACCCCACGTCGACCCCTCCGACGAAATTTTGTGCGCGACGCCTTCTCGAGCCAAGTGTATACTACGTCTCCACTCCAGACTTCCCTTCCCCGCCCCCCTCTCGTCAAAGTTGGTCGCCACCCATTGTGTGTATAATATACGCCTATACTCCGTTTGCCCCTAAGCTGACGGTGTGGCAAAAGCCACATGCTCGTTGGAGCTAGTCGGACGTTTGTATTTCGTCACGTGATCACGCTCCCGTCCACACCCACGCGTAGAGAGGCGAGGTCAGCTGACGAAGGGGAGGCTGACGATATAGGCTCGCGGCGAGCGAGCATCTCCCACCGCACTGTCAGCTCGGAGATGAAACGGAGTTTGTGGCTGCGCTAACGGACTAAAACTTTCACCATTTTTGCGCCCGCGGCTTCGTTGCGTTGCGGGGTGGGCTTTTGTGGCCACGCGGGGCCCCACTCCTTTCGCGCGACCACTTTAAAAGTTTGTGTCTGTGTGCGAAGAAACCGCTCGCGTAGTGACCTGATCAAGTGGGTTCGGGAGGACAGTAATCTTCAGGAAAGTGTGCGTACATATGTGTTTCTGTGCGTGGGCGCGCGCGCGTATGTGTGTGAGAGTGTATCTATATATCTGTGTGTACGCATTCGTATGCATGCGTGAATGTGTGTGTGTGTGCGCGTGCGGGTTCCGGCACGCGCGCATGTGTGTGTTTATATATCTGTGTGCGCGTATCTGTATGCGTGATTGTTTTCACGCTTGTGTGTGTGTGTGCATGCATGCATGCTTCTGCACTCTGTGTGCGTGTGTCCGTGCTTGCTCGCGCACGGATGTGCGCGCGTGTGTGTGCACGTGTTTGCAGGTGTGTATGTGAGTGCGTGCGTGTGCGTGTGTGCTGTGTGTGTGAGTGCGCACATATGTCTGCGCACCTGCATGTGCGTTTGCATGTGCCTGTGTGCCTGTCTGCGTGTGATCTTTCTTAGAGAAGTATGTCAGAGTTACGTACGTCGCAAAGCCGAGGTTCGAGTTCAACCAGGTTCGATTTGTTTCTAACTCTTACCGCGACTGCGAAGCTTGACAAACTTCGACCGAAGTTAGACTATTGCGCCCATGCAGAAACTGAGAAAGAGTCGACGCCATCTGACGGAGGAGGGGCGCGATATCTGTCGGCTACATTGTTTCACTCTCTCACATTAATAAACTAACCAGCCAAAAACCAAACTTTGGTCCAAGAAACTCCGCTTCTTGGGATATCCAACGTGTTCTTTTTTACAGTGGGACCACATTTAGTAGTCATATTTCGGGTCAGACTCACTTGGGCACGAGTGCAACCACTACATATAATTAATTTTTTTTTTTAAGCTAACATTAAAGACGCAAACACTATGTTATACACGTACAGCGTTCGGCGTGAACTCGGACCCAATCACACGCATGTCTAGAAGCCCTCGCAAGATGAAAAGAAAAAGCACGCGCTTGTAAACGCACGCACAGATACACACATACGTAAGCAACAACCACGCACACTAATTTGTGCACAAACAAAAAATAAGCGCAGCAAAAAAAAAAGCGAATAACGAAGGAAAACATTCCGTCAGTGCAGCGAGCTGTTTATCTTAGCGCCCCGCAGCGCTCTGGCCGCCTCTCCGCTGACAATAGATAAAGCGGGTTCTGTTACAGCCTCGACGCCAATCCGTGTATTAGCGCTGCGGCTGATGAACACTTGTCATGCGAAGCGTGTGTGCGTGTGTGCGTGCGTGCGGTGCGCGGCTTGGCTTAATCGTCCTCATGCACGACGCTCATTGAACATGAATCCCTGTCTCTCTTTCCGTTCTCCTGGCAAACCTGGCATTAGCAGACGGAGATCGTTAGCTCACCTTTGCGTATACCCGTCATTTGGGTTCTTGTTTTATTCTGTTCCTTCGATGCAGTTTTATTTTTTTAATCTTTTTACTCGAGTTAACGCTTATCTCGAGTCCTCGAAAACAAAAACAAAACGAAAGAATCGCTCAAAATTCGGGGGGAGATGAAAAAGAAATGCGTAAAACCGAAACCGAAACTCGGGAGCGCTTTGTGTAAACCGTTTTCGTCTGCTAAACTCGGAGTGCATTCGTCGTCTGCTAGCTGCAGCTTCCCAATTCTTTTTTTCTTTTTTTTTTTTTTTTTTGTAGGGTGTGCTGTCCGCCGGACTCGCCGCCTCCATGCCTCGCTTGCTCTCGCGCACTCTCGAGATTCAACGAGAAGATAGACACTCTTTCGTTTGGCTTCTTTATATGCTTTTTACACGTTTTAAAAGCGAATTTTTGAATAAAACGAAAAAAGTGAACTTCTCTTTCCGATTTTTTTCTTTTTCTACCGCCGTCAGGCGCGGCGCAAAAACGCGAATGGACGAGCAGAAAAAAAAATAATATGCTAAATAACATAACCAAAGCTTCGCGGTGCGACCACGAGGTGGCGTGCTTGTCGCTGCGAGCCCGGAAGTCGTCTGCACGCAAAAGTGGGTGCTACCGGAAACGAGGCGTTTCGTTTGTCTTCTACGTTTGTTTGTTCACGTAGAAAATGCTTATATATACCGTTTTTAAATTTCGTATAATGTTTTATATGCCAGCACGTCTGTGTTCCAATTCCTGTTGGTGTTGAATGCTATACACGCGTTGGTACACATAGGAACGCAGAAAGAGCGTGTTTTTATATCTTCCAGAGAAACAGCCGCCCGTCAACCGGCGGAATTTTTTTATGGCTACTACTGCTTCTATCAATACCTGAAGCGCCCTTGGGTATTATGCGGGGACCATCAAACATCACGTAATTTTTTTTTGTATATGTACTTAAAAGGATTAGTACATGTTTTTATTCTAGAATACTACTCTGTAATTTATTGTAAAAATATAGTATTTTCAGTGACGGAGACACGTTCTCCTATATCTTAATTCCACTCCCCAGTTGCTTGGAGTGGAATCGCGCCGCTTTTAATGCTGCACCCTCGAAGATACGCGGTGCGACTCCAGGATGTAAAAACTGCCTTCAATGTCAATTCCTCCGTAGCATACACTGTGAAAACATTTCTGCTTTAGGCAATTTATTTTGTGTTTAAGAACGTCCAAATATTTTCTGGTCTTTATTCCTGTACACTTTTCGGGGGGAGGGGGGGAGGGGGGGTGATGTAGTCACTCTACTCCGTTTCATCTTACGTTTAAGCGCAGCGGATGTTACGAGCCATCGGAGCCAATCGGAGGCCGTGTGAGTGTCACGTGACCTTAGAGAGGAGGCACAGCGACCCGCGGAAAGCGTATCACAGGCCACGTCCACAGAACGGGATTGGCTAAGATAGCTCGTAGCATCCGCTGCGTCCGGACGTAAAATGAAACGGGGTATAGTCACAAGCTTGCGTGCCTGATTTTCAATGCGAGTTTATTTACATGCATATAGTAAAAGCTGAAGTCCGAAATTCGACCGAAAATTACACAAAAATTTGGGACATGCGAAATCCTTTCACGCTACTTTGGAAAAGCCAAGATGTTTACCGCGGGTAAATATAAAATATGGTTTCGGTATTAACACGCTGACAATTTCCGTGCGATATTTATACCCGCCCGTAGATTGCTAAAAAACAGAAAAACGTTTTTTTAGATATGTGCAATTTTCGCTTGCATTTTAGCGCGTCTGTTTCAGGCTTTATTCTAGGTGGGTTTAAAAAACAAACACACAAGCGCATACTAAAATTGGACAGATAAAATATAAATAGTTTGTTGCAGGCTTTACGCTATGCGATGTTTTTCTTAAATTCCTCCGGATGAAGTGCAACATTGTACGACGTTGACACTTAGTTATTAATTATATGATTTTTTTAATAAACAAAAAATAAAGTCTCGGGCTATAATATCTCTCTACACACTCAGTTATGTTCAGCTCGTAGGCGGTCTGAAAATAAACACCAAGAAAACAGTATGTGCAGTCGGGAAAGCATACACACAAAGAAAACGACATTTTTGTAAAGTTGTATATATAAGTTAATTTCTTAACGGTCACACCAAGACTTCCAACACGAAAACAATCTCGCACCAATGGCTTAATGTGAAATATTGCACGCTTTTAGAAATGGTGTGTCATGAATATAAGAAATAACAATGGCCGCTATAGACTCCCCTAAAGTATACCCCTAACGCCATTCACAAGCACTGTCTCGAGGATCTTTGACCGCTCAAGCACAGGGCTTTGATCGCGACCAAACAAATAGTCGCCAATCCTGCATATATTTTTTGATCATAAAGTTTGGTCAATAATAATTGACGTGGCGCGGAACCAAAAGCGTTACAAAAATGAAAGAAATGGCCCAATGTTCCCGCGCTGTTTTAATGGCATTTAAAACGAACCGGGTAAATTGTGCCATTTCGCCGATAGTTTATCAGACCCTTTTTCAAAAGACCGCGCTGTATGCCTGATGCTGTCCGTCATATAGTTTCGTCGAGCCTGGCATAGTTTAATCTCACTTGCTCTGAGCGCGTATTGGACGCGAGGGGGGCGTCAGCGTTCGGCGTGAACTCGGACCCAATCACACTTCCCGGGGCCAAGGATGTATGGATGGGTGTTAATGCCTACACCCTTTGTAACGGGCGGTAGCTTGCGCCACCTATAGCCCAAGTCTAAAAAGACCAACATTTGATTCCTCCCGCCCTTCTAGGACCAAGTTTCTCCACCTAACTATCACCAGGAAGTGTGGAATGCAACCGCCAGTGTTACTTGATGGGGTCTTTGAAAAGGGTCTATAATCAGCACCGGACATGACGGATTGGCACCGTGTTGTGACTGATCGAATGAAGTCGGCCCACAAACTTCAAAGTAACCAGAAGATCGAGTTATAGTCATGCTCTAACCTATACCTGCGGTCACGTGTTTATAACCTCCGTGAATTATACTAACGTTGCCATTATAAGTCTTAAGCGACTAGTGACTCACACCGCGGCTTCTATTGTGTGCCACAGTTTGTGGTAGACAGCGGCGGGTTCGCGTAGACCACAAACGCATCTAGACCAAAAGCAAAGAACCAAGACATCTAATCTTACTTTAAGTTGCGCATGGTCCAAGTTGACGGACTATTAGGCCTAATTTGGCCCCGGCCGCAGAAAATGAGAAGAAAAGCCTGGAGCTCCTAATGAAGCAAGCCCTCTCCCACGACCATACATAAAACAAGTACAGATAAACGTGAATATAACAACACACGCACACACACACACACACACACACACGCATAAGAAAAGAGCAGACGAAGAAGATACAATTATACACGCGGAGACAGGCCACGACGCAAATATGCAAGCATCATTCCAAAACCCAGAAGACTCGCAGAACCCCACAGACGCGAGTGCTAAGACAGATCTCGCTGCAAGCACATTAGTATATTCGTATAAACGAAAAAAAGAAACGCGTCTGCTATATATATATTCAAACAAACAAAAAAGAACCATAGCTTGACGAGGTGAAAGACACACAAAACCCTAACGAGGCATGCATCCTAACCGCCCGGTACATGATTGTAGACCACATGGACCACGACAGTTATACACACTTTATGCAAGTTCCTACGGAACCTGTACTTTGGGACAGGATGTATAATAATCTGGCGCTCCACGCCCCTCGCCTATAGCTTCGTGTGTGTGTGTTCCCCTTCGCTTTTCACTTCTGTTAGCAGACCCCGCCATGTTTACCTAAAGGCGACAATTAAAACGGCCAGATTATCCGTCTGTCGCCGAACAGATAATTAACCTTGGCTAGCCGAAAAAAAACAACAACAAATAATGCCTGGAACGTGGCCCGAGTCTGTCTGGTTCGTATGCCGACGAAGACAAAATAGGAGAACATAATGATCGGGGAAATGACGCCACTCGGAAAAGAAATAAGAAAAGACAAAAACTGATGACCTTGACGACGTTCTTAATCTGCAAAATCGTATATAACTATAGTTCATCGCTATCTGCGTCATCTGGTTTTGGATATAATCTAGCACGGTCCTTGGACGCCTGCTCTGGTCTGCAAACTTTTCTTCGTTTCTCTGTAACCATTAAATGTATTTTTTTTATTGCAATAGTACAGATTGTATCTACCCGTAACTATATAACATATATATATATATAGTACGTCTTTAGATTGTTGTACACAAATCTTTAAAGCGTATTGAGCGTGTATTTCACTCGAAGTAATGGATCTTTTGAAAGAATTCTTATCCTTGTATATTGCGATCAGTGACGCCAGTGTCGGAGAACTTTACCAGTCCTTGTTCCGTTTCGCATCGAGCATCTTTATCGTATACACACCCGTCACACTTCGCGTAGCAAAACATACGATAGCATCAGCTAAGCATCATTACAGCAAGATCGTACACAGGACATAGAAACATCATTATGAATCACGATGTTTAAAACCCGAAACTGTGGTGAGGGAAAAAATGGTAAACTTTGAAGTCGAAGTGAAAAGGCACGGGAGAGGACGTGTTCCTGTGCCATTAAATATGACCAGCTCGTTTGCAAACCCACTGTCTTTTCATTAATCAATATGAACGCACACTACCCCGATTACTAATTCCATATTCTGCACTTCCGCCTTTTATACTCGTCGTTTTGAAGATACGGATTTCCTCGATGATCACCTGAGCAATATATAATGTTCCCTGTGTGTTGAATTTTTCTCAGTATACGTCATTTCTCAAAATGTATTTGCAACGGACCAAGGGATGAATCTCTTAGTAAAAAGTAAATGTCCATGTGGTAATTATTTGCGAAAGCCGATAAAATCACCCGCTCAGCTGCGGTGTTCGCTTACCCGCAAAGCACGTCGTAGAATGGCGTGGAGACGCGTTTTTCTATCGAGTAGGTATTTGTTTTTGTTGGTGTGCGGCTGCGATGTTTATCTTAAACTGACGTCTGCAAAGGGGGTATTCACTCAGCTGGAAGCGATGCTTCGCGAGCAGATAAATATTTTCGACGAACTTGAATACGATCATTGCATCAATTAACGACAGGTGTTGTGTAAGGTTAGCTATGCTGTGACGAGTTCAAAACCAAGCTTCTCGGCCACGTCGACTGTCGACTAAAACCTACCCGGATATAACTCAAAGCAAATTTACGTAGCAGCACACTGGTTCTTTTGTTTGATTTTGTTTAATGCTAATGTACCGAACTATAAATATACGTACTTTCCGTCATATTTCAAGCCTGTTCAGCCATTCCCCAAGAGCGCAATCTCTCTCATGGAGGGGACAATTACAGGACAGAGCAGACGACAGTTACATTGACCCGTACGACTGGAGCTACAACTCAGACCAGCGTTCCAACATTACTACCCGCAGGTCGATCGATTGCACCGTAATCGCTCAAGCGGTCTTCTTAAACTCTTTAATGGAAATCGGAATACCGACCTACGACGCCATACGTCATCTCATCTTACACCACCGGCACGGGAAACACATGATGCCATCGGCGATGCGATTCCATCTTCGTTAACAACACACAACACTACCATCGAATGTTGCTGACACACTGAAATACAAAACCACGGCGATCGTCGGTTGGCACTCGGTAACAGGGAACAGAACCAAACGTAGAAGACGCGGATAAACAAGGCAGAAAAACCTGCCACGCAAAGTTGCCGTGCCATATTTCGTTGCAGTTGCCAAGTCGTTGCGCAGTTGGGTTAGGTTAAGCGAGTTGCGAAGACGGCCATCTTGACCCAGTTTACATAGCACTGCTGGCACTCCGGAAGTTCGCTGTTACTAATGGCGTCGTTCGCTCATTTTACAAAATTAGTTCTAAAAGCGTCAATGCAACCAACGTGCTCTGCGTAATAGACTACTTCCATAAAGCCCTGCATGCAAAACGGCGCGCGTTGCACTCTGGGAACTAGTTGGCCAGGGAGGAGAGTGGCATGGTTTCGGTTTCGATCGACACGTCGACAAGAGATTATACATAGAGCGTGGACTATTAACGGCCGTTATCTCATGTTTTCTGGTCCCGAGAGCGTCACTTGTGGTCTCTAAACTAACCTAAATGGCCAGACCTTGAAGCTTTAGCACAAGCCGAGACGTATAGCTTGTCTTCACACATGCTTGTTGTATTTTTGTACTTGAGCCTTTCTGTTAGCGTTCCGATCAAGGTATGTGGACGAGCCAGTGCTGGGAATCTCGACGCTGCGAAGCTTGGAGATCTTGCTTGTGTACGAATCAACAAGCTGTAGCAATCAATAAGTATGCACACATCGAGCTCGCGCCTTTACATTAGTGTTGTTCATCAGGAAGTTTGTTTGTTTCGTGCGTCCATAGACGAAATATTACTTTTTGCAATTACTGTTGTTTTTTTGTTTTTTAATACGCCTGAGTACGCGAGGTAAAACTCGGAGGCGCCATTGAAAAGCTCAGTTTTAACACACTTCTTATCTCTTATCTGTACTGACCCGCAGCACTGCACGAAGTGAAGTCCCCACCCGCTTGCATTCCACTAATATTCAACATCGCGTATGCGCATAAAGTTATCCTGCAATCATATAGGCACATTCGCACACACAAACCGTTTTAAGAAAGCAAAAGTCGAGCACTTGTGTGAAGAATGTCGCACCGTTCGCCAGAAGTGCGCCGGACGGGCATGAACCCCTATGCAGTGCGCCAAACGAACGAAATTATTCAAAGAGCGTTTGACAGTTGCTAATGGCCATAATATTTGTTATGTGTTTGTTTTCTTCCTGCCTGAGTATGCCGAGATAATTTCAGACACACCGTTCAGGCACAGATCTTGGGCGTCAGTAAAAGCTCGTCCAAAAACGCTTAGCGAGGAGTAGGGGACGCTTGTTATTGCCTCCGTCGTAGCTAGCCAATTTTAGCGTTTGCGAAAACTTAATCTTCTATTAGCATAAAATTTGAGTGGGAGATATATGATGACACGAGGAAGACATCATAGTAACTTTTGTGCAGTAGTGAGGTTGAATTTATTGCGTTTCCTTAAAAGTTCATGCGTCAACGCTGGGCTCAACTTTGATACTCCTGTGAGGATGCGGCTTGCTTTTCGCCCAATGAAGTAACAAGAAGCGGACGTTTGGCAAACAAAATACGTGTAAGGCTCCAGGTGACCAAATTTCAGTTGTAGTTCACTGGTACCCTAGACGGGATTATTGAAATTGAACTCAAAGATGCACTCGTGGGGTGAGGTGACTAAGCCACGTCTTACTACGTTTGCATACGCACTCATAATACCCGGTGATTTGGGAACAAAGGAAAATGTTCCGGTCTTCGTTTTGTATCGTTTGAGAATGAGTGTATTGTACGTTCGTGAAAAGTCAGATAATCGAAAACGCAAGCAGCGCGATCGCGGTCGCAGCGTGATAGCATGAGATGAAGCTGCTCAGTAGAAACCGAAACTGAGTGGCCAACTAGTTCCCAGAGTGCACTGCGTGGTATTTTGCCGCGATGGGGCGCGTCGGTTTTGGAAGAAGTCCATTCGATTGGGAGACTGAATTACAGGCGGCCTTCGCTGCCGCTGACGCTGAATCAGCCATGCAACATCGTTTACTAAGCAACGCGTGCGACGTGCCTGAAAAACGAAACCGAAGAAGATGAGGCGGGAGGGCGGAACTTTCCTCCCGTCTGCCAGGAGAACGAGAAAAAAAAACGTCTCGTTCCTCCCTTCTTCTGCCCACCTGGGGGCGTCTCAGTAGAATGGGGGAAAACATGACTCCGGGCAAGGTTGACGCCAGTCACGTTAGATAATGTGCCGACGCTTATCTTCGATTTCTACGAGGAAGTCTCGCTTTGGAACGTATCGAGGGAGCATCGCAAAGTTGAGACCAGTGGACTGACAGTTCCTTGGAAGAGTATGGTTGAAGACGGTCCGCTTCTCGCTCTGTGGAGCTGCATCCTGTGTGCAACCCCACCTTGCACCACTATATACAAAATTGCGCCCGCCATCGTCTCCTATGTAGGCTCTCCGACAGCTCAAAAGGCGGCCGCTCCGTGTACAAACGGTGGACGCTATACGGTGTTCGCGAGCCAATCAGAGGGAACAGATGCTAATCACGTGACCACTCTTTACGGAGGAGGTGCGCTCAGGTGGTGTAAGGGTTCACGTAATTCGCTCCGACTCGCTGATTGGCTCGTTGGGGACGCGTACATTTCGCCGCTTGCCAAGTGACGAAGAGCGGAGGCTCGCGTGACGGTATGGGTTTCGTCGGGGAACAGTTGCGCGATGCGACTGCTCCGTGTTTTTCTGCGGCTCGGTGGCGTGGCATATCGTCGCTGCACGCACACACCAGGCTAATGATGCGCTGACGGACGCGAGCGTGCGACGGGATCGCGATCCAGCACGAGCACGCGGTGGGGGTCAGCGACAATTTTGTTGGGTACCTGTCATTTCGCGTGTGTGTCTGTTCTTTTTGTGCGAGATTGTCGGTGCAGGGCGTTCACGCTTATGCGCATACGTCTCCTCTGTGCCGCGCGCAGCACAGCACTGGCGGTTTTGCTACTTGGTTATAAATCTTGTCTCGCGTTTTGGGTCAGCCGAGTCGCCCTGCAGCTAAAACAATAGCGTCATATGTGCACCGCTGTGCGTGCGATGCGGATATTTATTTATACCTGCGTACGGTTCCATTTTCTGGGGTTATAATATATCTTGTCGGGTGCACGAAAACAAGTGAAAGAAAAAGGCGTACGAGAATACAAAACGGCGAATTTCAGTCAGGTGTACAAATTTGGAAGAAAAGCTCCTGTGCGCTGTCATTTCGAGCGATGCTGGCGCCGTGTAACGTTTCCGCCATGCTGCCAGGGGAACGTCAAGATGGCGGCGTCATCGCCGACGACCAGCGTTAGCGACTCACTTAAGGCCTGTTCACACATGCAGCGGAGCGCTACAAACATAGCGCTAACCTCGCGCTAAGCGCGTGCTGACCGGAGCGTTTACCAGCTTTGAATCGCACCGCCAAAACTGTTGCTCGTGGCAGGCGATAAGTAGCTGACGGCAAGTGAGGAGCGCTACATCAGCGCTTCGCTTCATGTGAGAACCGGCCTTTACTGTTTCAGAACGCAGGAAGGTGTATCCACGCAGAATCGTAGCATCAAATATTCTAGGACGAGGCATCTTTAAGGCAGTGTTGTACACGTTCCTCAAAAAAAGGAACGAAAGACCGTTTCTCGTTCCTTCTGACTTTTGGAACGCGTTCCCGTTACAAGTTCCATATGTGAGAAAGGAACTCGTTCCCGTTACAGTTAAAAAAATGGAACGTATCATTACATATACGTTATACATTTGTATTTTTCGGATTAGCATATTTAGTTAGATCGAGGAAAGTTTTCTTTCTTTTTGTCTATCCCATCAAATGGGAGCATACGAATTTGAATGCCGTGATGGAAGGGCACCGTGAGAAGAATAAAAGCCGAAGCAGGGTTTCATTTGTTGATATATTTACCTTTGAAAATTCCAGCTTTTAACCATATTCATGTTTGTGGCGGGCAATTCAGGCGAGCCAAAAGTACTGTTATCCCACATTGGACGACCGTTTTACAACAACGTCACACGTTTCAATCTAACAAAGTTCCAACAACAGTTGCTTCTCGAGGTTGCTGTTCGCAAGACGAACAAGTGTAGAAGAAGGTAGTGCTTTTAGAAAGTCAGTCTTGAAAACTACCAGTCTTTCTTCGTGAAGGTCGGGTTCGTTGTTCAGTTTGAAGGTTGGGGGGGACAAGGGGAGAAGGGAGCAAAGTTTATTTTTTGTACCTTTTAAGTGACCAATGTTCGCGGTACAAGGTGTGTTTGATGTTTGGTAACCTGTTCTTTTGTTGTAACTGTAGGTCTCTTTGTGGAAGTTCATTGAAGGCTGTTATCGGTCTTAGATTTCTGGGTGTATTAGGATTCGTTGAAGCAAAGTTAGTAGCTGAGTTTGAAACGTCCCTCTTTCTGTGTTTTTTCCCTCAACTAAAAGTTTTGCTTTTCGTACCGCAGTCTCGGGCACTAAAAAAATAATCGATGTCCACTAGCTTTCCTTCACCAGACAGTTACCAAGCAAAGATCGCACAAAATGAACCCTAAGATAAGTAGCCAAAAAGTTAACGAGATCCTGCTCTTCGTAAAGATATTGTTTTTACTACTTTTAGAATTTCCCTCTTAGAAATGATATAAACAATTTCCTCACTAGACGAAGAAAAGGAACGCCGTTCCTTTTTCTGTTCCAGTAAAAACGTAACAAGTTCCCGTTCCAGTTCCACCGATGCAAAATGGAACGGCGGCGTTCTTTCGTTCCTCCTAAAAGCAACGCGTTCCAGGAACGCCGTTCCTTGGAACGCTAACGATGGCAGGCTCTGTTCCATCACGTCGTGGAAGCCAGAGCTGCCTCGAGCGCAGCCATCGTTGATGCAATGACCATGCGGCTTTTGGCGCATTCTGAAGAGCGCTTTGACACTTTAGATATTTTTCTTTTCTTTTTTTATTTGTTACTGGTTTAGGCATTGTATTTTATTATTTGTGCTTTTTCGCGGTCGAAGACAACACCTGTATGTTTCATAATATTTTTTTTAATTTCTTTCTGCCTTCAGTGGTGTATGCTTCAGCAAGAGACGTTTTAGCAACATTGTACGACAAGGAGCGAACGTCCGGGCTAGATAGTAGGTCCTCCTCACCTCGACGCGCGGCTCGAGGTTAAGCCGGGATCCCACTTGCAAATGTGTATACCAAAAAAAAAACAAAAAAAAACTCGTTTAAATAGCAAAAAAAAAAAAATTTGAAAAGTATAACAGTGCAGAATAAGACGGAGATAACAACAGAAAAAATTAAGCTTGTAGTGCGGTAATTTGTCAAATGTTGGGTGTTGTAGTTAGATTTGTAAAAGAAAGAAGCAAGTTTGCGCAGAGAAACTTTGAAGTGCTATGCTGTCCCAACATGAACTCTGCTCGTGCCGGTTATGCGGCAGTCGGAAACACGCCCATGGACGTGGCAAAACAAAAAACTGCCAAAAACATACATGCCCTCCCCCTACAAAAACACAAAACAAAAACAAAAATGCCCCCACGAGCGACGGTCGAATGTGAACACTAATGACACCGTTATACCTAGCTGTCGCTACAAGAGACGCGGCGATGCTACATTATAAATAAACGGAGCATACATCTACAGGGGCTTCCCGAGAAAGGGTATCCTGTTTTTCGGCCCGGGTAAATAAACTATGCATCGCAGAAAGCCCTAACTTCGATAAGGTGACGCTATGGAGGTTGGACCTCGAAAGTTTGAGAACATGGCGTTACTTGAATCATAAAGAAAGTTCGAAAGACGAAATATCTCTATCAGCCGACGTGCACGTAAGCCGAATATCGTCAAAACCAGTATACTGACGGTTCTCTTTTCTCAGGAAAGCCCAGTATATATATACTTTCCAGCGAAGCACTTGGCAGAGCCAATCGGCACAATGTATATATACGGAGGTTGTTGGACAAATGACAACAGTGAATTGATTCGTTTTGACCTTAAGAGAACATACTGACGCAGTGGCACTGGACATGACGCACGCGCGTCAAACGTCACGGTCAGTGTGACATTTCTTGAGCGTTGTGAATAAGATGGGGGAAGGGAGAGAGGGCCAATTGTGGATGCGCACCTGGCGCGTGTGACATACCCTTTTTCATTCTTATGTCCAAACACAATTCCAGTCTCTTCATTCGCCAAGCTCCCTGCGTACCTTGCAGTGATTTGCTCTTCCAATGCGGGAAAGTAGATCCGCACCAGAGCTTTGTCGCGTTGAACCGACGATAAGGTATAAAACGCATATGTAATCGAGTTGGCGAGCGACGAGACAAGCGATGGCGACCCTTTTCGCTATCGCGATCGGTCAGCTACGCGACGAGGCAAACCGCATGAAAGCGACGGGAGCAAGCGGCGATGAGCGCGACGTTTTCTAGAAATCCCAAAACCGAGCGACGCGACGAGCGACAGTCAGAAATTCCGTCGCTCGTCGCTGACTTCTCGTCGCTGCCGCCGTCGCTCGTCTCGTCGCTCGCTAAATCGCTTACCTGCAGTTCGGCCTTAACGTCGATCGCACGCGCAGTCAAACACATCGGCGACCCTGCGTCACCTTATCGTCATTAGCAGCCATTTTTTTTCCAAACCCCGAGTACCCAAACTGTTCCCCTATACAGTCGCAGACTGAGGGCTATACGGGAGATAAGCGGTATCGATAACCGCGAAGTTGAGAAGGGGAGGGCTTGCGTTGCCGCGTTAAAGAACCTGCCCTCTGTGCAGTGAAAGGGATAGGGACGATTTCACGCGGCGCTTAGTGCCGCCCCGCACCGCATACTAATTGCGCTCGGTGGTCGCGGGGAGGTATAAGGTGGGGGAAGAAATGGTGTACGCTGTACCGAATACAAATCGGGGGCTGTCGAGTCGTTTCGGGGGCCCCCCTTTTCCACACTTGGTTTCACCTCATGTTGGACCGCTGCGGCTGCTACGAGTCGTATACCATAGAGAATCAGGTGCTGCCGAGTATCGCGTGGCTACGCGCCAGGCGCGTTGTTGCGCTTCAACCGATGGTCACGTGGCGCGTACGCGCGGAATTGAATTGACTTTCATGGTGTGTACCGTCCTCCGTGCAGTCCATCGTATAAGGTGACTTTAATACCGGCGGGGGTCGGAGTGGGGTGGCGCGATCGTGCAACACGTAGTGTGTCGTTTTCTGTTGTTGTTTTGCGTTTTTTCATGGAGCCGCTGTGGTAACAGCAATGAGCGTGGAAGTTCATCATCGGGCGGTTCTACGAGTTGTCATCAAATTATCTTCGTTTTTTAATGTCGTTTAATTGATTTTCGTTGTCGTTGTTGGCGATCCAGTAATAGACCGAACGTTGCATACCGGATCATTGTATACGACGGTTATTTTTTACCTTGCGCAGGATCGCGGTGTTGCATTCGTGGTTACGGGGTCTTTAATTCTGCATCGTGTCGCTCGAGTTTGAGTTATATAATCCCTCTGTTTCACTCCAAGTTCCGACCGCCGGGAAAACTGCGAACCGATGGGGCTAACGTTCCTAGATAAAAGCTTCCTACAAGTAGCGACAACCTTTGAAGCGCCGACTGCGTGACGCTGCAGGTTTTAGGAAGCGAATGGCGGCGCACGGCAGAGGCTTGAACTGAATGCACGCCGCCAGTTTGTTCCAGCGGAATGTGCTTTGTCATTTGTATTGGTAGTCGTTACTTGTAAAGGAAGTATCAAAGGGACTTTAGATGCGGTCAATCAACCGAAAGTGTGTGGTTCTGGCGCCGCTCGCTGTCTTTGTGCGTTATTGGTTTAGCCACGACGATTCACTCTTGTCGTTGCTTGATTGGCCTTATCGGATCGTCGACAACGAACGCACTTTAAGTAAAACCGAGTATAGTCGAATGAGAAGAGTGAGTTGTAAACCTATATAAAGCATAGGAGAAGCTTCTTTACATATAGATATCTATATACTGCGTATTTAGAGAGGGTAAGTCAATGGATAAACTGAGAAGGAAGAAAAAGTTAAGCGCCACAAAAGACGTATACAACATAAATGCAGTAATACTTTAAAAAACAAGCGAGCTGGTGCTGATTCATTGTGATAAAAACCCGAGACTCAGGAACACAGAAGAGGGACGTTGTGCTGTGTTCGTCCCCTTCTGTGTTCCTGAATCTCGGGTTTTGTAGCGTGAGCTACACTGGCCGAGGTTGAGCAGTTTCGCGTGGCTCGCATAATGAGCCGTGCTCCGTGCTGCGCAAGCGCGAGGAGCAGCAGTGACGTCAGACGGCGCACAGCTGGCGCGCCGGAGCCGCCGCCGCGCGCGCCTCGCCGGTCTGCGCATTCCAGAGGAGTGCCGTCATAGCCGCGGCAGACGCACTGGCGCCGCCGCGTGCCCAGCTGTGCGCCTCCGTTGCGCAGTAGCCAAGTCTGACGCTGCACCGGAGTCGCTTGATAGCGCCTCTCATTTTGTGCGGATAAGCTCACGCTACGTATATCCTGGCATAGCCGAGCTAAGCCACCGCAATTTTTTTTATTACCATACAACATAAATGTTGTCAAATCAGAACTCAAAAGACTAAAACTTCTCCCTGCAGAGACGACCTTCAATTTTGTATTACCTGGGATATGAAAGCGATAAAAAAATTGTCCGACATTGTTCTATTGTTTTCAAAAACACAAAATTGTGTGTCCTGGCTAATTTAAGTGCCACGGGAAAGAGATTCCAGATCAAAATCCAGGAGCCAATTTCATACCTATAGGAAGTACAAAAACAGTGACTTGCACAGAAAAATGTGCCCTTTGTGAATCCTATTGCGACTTGATGATCCGCCAACCGTTTTGTTTTCGAGGCAGGGTGCTGATGTCGATGACATTCGGCATCTCCGATTGCATGGTTTATGGTTCAAGCTCTAAATTGAAATTACTTCACCTCTTTTTTTTCTCCTTTTTTTTTTTTTTTTTCACGGTGGCGAATGAAGAATACGCGGGCACGAATTGTAGTCGTATCTATAATCGCTGACAACTTGAGATAACAAAAAGGGTAACCGGCGACCGCTCGATCGCCAAACCCGACCAAAAAGCCGGCTGTGTCAGATATCATCGGGTAGCTCCGTTAACATTTAGCACGCTTGGTTACGGACACGATATAAAACAATCATTAACGACGACGGCATTCTTCAACAACAAAACCCCAACACACTCGACGCCGTTCGCACACAAAAGAGCGTCGCTCCCCGCGTCCGCCGCGTCGCCGTCGTCTGCTTTCACCATCAGCCGGCCAATGAGCGAGCGACCCGCTCCCTCGGTGCCGTCTGCTTCGGCTCTTATCGCCTGCTTCGCGGCGCGCGTGTCGGTCCGTCGTCTGCGAACATTTTAATCAACGCCAACGAACGCGAGCGATTCCACGGCGAGCCGATGGCTCCACGCTCTCCAAAGCAAACAGGTTGCTCGGTTCCCTTCGCTTCACCGGTTTCGACTTTGATGCTGTGTCTTCCCCTCCTACATTTTTCTTCTTTTTGTATTCTTGGTTTGGATTTTAGTTTCGGTTTTGTTTTCAGAGTGTCCGCTCGAAACACGTCACTTTTATTGTCGTCTGCTTCTTGAGCGCTTTGTGTGCTCAGCCCCGGGCAGGCCTGCTCTATGCGGGTATGTGTGTGCGTGCGCGTGTGTGGTGTTTGTGTTCGCGCGCATAGATATGTCTTCGGAGGCGATCTTGGGCAACATACGGGGGCTTTAATGAAGCCCGACGGCCCGGGTGCTGCCGCCGCCGTGTTTGCCGTTCCACGCGTTGTGTTTCTTCGTCGTGTCAAGAGTGAAACCAGTTTGAATACCCCGACCGAGGGTTTCGCGTCGCAGCCACCCCGTCGCCTTCTTCAGAATTGGTATTAAAACATAATAAAAAAATTAAGTTCTAAAACGTCTTGTACTTAAGAGCTGTCTCGCTTTCTTTGATTGTTTTGTCAGTTGGAGCCGTGTGTGTGAAAGTTGGTGTGTGTGTGCGCTTGTGATTATAGGCTGCCACGCATACTCGATTACTTTGGAGGTCGCTGCGTAGTATAAATAATTCGGTCTGACTTTAAAGTCGCGTCGAGCTCGAGCCAAAAAAACAACAAAAAAAAACAACGCGTGTTTAAGCTTTTAAATAAACGGAATTATTCAGCTTCGGAGAAAGGAGATCTCCAGACTCGGCTTTTTTCTTTTATTTTAATCTTATTTGGGTTGCTTTTATGTGGCTTGACTGAAAAATCGACCGTGACATGACATATCTTCGTAGTCCAAAGTAGGAAAGGGGAGAGGAGGAATGTACATAAAACGTAAAAGCACGTATGAAACGGAAAATTACGTATAAAACGGCAAATGACGTGTAAAACAGGAAATGACGCATGGAACGGAAAATGACGTATAAAATAGGAAATTACGTATAAAACTAGGAAATGCCTATAAAACGGGAGGACATCAACTGGGCCAACAATTGATTCTTTTTGGATAGGAAAAGTGGCGGAGGGTGAAAATAATGTTACGGAGGCATCTTGAATTCAGTTGGAAAACCGCAGTCTGAGTTGTGACATTAATCAATGCAAGCCTGACGTTTTGCATTGCTTAAAATCGCGCAACTCAGACTGCGTTTTTTTGGTCTAAACATATCTTTCGGCATCGTCATTCACTGAGCTGCCTCCGAAAGTTGCGGTGATTGGCTCTACGAGTGTTGTGCGGGAAAGTAGACGAACGGGCTTCTTTTAGAGTGCCATTTGGCCAATCGCGGAAAGCCGACCACAGAGATACTTTCGCTCGGGCACGTCGTCGCCAATACCGCGCGGTGAACGAAGAAAGTCGAGACCAAAGAACGTTTGAATGCCGACAAAAACCAAGCAAGAATCAGAATCCGACGCAAGCTCGATCATGATGAAGAGGGAACGCTCTCTGCCTCTCCCTTTCTCGCTGCTCCGTGGAACCAAAGAGCGTCTGCTAATACCCGACACGGCCAGGCGGTGGAAGCAGCGGAAGTGCTTTCATGCATCGCTTTAAAACTCGATTAAAGCAAATGGTCCCTTCGCTTTCAGAAGAAGGGCGGGCTCGAATGAAGTGTCCTCCCCACCTCCTCCTCCACCCGCGCCAAAGTGGCCGAGGTGTGCACGACTGCTGCCGCCGAGGAGCGAGATCGGTGTTGGAGAGCTTTGCGGGCACGACGCTTTTTAACGTCAAACTAGATTGGGTCGGCGAGACCTTTGGGAACCGAAAATGGGTTTTGGTCTTTCGAGAAGCCCTTTATTTGGACACGCGGGGCGACGGTGTTGAGTGCTTCAAACGTGGAGGCGGTGCACACGGGCTTTTCGTTCAACTTACGCCGCCTCATGTTGTGCGCTACCGCCATCCTTTTTTATTTCTTATTTTTTTTTAAGAGGGAGCAACTTACAAGTATAGAATTAGGATTTAAAAAAAAAAATATGTTCCCAAAAAAGGTGTAACGGAAGTGTGTGAAAGTTAGGTTATGCCACATTACAATTGTTGTTCATGGGCACAGAAGTAAAGGAAGACTTCAATGATGTTGATGAGGATAATAACAATGATGTATGTAACGGAAGTGGGTAACGGCAGCGAGTAACGAATATGTAACGCAAAGGCGCAACACGCTCAATATAGCGCAGGGAATCGAATTCATGCATGATTATTCACGAAATCAGGTACCATCCCGAATCCACGTCCCCCTCCTTTCCTTTTCCCGCCTGGTCTTTCGAGTCATAAAGCAGTTCGCCCAATCGTGTTACGTGTACTGTCTTCTTTTTTTGATATTTTTAGTTTTTGGAGTTTTCTACTCAAGCAACTTTAATACGGACGGCGGTCACCACTCGACATACATCCGAAGCATATAAGTGGGGCGTAGATTTTCCGGTGCCTGTATTCATAAAAAAAATCGGCGGATGTTTTTGATGTTTATCACTTTGTTTTAAATATCGGTGTATTTTGATTATCTGTCTCATACGGGCGCTAAAGACGGTGATTATCGGTGAAAGAATCTAATGAAAAACTAAGAGGTCAAGTGTAAGAGGGGGAGGTTTTGACAAAGAACAGTGCAGTTGGAACAAAAATTTCCAGAAATAAGCGTTTCTCTTTTCTTCTTTTAACCGAGTTAGTATTTTATACACCAACGGATGTTTATTATTTTTTTAACTGATTCTGTATTTCTGACACCGATAGGTGTTTGTAGGTGTGTGTCGGTCAAAACAGGAAATTCTACGGTCTGCATCATCTAAGCTCCTCGCGGTAATGCGCCCGCCCCGTGAGCGCTAACTTCATCGACAGTATTCGGGAGGTTTTCCGATCACACTCCCAACCTTCTGAGTGGTTGCCCCTTTTTAATGAGTTGGCATGCCTGAAATGCTTTTAATGTAATCGGGTTTCCCAGACATTCCCCGTCATCTTTTACCCCCCCCCCCCTTTTTTTTTTGTGAATCTTTTGTGATAATTTTCTTCTAACAATATCTAAGCAGGCAGTAAAAAAAAAAAATATCCTAAGTGGCTCCAAGGCAAAGCGCCGGCTATACGGGATCCCCCCAGGTGTCGGGTTCGAATCCCTGTCAAACTACGCGATCTGACGGGAGCTTGTTGCAGAGAAAGCGCCGTGCACCGAGATTGCGGTTACACGTTAAAAGAACTCCAGGTGGTCTAAATTAATCCTGAGTCCTTCGCTGAGGCGCACCAGGTGCTTTTCTTTAGGTTGGCACGTAAAAAAAAAATTTACTTTGATCCGAATCACGTACTGCCTGCCGTCTCCTATCATACGCGCGACGAAGAGGGCAGCAGACAATGTGTAGCAACAGCGAGGGAGCACCACCGCTGTTCAATGCCGCAGTTGCTGCCGCTATCCCCGTCGAGGCGCCCACGTTCCCGAGAAAGCTCGCTCTCGAATTGAGTTTGGCCATTAGTGACAACAGAGGCGTCGATCGGCGGCGGCGGCGACGGCGACGCCAAAAAAAAAGAACGTTGGCTGCGACGTGTCGGAAGCGCGGGGCAGGCCAAATGCGATTGTGAACAACGCAAGCTCGGCTCCGAGGCTCTCATCGTGTGAGCCATCGGCTCGCTTGAAGTGGTATGTTGCCCCCCCCCCCCAACCCCCGGCCCTTCCCCCTTCTCACTTTCTCTCTCAACCTCTCTCAGTGCCTCTTTCTTTTTTCTCTTGGTTCCATACTTCGTTTCACCTGACGAAGGACAGCAGCGAACGACACGAGCCATCTCAGCCAGTCCATTGTGTTTTATGTGCACGCAATATCTTGCGCATGCCGCGCGTGAATGCTTATTCGTGCAGTGTGCATTAACCCCCACACCTGAGGCTTTCAGTGTGCAGTTTCCATCAATGTAAAAAAACCATGGTGCAGTTTGAAGCGGCTGTGTGGGACTCGCTTCGGGTCGACCCACAATCCTTGACATGAGAAAGTCAATGAACATATGTTCTCCTGTCTTTCTGAAAATAAAGTTTCTCTGGCTAACGTGTGCTCGGCATCGCCACATAAACTGCCTCGGCGAATGGTAAGGTTGTGCGAATATTCGAAATTTCGAATAGTAGTTTCGAATACTACACTATTCGATATTCGCTTCGAGAGGAACTGCACTATTCACATTTTTCGAGTTGTTGATTGCGGCGTGTTAGCCCCGTTGAACGCGCTTCTTACCGAGCACCGGTGCACTGCGGAGAAGCAATACCCGCGGAAGCGCGCTCCACGGGTGTTGCTTCTCTGCATTACACCGGTGCTCAGTAAGAAGCGCACTCAACGCGGTAACCTGCCGCGATAGACACTTGGGAATGGCGTGGACGCTTATACAGCCTAAAACTTGGTCTGCCTGACCAGGCGACGACGCTAACGAGTCTACCAGCTATAGATAAGAAATTTAGCCAGTGCAGTACAACCTGCCGCCTGGGGTCTTTTAACGTGCATCACGCAGTAGTGATACACGACTGCACGCCGGTACGATGCTCATCCAGATCGAAACGGGCAGGGGTGGGAATTTGAACCCAGGATCCCTGGATTCTGCAGCGCGAGCTTTCGCTCCACCTGCTCCGAGCTGGTGTGCGCTAAGCCGCTAGCCCACTCGGCCACCGATTTCCCCCTGAAAAACATTTGGAAACATATATGAATATTGCAATTGCGTGCTTGGAAGAAAGCATACTGTCACGTTCTATACTCTGTTTCACCTTATGATGTACCGCAGGAAAGGCTACAAGCGCGAGCTCCTTGCTCTAGGGCACATCTCGGCGGCTCAAGCTCTCGTGCCGAGCAGCTCCCAACGCTATGAGCTCGCGCTTCTAGCCTTCTCTGCGGTACAACATAAGGTAAAACGAAGTATAGTGACGATTATTACGGGTGGAAGAAAAGAAAAAGAGGAAGGGAACGAGCGTGTTCCAGAGAACGGCGAGCGCGAGAACGGCGGTAAAAGCCATGGGGTCAGGCCGCGACGCACGGTGACGACCAGAGCTCGGAGGGAGGACCAGCCACTACGGTCGGCGACGCCTGCTACGAACAACTCCAGGGGGAGTACGAGACACCGGCTTCTGCATCACCATACCAAGCGGCGACGCTCCGCAAGACACCGAGGGGAAAGACTTGAACTTAAGGCAAGGACGGTAGCGGGAACGGGCTATGAGTGTGTTGACGTCACTTTAACTTCCTTCAGTGTTTTGCTTTTTCTTATTGCTAATTCTTTTCCCATTGTTTCACTTCTGACACGTTTCTATCTTCCTTCTTGTAAATATATCATTTGTTCTTTTGATCCTCTCATGGATGTCGTTTCTCTCTTTTCTCGGCTGACGATGACACATACATTCAAAGCGAGATACGGCAACCCGTGCCGGCTGTATTTGAAAATAAATAGAAACTTTGTGACTGTGTATATTTATATTGTAGTAAACGTTTCGCAATTAACTGACGGTTATGCAAGAGTATACTATATTAGGCAGAGATGCCCTTACAACCTGCGTTCATCATGCGCGATTCTTTCTTTTTTTAACTGGAGATTAAAGAAATAATATTTTATATAACAAAATTTGTAAATTCACTCAAATGGGTATTGTTGGCCATCTCTATAGGATTCATTTTATATCAGATCCGTCGTTTACTTGCCATCCCATTACATCAGACCTTCTGAGGTCACAGTTCGTAAATATAGATAGACTAGACTAGCTTAAAAATGAACAAGTAGAACAACCTTCACGAGTTTAGCTGGGTTTTCGACTAAGTATGATGCAATGCAAGTGAAAGACATGGAAAAACTATTCGATATGCAAATCGAAAATATTCGGCCGAAACCACTTTTCGCTTCGAATTCGCTTCGAACTCGAAATACACTGTTCGCACAGGACTAGCGAATTGGTTTCTGATATTGTAGGAAACTGTCCCTGCAGGGTCAATGAATAAATCCAGCGCTGCGACCAACGTACCCAGTGACTATTGGCTACATGAGATGTTTCGGTGCCTCTTATGGTTCCTATCTGTGACGTCATGACTATAGGATTTTCGATTGCCAGTGACAGTTTCAACGGTGTTTGTACGGAGCACGGTCGGAAAGCTTGGAGTAATCGCGTCCCTAAACCAACACCGTCAAAGTAAAGAAGCCTGACATTTCTCTTATCTACGTTAATGAAACTTAATCCACTCAAGTGAGCCTCTGGCCAATCATGAGAGCTCGACCACAGCGACGCTTTTTGGTCGACGTGTCGCTGCGTTCCCATCTTCCGAAGATCACGTGACACACAGATGCCATTGGATTGGCTGGGATGACTCGTATGCGGAAAGCGAGTCGTCTGCTTCTTGCGCAGGAGTTCCGGTGACGTCAGAAACGCGCCGAGCTCTGATTGTCTCAGATGGAAGGATAGTGGGTAGACCTCAAAGCAAGCTGCCTTGAGGAATCTACCCACTATTCTTCATTATAGAACCAATCAGCGTTCGGCGTTCTGACGTCACCAAAGCCCCTAGAAAAGAAGCAGACGAATTTGCGCTCCGCTTAGCGCCGGTGGCGGTCCACCGTTAGAGGAAGCGAAGTTACAACAGCGAGTGCGCACACGAGGACGCTCCGGATTTAGTCGCTGCAGCTTCTCCGTGGCACCCACTTTGTCGTCGCCCCTTGTTGCCCTTGCGAGCTCTTTCTTATTTTAACGCGCCTCGCTACCGGAATGCACTCTTCTTTGCCCCCCGCGTCTCGCGGTGTTCGGATCGAATGGATGTCGGTTCGTTTGTTTGTTGTTTTACGTTGGCGCCCGCGACGTCTTGTTTCGGCGCTGCCTCCATTCTTTACGCTGTGATCGCGATAGAGAGCCGACAACCGGCGCCCTTGGTTTCTTAAGGCTATTTGTGTACGACTTACTTTCCTTTTCTTGTTTTTCTCCCCGAGAGTTTAACTGGCTTTCTTGCGGTGTGGTGCCTGGACCGCTATGAATAATGCGCTTACCGCGTCCTAAATAAAAAAAAAAAATTAAAAATTTTGCTTGGTGAAGTTATGAAAGGGCCGCGCAACGTTGGACCATGTTTCTGGCCGGCCACCGTCATGGCGGTGTATACAAAAGCGGTGGTGGATTCGGCTGAGGACTGTTCCTCTGCGGGTCGTTTTCCAGCTTCTAAAGCCCGCGGAAGCTTCAGCATGCCAAAATATGGAACTTAGCGAGAGCCCAGATTGTAGAGAGGAACAATCTCTAAACCATGATAGGGAGCGTTTGCAATTTAAGGGCAGACGCCTCCTCCTGCGTAGTTTGGTCGCAAGCGCGCATGCGCTCATGTTTCGCCTGGCGAGGAGGAGAGCGGGCGGAAAGGCGGATACGTTTGAAGACACGATCGGCGCTTTTCTTGCACCTCCTTTTGCAGCTCGTATTGCAAATGCGGTCCCATAAACCACGTGATTCCGATTGAAGAGTTCTCCGTAATTACGCGTTCACTCCTACTTATTTTTTGCCGGGACCGCTATTGGTGAGGAGGTCAAACTATAGGGGGCGCAGTTTCATTATCTTCATCATCACCACAAACAATCGCTGTGCGGCAAACAACTCCGACGCCAACACTCGCCAGCGTTTACGCCGCATCGTTTCCGCTCTCGTTGCATATTTGCTTGTAGCGGTATGGTGCGCACTTGCTGCGTAGTGCAGTGCTCGAAGCGTGCTTTTGAATCGGGTCTATGCAGCGCGGAGGACCGCAGCACGTACGCGACGATGCGGACACTGTCCGCCGTCGGCTCTGGTGCAACGCTGCACTCGATGACATGTATACACAATTCAGTACATACTCTCCTCCAACGAGACACCGCTTGCTTTCGCCGATGTCGTCCACGATTGTCGAAAAGACAGGGTGACTGAAAAGTGATGTGCGTGTTTTGTGAACCATTAAACAATACAGGGACGCCTCGCCGGCCACGTATGGTCCAGCGCGCGGGGCCGACACGAAGTGGTTGGCCCGGTTCGCATGTATTTCCAGAGAATTGGGCGGACGGGGGGGTCAACATATCAAATGTTCGAGAACCTCTCTCAAGCCCTGCCCCCCCCCCCCCCCCCCCCCTTCCCGCCCTACATTTTTACACATGCACAATTCAAGAGGAGTGCAAGACGTGCGCCCTCCTCCCATCCCCCCCCCCCCCTCCTCTAAATCAGCCACTACCACGCATGCGCTTGTTTTGCGTTCCAAGAAGGTTTCGATGATATTGAGCGCAAGAGGGGACTAGATTACTATTATTTTGGATGCGAGACAAGAATGCGGAGCGCCAGTTCGTCTGCTTCATGCAGAGGAGTTGCGATGATGTCAGAACGCCGAGCTCTTATTGGCTGATTGAAAAAAAAAAAAAAAATAGTGGGTAGACCTCGAGGCTTCTAGCATTGAGGTCTACCCCCTGTCCTTTCAATCAAAGCCTATCAGTGCTTGGCGCCATTCTGACGTCACCGCAACCCCTGCGCAAGAAGCAGACGACTTGCTCTCCACATATAGTGTTACATATATCTTTCACGAGTTTTTTATGGGAGCGAATGCACTAATGACTGCGGTTGAAGGGTTTGTTTGCCACACAGCATTAGTTCTCGAGGTGGCAACTATCGTCACACCTCGATCTCCTCCCCAATAGGGTAGCCACAACGTGATGCGCCGGCTTCTGTGACGTCATTTCCTGCCATTCCGGGGACCCATTTTGACGAATGGGCGGGATTAAGCTTTATTCGAGATAACCCCACCTCTAAAAGATAATGCCTGCCCACGACGTCATCGTTGGTGGACGCCCGTCCCGCCTCCAAGTGGCAAACACGCTAAAGCTCGCCCAGGGTCGCCGCCTGCTGAGACGCCGGCGCGCTGGCGGCGACGTTGACGAAAGCTACACGGAGCGCAAGTTCGTCTGCTTCTTTTGCAGGGGGTTGTGGTGACGTCAGAAAGACGCCGAGTTCTGATTGAATCTGAATGAAGGATAGTGGATATAGACCTCAAAGCAGCTTGCTTTGAGGTCTACCCTCTATCCTTCTAGTCGAAGCCAGTCAAAGCTCGGCGTCTTTCTGACGTCACCACAACCCCTGCAAAAGAAGCAGACGAACTTGCGCTTCGTATAGGCGGAGCTGCGTCGATCCACTAGTGAAGACGTTCGGGGGGTAAAGGACCAGGCTTGGTACCGTCCAGGTGGTGTTGGATAGGACGCTAAACGCAGCAGTCGAAGACGTCTTCCATGCAACGTATACTTGGGGCACCCGAGCGATCTGTCATTTCCACTACACTTCGGCCAACGTTACTAGATTACGTAAGTTGGGGAACTTCTACGGAAGGGGTACCCCCCCCCCCCCTCACTCCCTTCAGTCCGCCTCCCATCATTTCAAGCGCCATCTATAGATTTTCGTTTCAAAACTTTGTGTTCCCCAGGGTATACGGTGAAACGATGCATGTAGACGTTGTGCTTCGAAACATATGCGCATTCTATAGAGTGCACTGGAGTTACCATGGCAGCCGCCTCCCGGACATGATGGCGCGTCGAACGACGGTAGGCGAACCTTGGGGGAGAGGGAAGGTGTATAGTTCTCGTGCAGGAAGTGTCTACGGGCAGTTATGTAACTGAATTAAAACCGCGATTCACGTGGTGCGATGTATACTTGCGATTGCGAATTTGCGGAGTCGCTCGTGCGGCAAGAAAGGCGCAGAGGAAGCTGCTGCGCCCGACGTCGTATAGCTGCGAAATCGCGAGCAAAATTGCACCACGTGAATCGGGCCGAAATCGTTGTTTCTGGCTTACGTTGATGACGTCGGGTCAAGATATACGGTTCCAGTTCTCCGAAAGTGGAATTTACCCTTCCAGTCTAAACTTCGGCTTCTCCTTACAGGATTTGGGGTTTTCGGAATGTTTCCAAGTTTAAGAAACCATAATGGATTTTTCCGTGCGGCGAGTGCGCGACTATAACGTATACCCCAAAAAGAGCTCTCGTGCGCAATTCGTTGCTCCTGCATAGCACCCGCACGAGCATACACGCATAACTTGAAAAGCAAATCGGGGTTTGACACGACTTGCCCGCGACTGCGCCGAGAGGGGAAAGTGAGGGCAGGCCCGGCAGGGTAGAGAAGGGGGGGGGGGGGGGGGAGAGAACGGTTGGCGGTGTGCAACCGAACTCGTGTGTAATGTATGCAAACCACCCGTCTCGTGCATAACACAAGAGCCACCCTCGTGGCCCGAACAGAACGCAGAAAACCCGTAGCCGGGGTCGGGTGCACGCGCGCGCATACTTGAAGCGGAGTCGTTTCAATAAAAATGGGGGAGCTCGGTTGCCTCGCAGCTCCCTGAGCCCCCTCCAACTTCACTGCGCCTATATTTTCGGAGGCCTGAACACTTCGTGTTATGTGCAGGGTGTCCCCGAAAAAAAAAAAGTATTATTTTTTTGTTGTAAAATGAAATTATGCGTTGACCTAAGCTCAGTCTCTCCACTCAAAATGTAGCGCAATAGCGGTCCAAATCATATGCCAAATTTTCAGAACAAATAGTTATGTTATTAAAAACGTTGCGAGTGATTTTCTAAAATTTTAAATGTGAAGATGGTGGCCGACGAAGCCGGCGAATATACATGGAGCCGAATGACATCAATTACCGGCAAAATGACCCATCTTCCTATTAAAACTTAAAAAAAAAAAAGATCCTTGATGATAATTTTTGAATAAGATTTAGTTGTAAAACTTTGGCATCTGGTTTGGGTGGCTAGTGCTACATTTGGGTGGAGACTGGGACTTTTGCAATGCGTGGTTTGCGGTGAAAAAAAAAAAAAACCCTGTCTTCTCATTGAATCGGTGGATACGTTTTATACGCATTATAATCGCCGAGACATTTTAAAGCGACAGCTTTCAGGAGCTCGTGTCACAGAAGAGCCGGCGTCGGTGGCGTTACGAGAAAAGCGGGCGTCGGTGGCGTGCCGCGAAAATCCTGGTTGGTCGATAGGGTCATGCCGTTGCAGCCACATGACCGAACGCGGGAATTTCAAACAACCCACAACGCTCACGTAAAACGTGACGTGACGCGTGGAATGAAAGTGATTAAAACATGACATGTAACGCGATTTAAAAGTCGCCGCATGAATCAAATGACTTCACTTTATAGGATAATTCATTTGCCTTAAAGTAAAAATTCGAAGAATTTTAGAGGGAGGCGGGATTCGAACCCACCACCCTTCGATTGCGTGCCAGACACGCTACTGACTACACGCTTGCATGTTCCACACTTTTTTCTTTGTTGCAAAGTCGAACCTTAAGCGTTTCACTGTAATTTTAGAGGTCAACCTGTGACGCTAGGCGGGCAGGCAATAAGACAGTATAGTGCCCACGCAACCCGACAACAAGCTTTACTGTACTCGTTTTATTTTAAGCTATCTCACTTAGACCTCACTTTATCACGAGCCTTCTTTCCTTTTTTTTTTTTCTTTTTATGCTCCATGCGCGATTGCAGGTGCCGCGCACCGTGTGCCGTATTCACGTCTGCAAGTGCACCATGCACTGGGCGTCACCGTCCTGCACCTTGTGTGTGTGACCTTGTGTTTATAACGGGCGGTAGCTTACGCCATCTAGCCTGAAGCCTCGCAAGGACTGCCCAAGGTTGCCAGACTGGAGTCCCAACAAAGCATTTTTCACCTACAGTGGCTATTGATTAGCTTTTGAAGCGCGGCTGCTTGCAAATGTGTTATTTTTAATGCTCAGCGTGTGTCGCTCAAGGAAGAAGCACAATAACTGAGCGGCGTAAACAAGTTACATTTCCCGCATAGATGTGTATACTTTACGGCGGCATGTTTGTTGCGTTGAAGACGGATCCATCTTAAAATGTCCTTATATCGCACCTTTTCTATGACATAGGGCCCCGCAATTGACCTAAAAAATTCCACTTTTGATTGCAATCAGAAATGGGCATTAATTATTTCAAATACAAGTATTTGAAATGCGTATTTAGTATTTTTCAATTCATTACAAATCGGGAAATGTATTTATCAACTGTATTTAAATTCTTAGAATTGAGTATTTCAAGTACATGTATTTCAAATACAGCCCCAAATACAATTTTCGGCACTGTTCCTCGCAATCAAACGTGACTGAGCACACTCTTTGCGAAGGGAGCCATATGCAAAGGGCATGAAATCCGCTGCGCTTTGCGCAGAACATCGAAGAAAAAAGGAAGAGTACAAGAAGGAATGAATAGGATGACTACAATTATTGCCTTTTTGATTGGGCGATTTATTTTTTAAACACGTCGAATTAACGACATGTCCGAAAAGGCTTTGATGCATCAACTCAGTCTTTACAATACATCTTACACTGAATACATTGTTTTTGGTTGTGTTGTATCCGCCTATAACGTTATGACAAACAGATTTTATAATTAGGGCAACAACATTCTTTCTAAGCAATTGATTCTCAGTATAAACTCCCCTCTTTATTTGGGCATGGTGTTTTTACTTGGGTTAAATTTAAAGTATATAAGATTTCAGTCTTTGAGAACAAAATGTATTTGAAAAAGTGTTCGAAGATTATCAAATATACGCTAGTTGTGTTCGTTTCTTGTATTGAAATACTTTTCTAAAAAGCGCAATTAAATTTGTAATTAAATAAATCTTTGTTTCGGCAATTTTGTATCTGAATTTGTATAATGTTTCTTTCTTTTTGTTGTATTTTGACCACCTTTGGTTGCAATATTTTATTTAAAGTATTCTGACGCAGTTAAATTGCGGGCAGAGAAAGTGTATGTCGGTTCGGCCGGAATCTCTCTGAAATAAAAATAAATTAAATCCCTCGCAATTGCTTTAATACTTTGTCACTCGTCAATTTTAGGCACTCTCTACTCATTGCTCTTAATAGCTATGATAGTTTTAATAAATCTGTGTGACGCTGTTTATTCTTCTTGAGCCGAATGTTGAGCTATATCACCTTTTTGTTAAAGTGCCTAGACCAAACCTTAGAGCAAAAATATCAATATACAATATCACATATCAATCTTTACGAAAAATTGAATGAAATTGACCTTTTTCCAGTAAGCTTCAGGGCGTGAGCACACCCTCTCCCCAGGCCTTACTTCTCGCTGTCTCCATTTTCGCAGGGCACCATCCCGCACGACCAACATTGTCAGCGCCATTTCCGCGTATTTGGTCTTTTCTGACGATTCTTTTTCTGGGTATCGGTAGCACGAGGCATGAAAAGCGATGAAAACCAATACGACGGCACAATGTCAATGGGTTTTCGACAAACAGAGTCCTGTTCGGCTGCAATTCATTTGTAGTTCGCGGACAAACCGCCACACGGCGCTCGTTACTCGAAAAGGGCCCCTTATACTGCATTGGTCTTTCATTTCTTGGTTTCTTGGTTTCTAGTCTCTTGGTGGTTTCTATTATAATTTGCAACACAGTTCAATGCCACCAGAAATTTTGGTGTCAGCCTAAGTTAAGTATATACAGTCACGAGTTGTAGTACACAGATGACGATGCCTCAGTTACTGCATTCTACGAGTATATATGTCCTTCCATCAACGAAGGTTTTACTGAAATAAGTACTTTGCTAAGCGCAGTTTGATTGTCAACTTCGAAAAACCCACGAAATAACGCGCTCAAAAAATCTTCACAGCTGACAAGAAAGACATATTCAATAGGCATAAGCTGGAGAAGTTCAGCATATTCTTGGAAGATCCGAGAGAAGTTGGAACAGAAAGTTTGACGGAAGTTCCCAAAATCCCTGACAGGATTGCAACCGTCTCTTCCGAGGCCTGATATAGTTTTAACCTCTCTGTAAGTTGCTGGGCAAAAATAAGCAAAATATTATCAAACATGTATTTAAACACAAATTCAAAATACTTGAACAAAAATGTACAGAGCGCGACACTGTTAGCGCGAACAAGCGATCGCCGGTTTTTCCAGTTTTTCTCTTTGAAACCAAGGGATGTCATCCAAGTTATTATTGTTACGGAAAGAGCTCATTTAGTTTTATAATGTAAGCGATAAAATTTCGTGCTCGCTAGTACTATTTAGAAGTAAAATGCTAAAATTCGCCGATGTCGTGTTCGCGCTAACAGTGTCGCGATGTGTACTTACATGCAAATTTAATTACACCTTTAAAAAAAGTATTGAACTACAAAATGCATATATTACGAGCGTGTTCCACCATGATGAAATACTTCTTCAAATACATTTTGTTCTGAAAGACTGACATTTCAGACTTAAATTTAATCCGTAAAAAAGACCACGTACCAATCAAGAGTGGCGTTGATATAAATTAAGAATCAAGTGATTAAAAAGAATGTTGCAGCTTTAAAGATAAATTTTAGTTGTCCCCCCCCCCCCCCCCCCCTCCTGGCTACGTGCCTGAATTGTACTCATCTTAAATGATCGTTCAACTCTTCATTTGATTTTTAGAGCGCGGCTCTTAGGCGCCCGTTTCCGGCTTAAGCGGCCTCGCCGTCGCAGTCGACGTAACCGCGTGTTGCATTATGGGACGTGTCCCCTAATAACGTAACACATGACATCACGTGTGACGTCACGAGGGCAAAACTTTTCCGCTAAATTTGGCGGGAGATTTTTCAGCGAAGTTTTCCGCTGAGTTTAGCAGGGAAATTTTCTCACTAAAGTCCCCCTCCCCTCCCCCCCCCCCCCTCCCCCGCTCCCTATTCACCGGACCTCGCCCCGCGTGACTTTCTTCTATTCGCCCGTATAAAAAAGGTCCTGAAGGGAAGACGCTTTTTTAATATCGAAGGTCCTTCAAATCAAACATTGCAAAGAACGAGAAATAATTCCGAAGCGCTTGGGGAAAAAATTCGCACCATGCCGCTCGAACTTTAGCAGACGACGCCGGCCGGCAAATTGACTCGGAAAGGGTGTCACTAAGCGCTGCTAGCGGCGGAATCGGGAACTACCAACGCCCCTCCAGAAATTCATTCCGGTTACTTTTAGGTCTCCCTTCGAATAATAAAGCCTACATCGATACTTATTTTTTTGGCAGTGGAGTTTGGAATTTCTTGACGCGCGCAGAGGGTCATGCAATTGCCTCATCGGCTTTGTAACCGTACAGTTACCAAGCCGACATGAGCGTGTCTGAAATCTCGACGTTATATCAATTGCCGCAATTTTGCTTCAAGCACTTCGACGATGGGAAAGAGAAATAGAAAGAAATAGAAGAAGTGCTAGATAACAAATGGAAATAAAAAAGAGGAGAATAGGCAGAAATGGGGAAAGGGAATTTTTCATATGTCGTCATTGGTGCCCCCCCCCCCCCCCCCTTCCCGTCTCTCTCGGGTTTCCGCTTTCAATAACAGTAGCGAAATTCCGAGGACCCAGACACTTGGCTCGAGGTTCAGTCAGCTGGGGACTCATTAAAATGCGGCGATCCGCGCACGATTTGGAATAAGGTCACCATCACCGCTCCCGTGCGTACGAGATGTCGCAGTATATATATATATATATAGATATATATATAGAGAGAGAGAGAGAGAGAGAAAGAGAGAGAGAGAGAGAAAGAGAGAGAGAGCATGCGCTTTTAGCGTATACACACGAGGCGATGCGATATCGAATGTGCGAACACGCTCGGTCTGCAATTTGATGCGCCTTCTATAACCACAGCAAAAAGTTTTTTTTTAGTTTGTGCAGGCATGTGTTTTTTTTTTTTTTGTTTTTTGTTTTGCGTGAAGCTGCGGGAATGATTACTTCAGTTAAAATATGTGAAAGTGCACATATTCTTATAACCTCGTGTCTTTTGTTGTAGTTATTCTTCAATTGATTTGCATTTTATACGTTCTCTTATAATTAAAACATACTATTTTTTTACTCATATATATTACGTGTACATTAAATAACTGTACAATGCAACCTTCAGAAGAAAGAAAAAGATAGTTTGAAACATGTTGCCCATTTAATAGCCTATAATTTATGAGTTCAAATCACACGTTTGTTCAGGATGACTCTCTTCGTGAGCCTGTACAGACTCTACAACAAAAACAGATGCGAAACGAAAACATTTTTCAAGGTCGCACTAGAACCGGCTACAAAACTCCCACTCACAAAACACCTAAATGCGGTCGTACAATTCATGAAGCCTATGAAAACAGTGCCTTGCTGATTCAGCAAAACATAAGATACAAAAAAAAATTACATCGGTCGCCCTTATCCCACCGACAGCAGTGTCTTGTTAACCGGACGGAGCATAAAAAATCAAGATGATTTAACTCACGATTTTAACCGTGATTTAAATCAGACCAGTTTTACTACGATGATATAAGTCAAAAACCTTTCCCGCAAAAACAATCCCCGAAAATGGTTTTTCTTTACCGGTTGTCTATCATTTGACGCTTTCTATCTGTATTGGTTTTGTATACTAAAAACCCAAGAATCGTCAAGTATGAAATGCTTATGAGGCTGAACACGAAAAAACAAAAAAAAAATTCTCTTACGAAAAAAAACAAAAAAATCGGAGCATTGATTTTTTTTTTTTTTCTATACCCTCCATTCTATTCGCCAGTTACGTAACACCTTATATCAACAGCAACTAGAGTCAAGGCGGGAGCGCATCTTCCCGTGACGTCACGGTAATATATCGTCGTAAAAACAACTATTTATTGATACAAACACGTTTTATTATCCATAGAGTAGTTTAGAAATAACAGATGGTCTAGTAAACAAACATTGTTGCACGGAAAGCGATAGGACGCCGCAAAACAGCTCCAGCATGTAAGCATTGCGAGTGGATTTCCATTTGTATACCTACGAATTTTTATTAACGCAGCCACACTTTATTCGCTAGAATTATCGTTACACACAGCAGTTAAGCTAGAAAGGTGTGCACGGATAAATTATGAGGACACAGAAACATTATGACACAGTGGAAGTGCAATATACGCGTACAACGATGCCTCGGGAAAAATGGGTTTGCTTTGGCAAACCCTTCCTTAGTAATCATAAATATTGCTCGGAAAAACAGATGTTGTATGAACGATAATTTTCATAAAGTGGCACGACACCGATATGATGCGACATGGCAAAACAGTTCTATAGTAGCAAATGCATACAGAACCAAACGCTCACGGGAAGTATTGCCTACAAAAGAAATAGCGTGTGAATGAGGAATTTTTTTTTTCAAGATAAAACAGCATGAAGTTACTTTATTGGTGAGAAGAGACATGACGGCGAATAAAAACTGGGAAATATTGTTATTTAAAGAGTTGGTATCTACCTCAATCGTCCATGTTTATTCTTAATCAATCGAGGTCAATTCAGTGAATCAAGTTCATCGCGGCTTTACTACTCAGACACCTATGAACGCTCCATATTTTTATCACTTACCGAACAGCAACATATCATATTTTGTAGTCCAATGGCTAGCTTGCACCGCGACCGCCATACATCAACAGAACAGCACAACCTTCCTGAGCGAGTAGCTCCGCGACGGAGGTCTTGGTAAAGATGGAGTTGGAAGCCGACAGCTTGTTACGCAGCCGAAGGCGTCGTCGTCGTGCATGTGCTGCTGACTTTTATGCATATTCTTTCCTTCCGCAGCGTCTCGATGTTCTTCGTCGACATTCGAATCTCACTAACACACGAAATAACACTAAGAAAGGAACGACTGAATACCTCGAGTCGACAAGTCGACACCCATGCGGTTTCAACTTTCGAGCTTACAATAGGCCTTCTGCGTTGCCCAGGGGGCGCTGCGAAAAGGGACTCGTTAGGACTTGTTTTGGTATAGTATACAAACTTCAGCATCTCAAGCTGTCACCGGTGTAGAAGCGTGCCTGCTCTGGTGTGGAACGCGATCACGGGGAAAATACATAGAAAGAACAAAAAATCTAACGTCGTCGAAGCGCAGGTCAAAGCTATGCGGAGGGCAAGTTCGTCTGCTTCTTGCGCAGGGGGTAGCGGTGACGTCAGAACGCCGATCCCTGTTTGGCTGATCGCGACCCCCCTATCTGAGCGTCGTCTGCTCCTTTGCAACGTCGTCTGCTCGCAACGTCGTCTGCGTCTGTCTTACCTTTCCTGCGACTTTCGGAAGTGCAGAGGCCAGCTTCACGAAACGATCTTAAGCCAAAAGAGTGCGTAAGACAAAACGTGAGAACAAATTCGTATTCACGAAACGAAATTATCGTAAGTTTTGCTCAGGTTACGACGGAATCCTACGACGATCAACTCAGCATGGCCGACAGCGTCGCTCAGTTACTTGGTCGCGAGGATCAACGGACGTTTATTTTTGTACGTGCTCTTTTCACGCGTCCCGACTGCAAGCAGCAAGAAAAAAAAAGTAAAAAGTACTTGAAATAAACCACGACGAACAAGAACGCTGGATCCACAAACACCCGGGAAATGCTCCAACGGCCACGATTCCACCGACCCCGAGTAAGCGAGCTCGGCAAATAGGCCTAGCAGGCACAGCGGTGCTCCGACGGTCCTTGGCCAAGACCGTCTGCCCACGACCGGCTGGCGTGCTGAATAGAATATGCCCGCGCGACCCTTGTGAACCCTTCAATCTCTTCCTCTTGTCATGTCCTTGTTTTCCGAGGCAGCGGTGACTCTCGCCGGTGAAAAAGCGGTGAATCTCCGACAGACGCAGGAAAGGTAAAGCAGCCATCGCTTTGACTAGCAGACGTAAAGCAGACGATGTTAACTGCGCCGACCCGCCGACGCCGTTAAAGAGTGAGGAGTCTCGCCGCACACGAAAGGAGGGAAAAAGTATTTGGGAGGGAACTTGCGGACACTAACACGCTCACTCTCGGTTCCAAACAAACCTCGGCACCTCGGGCAGGGGCGGATTTAGGGGGGGGGGGGGGGGGGGGCGACCGCCCCCCCTGAGCTCCCCAAGGTCAACTTTTTTTAAATAAAATCCTTGATATACACCAGCCAGAAGTTTAGTTTTTGGCGACATAGCAAATATTTGGTCAACAAAATAGACCTGGGCAACGTTTGGACCGTGTCATATCTCAGCAGACTCCCGACTCCCCCCCCCCCCGAAGGCCTACCGCCCCCCCCAGGCCTGACCCATAAATCCGCCCCTGACCTCGGGACACCTCGCCAGTGAGTCCTTTGACTTATCTCCTTGATACGCGTCTGCTAGTTGTTAAAAACAACGTACCGCTCGATTTATTTCGTCTGCCCTCTCTGAAAGGCGAAGTCGAGCTCGCTCGTAAAGACCTGCACTTCCGAAAGTCGCAGGAAAGGTAAGACAGACACAGACGACGTTGCGAGCAGACGACGTTGCAAAGGAGCAGACGGTCGCGATCAGCCATCAGGGCTCGGCGTTCTGACGTCACCGCTACTTCCTTTCTCATGCGCAGAAGACGAAAATGACCCCACTTGCGAGGCGTATACAAGACGCTAAGACCGGGTGCCAATTAGAGACGCCGTTTCACGCGTTCCAAAAAAATAAAGGGGGGGGGGGGGGGGAATATGCGCCGGGACGCCAGATGTTTCGACGTCAGCACCCACAAATAAGAAACGCGGTGGTGGCATGAATTTGGCAGTTTCGATTGTCTTGCGGCGTGGAATCTAGCTGATTTTGGACGTCGAAAGATGTTTTTGCGTTCTTCGATAAATGCTCGGCGAAGGTGCCCCCTAAGTAGTGCAATGTCAGGTGAGCTTGTATACCCAAAATGAGGGTGCCACAGTTTGTTCAAAGCTTCAGCCAACGTTACTAGAATACTCAGTCGAGAAACTGCCATAGGAGCCTGCTTCGGAAAAGTTGCTCCGATCCGTATACTCGAGAACCGAACTAATGGCGATCGCAACGCCGCCATTTCTACCGCAGCGGACACTCCGGCAACTGCACGGCTGCACGTATTCGTCCAGGCTCGAGTCGCGCAAGGGCATGTAGAGCCATCTCGCAGGGCTATCTCGCAGTATATATTATATAAAGCAACTTTCATGTTTTGACCCGTCGCTAAAGGGTGGCGCTGTTATCGTATTTAGTTTGGTCTCGGTGGACGCCAGGGGTCTAGGTTTCGACGGTTAGTAACGTTAGCTTTAGCTCGGGAGGTATATGGCGGAGGCATCCGGCGGTCGGCCTCTGGGTCATGGTGGTCGTTTCGTTTCCCTCGTTGAAGTAAATATACAAACTTGCAATCCCAACCTCAGAAATAAATTAAGGGTAAAGCATGTTTTTTTTTTTTTATTATTATAGAAATGCAAACTTGTAAAAACGGGTAAACTTAAAATTATGTTTAGCAACCATGCTGAATACGGCACTACGACTACCGCGGCGTTCGAACAGCCAACGATAGCCAACAGTCCTGAAAGAAGGAAGAGCAGAAAAGTATAAAAAAACCGAAGTTGAGGCGCCTAAAGAGAAGCCCAACTTCCAGGATCGCCTCCTGCTTCTGACGTTGGTGACGTCATGCTTCCAAGCGCCACGGCCTATATGCGCCGAGAAACTGAAGGGGACGAAGAGACGACAGGTATTTTCTCTGGCTACAGTGATTTAAATCGAAACAATTTGATTTAAATAAAACAATCTGATTTATTTCACTTTAATTAAAAATCACGATTTTTTTTCACTTTTTCCACAACTTCCCGGATGGAGTGAGTACCATAAAAAAAGTGTATGAACCCGTACGAAGTCAACTTCATTCTTCATTCGACGTATACAAGGATGCCAGCTGTTCTGTCCGTATACCCTCTTGCCTACATACATCGTATGTATCACGCCCGTCAAAATGCGTAGCTTCTATTCAGTCAGCCGCAAAAAGTGTCCCTCTTGTTCGGTGTCCTCCATAAACTCCTTAAAATCCCATTAAACTCGTACAGCCGCCATCCCCACTCCAACGCAACCACAACCCAATGCTAGCACGCTTCTCCATATCAAAACATTTTTTTTTTTTTTTTAAAAAGCCGCCTTCTCCCCCAAACAACCTATCCTTACATAAACTTCTGGAACCCACTTCAGGAGAGTACATACGTATAGTGGAGTCATAGAACCACGAAAAAGGCACCCTCGTTCCCATTGTAATTCGTCAGCTGTCCCCTTCTTATAATAGTGTGCCTTTATAAATATGCTATATATATATATATATATAGTGAGAACTAAATATATATATATAGTTAGAACTATCTATCTACCTAACAATACCTTTATGTATGTTGTATGCCCCTCTCGTATTAGAGTGTCTATAAGCGAGCGACGACAGCTCGCAGTTGATCACGCCATGCCGGGATTTGCAGGGTCTTTCATCTTTCCCTTTCCCCGTGTTATTCCATCGCAACAAGGGGCGGGAATGGTTAAGGGGGGAGAGGGTACCGAAATCCGTTGGAGAATGGCTATATGCCGGCGCGTGGGGACCTCGGCCACATAGCTGGGGATGTAATGAACGTCAGATTGGCCACGTAATTCCCGGAGGGGGGAGGGGGGAGTTGGCTGCTCCGGCCGGAGTACCTATTGTGCGTGACAATGGATGCCGTCCCGGCGTGTAATCCTGATCCTGCAGGGACACGGCGTTAATGCGTCTTCATCTCGACTCACCGTGCACACTGGTGCGGCGTATAGGCTGCGCTATGGATCAAGGTTCTTCTCTCACGCACGAATGTGTTTCCGTTCGTTCGAATGCGTTAAGGCCCGTTCAGACTCTCGCGACACTTCGGCGTGCGCCCAATTGTGTTACACAAGGCAGAACACTCGCGCTGGAGACGGGACATTATACTGCATCATCATTGAAGGCCGGTTTCCGTACGCGCTTGCGACGAGAGAAAACAGACTCCAGCACGCTGGCGCCATCTATGCGGCGACCCTGGAACTACATTTCACTTAGAGCTAAGGTTTTTTTTTTTTTTTCCAGATATTTCAGAGATCAAATGCGCGCATACTACCCATAAAAAATAATCGTTCGTATGCACAAAAAAAAAAAAATTTTTCTAAGCTAAAAAAAATTTTTTTTTTCTAAGCTAAAAAAAAATGATGCACGACAAAAATAAATAAAAGGAAATATACGGGACTGTCATGTGCTCCACGGCTACCCGATAGGTGGCCCCAGTGAATTGTCCCGTGAGTAGAGCTGGGCGTCGATTCAAAATCTTAATTTGAATGATCGTCACTCTTTAATCGATTAATTAATCGATTAATCGGTCTCGTTAATTTTCATGCGTAATATTAAAAAAAAAACTTCAGAATTAATATTTGTTTTCTGCTTTTGCATTCGCTAAATATGAGGTAAAGTGCGGAATATGAAATTTTTTATTCTGAATCAACCTTGATGTGCAGTTAAGAACAGTTCAAAGGCACTAACACTCACAAATTATTACTTCAGCTGCATGAAGTAAAGAGGTTCGTCGATATTATCCGGCAAGGCAATCTCTTTTGATCGTTGACGCTATAGTCTCTGCTGCGCTAAACGGACACTAGAGAGGCGCTGAAGTGGCCGGGACAAGTGTAACCTTCTGCACCTTCTCAGGAGTTAAAAATCTTGCCCCTACAGCATATACATAAGGCTGCATTTTGACCTAAGGTTTGCCCTTCATACAGGTGTTCTCGTCCACGTGGTGAAACCATTTACTTTCTACTTAATTTTGGTTCGTTCATATATTACCAATTAACCGGTTCAAAAAATTAATCGCGATTAAAGCATTGATCCCTTAATCGGTAGGTTAATCGAATTGCCCAGCCCTCGTTTTTACCTGTACTTGTCATTGTCTGGTAAACGCGAAACAAGTTGGTTAAGTGTTATTTGGTTCGAATACTGCTCAAATATTTCAAATTCCTTCCGGTAGCGAGATCAAATTGGATTTAATTGCTCAGAATGTTCAAAAGCTGTCATACTCTAGGATTTTGTAGAAAAGCGGTGCAATATTATTTGTAGTGTCCTTCCTATATGAAACAATGAGGTATAACCATCCAGATGTAAGAAATATAAATGTCGAAGTGTCCCATCTTCGTTCCTTCTGACATGTTGCAAGTGGCAATAATTAGTTCATATATAGCAATCAACGTGCCTATTCTACGTGCCTATTCTGCGAGACATTTACGAAAGATGAGCTAAACGCTTTAAAGGGAAGCTGAAGCGGATTTGCATTTGAGGAAACACACTTAATCTTTTTGGCCTCCAAAATCCCAAAGATTGAGCTTTCTTTTTTTTTCTTTTTTTTTTCTCAATTTGGTGAATGGAGGCTGCAGAAAATACTTTTTGAAGTACCGCTGAAGCCCCTCCTTCCTGAAGAGTTACGTCACTAAAGGAGTTTTCGTAATCTCGGCTGTCGCGCATCTTCAGCATCTAACAAAGCTATGCACGCGCATGCATGCACTCCTGCTATTTTCAAAGAAGTCAGAAAAAGACGTCACGACTGGTGTCAGTGCGGGTGAATATACTCATGGCAAGCTTGCAGTTGCACGCGCTGTCCACACGAGCGACACACGCTTGGTGGCCGAAAGATCCTTTTATGACGTAACGACTGGTAGAAGGTTTTTCGAGTTTTCACGCGTTTAGTTACATCTTCGGAAAAAAACGAACGTGATATTCAGATTTACGGGATAAACCTACGCCAAAATCAACCCCATCTCATTTTTTAAAGAATTGTTTCATCTTCTCTTTAGTGAAATTGTGCATACATACGCCATGCCGGTTTTCAAACAACAAATTCCTTTACTCGATTAGCGCATTTCAAAAACTATCGATTAACCTCAAAATATTGACCAACGATAATATGATTACGAAAACTAATACTACATTTGCGAAAAACGAGGGAAAAGGCCTAAATATACAAATTTGCTGTAAATATGCGCTATTAGCACTGCAGGGAGACTTTCATATTTGATTGATGCTAAGCTGATGAACCAGGAAAATATAATATTTGAACTGTTTGGTATTTGCGTTTCACATCACCGAACCTGAAAAGGGTAATTAATGTAATGTTTCAAAGGTCTTGAAATCTTCCATGATCTCATTCACATTCCTTCAAATAAAAAATAAAAAAACTATTTATAATGTTTCTCATAAAAAAAAAAAAGAAACTTACCGTCAGCGTATGTTTACAGATTTGTGTTCAAATGCCAAACTCTATACGAACTACCAATTCCAGGACTCTACACATACTTCGCAATGCCCTTTTCTTTTCATCAGATCAATTAGAACAATTATGTATTCTGCACTGTCATCTCCCAGACTTTATAAACTTATGGAACAGTGACAAATGTTGCAAATAATCAGGTCCCTCATCGTTTGTTTTTAGTTTTTCGTAAATGCAGTCTTTACGGCAAGGAATCTTCAGTATTATCGACTTGATCTTTACTGTGTCAAATACTAACGTAAATAATTACTATAAAAAATTGTATTACCTCCTGTGTGAATAGGCCACATAAAAAGCATCTGCAATATTTGTTGCTTCAGAACTACAAAATCCAGTAAGGAATAAGTTCTGTAGTTGAAGAATCAGAACCTTGTTTAAGTCTGAAACATTCCATAAAGTATTGATCAGGAACGTCGACAAAAGGGCGAAAAAATCAAATGTGACCACTTTATGATCGTCGTTACACTTTGAGGCTTCTCATCATTTTTGTCTTTTCATATGACCAACAAAAGTGGGGTAAAGTTGGAACATTGATGTCCGGATATAAGAGCATCAGGAGGGTTTTGGAAAGCTCTACTTTTTGAACATTGTTGTGTCCATGTTTCCCACATTAAAAACACTGGAATTAAAAATGAAATACCTGATTTTAATCTATGGTGTCCATCTATGTCATTTATGAATAATGATGGGTATACGGTGCCTTTGCACTGGGAGCTTCTCACGTGAACGTTTCATTTCAGCAAGAGCCACTTTCGTGTTGAATAAATCCACGCGATGTAAAGGTACGGAGGTAGAGGTGAGCCTCTTTATAAAGCGCTATCCCGAAAATATAGATATAGCAAAATAAAGATGAAGTGCGCTTGTATTATACTTGAATTACATATTGTATGCACATATATGTATACACTACACTCTATCACATCTCTTACCAGCTATAATTTTGTTTAGATAAATGTATGTCATTGAAGATGTATATTATCACGACTTCTCCAAATTTAATGCTTTCACCCTCATGTAATGCGTGCATGTGACGCGCGCCTTTGAAATAAAAACAAATGGTATTTTAGGTATCGGTAGAATGAAGGTACTGACATTGTGACGACTCTTCTTGAGAGGTCGAGTTGAGAGGTCTGATGGCATGTGCACAGGACAGCACCGATAATGGCAGTGCCAGCAAGCAGCACCGAAGGAAGCAAATCCGCAGAAGACGGGAGGCCCGACTCACCTGTTCTTTGCCGCCGCGGCCCTGTCCCTCTGCCGCCTGTTCTTGAACCAGTTGCCGACCTGGGTGGGCGTCAGACCCGTGGCCTGGGCCAGTTCCCGCTTCTTGGTCGGGTTCGGGTACGGGTCCTGGAGGTACCACTCCCTGAGCAGCGAGCGGGTCCTCTCCTTGAAGCAGTGGGTCTTCTGCTCGCCGTCCCAGATGGTGCGTGGCAACGGGAACTTCTTCCTCACGCGGTACTTGTCCACGGGTCCCAGGGGCCTGCCGCGCAGCTTCTCGGCCTCCTGGTAGTGGGCCTCGAGCCACATGGCCTGCAGCTTGGCGTGCGAACCCCTGGCGAACCGGTGGCCCTCGAGGATCCGGTAGAGTTCGCGAAAGTTGCCCGCGTGGAAGGCGACCAGCGCCCGCGCCCTCAGCACGGCCTCGCTCTTGTTCAGCTCGGCGCAGTTGGGGTGGGCCACGGGCAGCGACCACAGGAACCGGCCCAGCCGCTCGACATCGCCGCTTTCTTCGAGCGTCTCGCACACGGCAGCCACCTGACTCACCGAGAAGTTGAGCGTGGGCAGCATGAGCATCGGGGCGGCTGGGAACACGGCCGCGGGTCCGGCGCCAAGAGCCATGCCGCACGTCGCAGACCCTTCCTGGAGGACGCCGCGACGCCCGACAGAAGACGTGTCCCCCGGGGACGCCGACGTCTTGGCGCGATGGTGCTTCAGTGTCGGCGTCGTCTGCTCCGAACGACCGTCTGCCACTCCACAGATGACCGTTAGGCGTTTCGCGTAGCGGACGCTACGCCGTCGTCTGCCACTCGCACTGACCGTTGGACGAAGGGCGCAGCAGGCGCCACGTCGTCGTCTGCCACCGCACCTTAGCAGACGGCTGCACCCGCGGCTGATGATCTTGCGGTGCGTGGCCGTTGGCTACACCACCGATCGTTGAGACGTATCTTGGCCGCTACGCCGGCGTCCGGGCGGATGCTTGGGGTGGGGGGGGGGGCCAATCAGCTCGTGGCGGATGGGCCACGATGCGAACGTAGCGCTCGCGCGCGCGCGACCTAGTGGGCTTGTGCGCGGCGGTTTGTGCGGAGCCGGCTCCGTCACCGATAGGGCTGGGCTTCATCCTCGTAGTCGGCTCATCGGGGATCGGTAGCGCCGCCCTTTGGCGAGCCTGCGAGCGTCGCCGTGGATACGGCCCGCCAATGGGATATCACTGAAAGGGGCTCGCCTTCTTTCCACGGGCACTGATCCCCCTCCCCGAGGACGGGCGCGCACGCTGAGGAAGGCCTCCCCCCTCCTGCGTTGCGGGGCGGTCGACACTGCGCATGCGCGTGGTTGAGCACGGCCGCGGAAAATATACTCGTTTGGAGGCTCGCTCGGAGCAGCGAGGCAGATGCAAGTCGTCGTTCGGCCGGTGTGGACGGCCCGTGGTATCGCGGACGGCGGCTCGTGTAGTGTGCGTGGACTGTGTCGTCGACTGTGTCGTCGACACTTGCGCCTTCTTGGCGTCGGCGGCGTTCCATTCGGTTTGGAGAGTGTCCCGGGGTTGACGGCTGCTTCAGACGACATTGGCAATATCAGGTGAAATTTTATCATATTTGTGCATGCATTCATTGAGTCCTTCTTACAATATCAGTGTTTATGCTTGGATAAGATCAGTAAACCGATGAAAATGAAGCGCAGTACTGTACAGTCCTCCCGAAAATGAGGCATGCGATACTAATCTGCAGCTTATAGTCTTCCAGTTTACCAGGGGTTTCCCCAGGAATTGAGATTGGGGGTGTCTAAAATTTTATGGGGGGAGGAGGGTTGGGGGGGGGGGGGGGCATTGAGACTAGAGGAGTTGTAGCGAATTAAGGGTGTATAACTTCAGAAAAACAAGGCGGGGGCGTACACCCTCCCCCCCCTCTCCTCCCCCCGCCCCCCCCCCCCCCCCTTTTTCAGGGGGTGTGTAGGGAAATCACTGCAGTTTACACAGACTGATTTAATGCCCACGTGGAATTCAATACTTTGATGTATTTGTGCTTTATTGTTTCGCTTCCTCGTATGTTTTGAATCTTTTTAGTTCCGAGGAATGACTGGTTCAGATTGCATTTGAGACTGTAGAATATATGGCGTTTTTATGACTCCTTAGATTACACATATTTTACGATTTTATTACTGCAGCCGCGTGTATGGGGCAGTGAATTAGTCAAACTGCGCTGGCGTGTTTTCTTCCATACATTCTTGTCAACCTGGATGGGAGTAACGGCTTAACAAGTATCTTCGAGGCAACGCAACAAAATAAAGTGAATCTTTAAACACCACTCTCTCTTTTTTTGAGCAAGTTCGACGTTGGCTTTATGTTAACCGCCGCGACTCAAGACAAGTCAGTTGTCATGAACAGGTCATGCAAGTGAGAGCAGAAGTAACGTGCTTTAGCTGATGTCACTGTATAGTGTGGCCCGTTAATATATACTGAGGACATTTGTAAAACGGATCCCAGTTGACTTCATTAGTCGAATAACGAGTTACTACTGACGTCGTTAGTCTAAAACGTCCGCGTCATAAGTGAGACACGTCACTTTAGCGGTATGGCGGAGTAAGATATTTATTTGGGTTATCTCGCCCTTCTGTTTCCTCATTTCTTCGAAGGTATAGTGAACCGAAATGTGAAGTTAAAACAAACAATAATGCTCGCGAGCGAGCTTCCCGGCTTGTACATCCAAATATGTCATTCATACGGGTGGATGATAATCACATATTTATATATCTTTGAACGAAGTTATCTGCTCGCGCCGATCGGGCGAACCGTCGTCCGGAAGCAGACGAGCGATGCCTTCTGGGAGGTGGAATTGACGTATGCTTACTTGCTTGTTCGTCGTTTTCATTCGACGACGACGACGCGGCAGCGCTGGTGTCGTCCAGTCTTTCTTCGTCCTTGTCAGTTGCGTTGTTTATATTATAAATACGTAATCAGACGGCGGCCGCTGCTATCTGCAACAGTTGCCGCACGTCGCCATAGCGCAACTGAGCTCTGAGCTCGAGGTATACGAGCTGCAGGTGTACGAGAACGCTTAACGAGCACAAAAGCAGGCCGAGGTTTCCAAATACCGGATGGATGAGTAACTGGCGGCTATGCCCTTTGTGATGGGCGCCACCTTGCGCCACCTATATCCTAGACCGCGCAGAGCGCCCGCCCAACCTGGTCTGCCTCCGGGCAAGTAGCGTGTCGCCACGAAGCGAGCTTCCAAACACGCGCACCATAGGGTTGCGTACAATATACTGATTTAATAAATGCTTGACACGATCTCGCTCGAGACAACGTAACTTACAAGTATAACTGGTGTGCCATAAATGGCATTACGACCAACAATTTGCACCCTAAAATATCGGTGCAGTATCCCTTTAACGCTTTAATAGCCCATGCCTTAAAAACCAGAAAATTATTGACGAATCATTCCTACGACAACACAAGGCGTTTTTGCTGTCGTCAATCTTTACTGTGTCTCTGTCTTTTGGTGTTTCTGGCGCGTAATGAAATGAACTAACTACTTCAACTCACCATTTTAGTACAAAGTCTATTAATTCTTTTTTTTTACTTTATGAAACACTTCGCGGAGTATATTACGAAATATTTTGGGTTACTAATAGCATATTAAACATACACGTTTAGTAGTACGCATGGACACCACAAACTAGGCCGACGCGTGGAGAGCACATCTAAAATATGAAGTATAAGGAAGAATACATGAGGTATTACAAGTAAATTAAGATATATACTTAAAACAAGTGTAGACTTGTGTGTTTTTTTTTATAAAAGTACAAGAAAATATAGTTATTTTGAATTACTTTTCACCAAGCGATATGTGTAGGCCATCTAAGGCTTTGCGTCTGTGAGACATACACTTGGCAAACAAATATTGATGCCTCACTTCAAGATTCACCAAATCAAAATTTCTTCTTTTTTTCTCTTTTTTTTTAGCACCAGTGTTGCACACATATATATCTTACAGATGAGTGTATACCCTAATTTCAGTTCCAGAAGTACACATTTTGTCGCTGAGGACGTCATCTACACCGAAACGAACGGACTTCTAAGCAGTATACGGTTCGAAACGTTGTATACATTCTGCAAGTTCGTCGATGATTCTTTGTACCCAAAGCATCGCTGAATAATATCCGTTGATTATTTAATTAATCATATTCTCCCCTGAAAACGCCGTGTAACTGAGGTTCGGCGAAGTTACTAATTTATGGCCGGTAATTTACTCGCAAAATATATTTCAAAGCCGGGTAGGCTCTGTAAGAATAATGGCTCTTTATTTGCTGTTCACAAAACAATATGATGTGGTCCCTGGAATGTTAAACATTTTAGCAACAGCGGATATATATATATATATATATATATATATATTTAGAGAGAGAGAGAGAGAGAGAAAGAAAGAGGTAATAAATTTTACGGGTATAGGGTGGACACCAGAAATTATACACTAGCCAAAAAGCTGAACAGTACTATTTATATCTGTCTGTTATCCGAAAGAGAAGCTCTACAGAAACATAAAATCGAAGTTCTTTTTGATTAACAGGTTGTAATGTCTGTGCTTGATAAAGTCAGGCTATTGAGTATTTTCAAACACCTGGTCTTTCTAATGTGCTTGCCCAAGAACTAACATTATCGCATTTTTTTAAGAGCATTTTAGCCTGTTCGAGAACAGGTTCTTCTATTTAAGATCCTAAAAGGCTCCAAACATAGTCGGCCGACATGTGAAAAAAAGTATCTGAATAGGGATGATAAACCCTAACACAAAAAACATCCCATTCATCCTGCTCAAAAAGGCACCACCAGATTGCCAGCAATATTTTTTTTTATTTTTATTAATAATATAATAATAATTATTATTATTATTATTTCAACCAAAAGTTGAATGTTTGCCAGATGAAAGAGAATGACAATTTATTTTTGGATCACTGCATGGGTTTAGATTTTTAGTCATGTCCATATCTAAACTTCAAGGTCAATCGCACATCAAACTGCCTCATTGCCAGCTTGTCTTAGTCTTGTGCGAATAGTGGATTTTGAGTTCGAAGCGAATTCGAAGCGAATAGTGGTTTTCGCCGAATATTTTCGATTCGAATATCAGTTTTTCCTCGCCTTTCACTACCATTGTATAATGCTTAGACGAAAACCCAGCCAAGCTTGTGGAAGGTTGTTCCACTTGTTCATTTATAAGCTCAGTTTAATCTATCTATATTTTTGAACTGTGACTTCATAAGATTTGATGTCTTGGGATGGCAAGTAAGCGACGTATTTGATATATAATAAATCCTGTAGTGATTTACAAATCTTGTTATAAAAAATATTTTTTTTTAATCTCGAGTTAAAAAAAAAATGAAAGCCGTTTACAACTCCCATGTAACGCCGAATTGGAGCGCAGCTCTTGAGGAGGAGGAGGAGGGAAGGGTACTCAGGGGAGGGTATACCCCTGCTCATCCTTCTCCTTCTCCTCCTCCCCTCATCCTTCAATCTCCCCCGGGGGGGGGGGGGGGGGGGGGGGCTCGCGCGGTGCATGTCCCAACATGCACCGCGTGGTTACGCCGACGGCGACGCCGCTCAAGCCGGAAACGGGCGCCTAAGAGCTGCGCTCTAAAAAGAAAGAATAGCGCATGATCAACGCACGTTGTAAGGGCATCTCTGCCCAAAAACGTTTACTCTTGCATAACAGTTAATTCGATTTTGGAACTTTTACTACAATGTTGATATACCCATTCATAAAGTTTCAATTTATTTTCAAATACTGCCGGTACGGGTGAACCATCCCGCTTTGAATGTATGCTTTTCTTCCAAGCACGCAATTGCGGTATTCATACTTTTCCAAGTGTTTATCGCGGTTGGGATACCCCGTTGAGTGCGCTTCTTACCGAGCACCGATGTAATGCAGAAAAGCAACACCCGCGGAGCTCGCTTTTGCGGGTATTGCTTCTCCACTGTGCACCGGTGCTCGGAAAGAAGCGCACTCAACGGGGCTAACCCACCACATTCAACACTTTGAAAAACGCGAATAGTGCAGTTCTTCACGAAGCGAATATCGAATAGTCTATCATTCGCGACTACTATTCGAAAATTTTGAATATTCGCACAACCCTACTTTATAGTCTGTATATATACACCAAAATTTTGGCACGGCGACCTGCTAAATAGATCATCTATCTATCTATCTATCTATCTATCTATACTATATATATATATATATATATATATATATATATATATATATATATATATATATATATATATATATATATAATTACGTAGCTACAGAAGACAGATGACAGAAAATGAAATGAAAGACATGTAAACACAATTCCGTGCGTATACTGTAGACATTATAGGTATAACGTAAATATTTTGCAGAAAAACAAAACTATTATACGCACATTAACACAAAAAGCAAGAGTAATATCAACGCCAACTACCGCAAGACATACTATTGTGCGACAAAAAAAGAAGAAAGTAATGAAAAGCAGGCTTTTATACTGACAAGAACATAATTAACTTCTACTACAAAGTCCACAATATTAATGATTGTCTCAAAACGCAGGTGTTCAGGACGGACATACATTAGTAAACAAATATACATTAATAGAAACACTGGACGGATAAGTATAAATGATGTAACTCCATTATCAGTCGATCCTTTCTTAATTTTGTCTACGAAAAGAAGCAGGTCGCCAGGTCGCCGTATACACTCTGCTATAAATATTTTTGTTGTTGTTTTTGTAAAAAAAAAAAAAAAACGGTTGCTTTGGCGAATTAAAATATTTGTTTTCCGCAAAACAGGTCGAGGCAAAATATGATGCGCTAGCAATTTACAAAACATTTTTTTAATAGTTTGCGGACTTTCTTTTGAGGATTCCAAAAAGCGCTAACAGTAGCCTGCTAAACGTTTGTTAAAAAAACAACAACAAAATGTTACATTATACACTGTGAAAGAATCTCATTTAATAAATAATTTGAGGGCCTATTCTTAAGCCTCGAATATTGTTTCTTACTAATTAAATACAGCCATGGCCTCTAATCGTGTAAGATAATTTATGACGACTCTAGTTTAATTTAAGGCCTGGCAATTAAACGAGTGACCTTCCGGTTAATTGATTAATGTCTTTATCACAATCAATTCCGTCAATGAATTAATCCGGCGTATTTTAATTTGAAAAGAATACCGAATAAAGTGAAAATGCCCGTTTTATTACAATTATCTCATATTTTGATTTTCCGAGGCGGCACTGTGATCTTCTATAAGGTAAAGCCCTTTATAATTCCATACTGTTGTCGCCCAGATTAAAAATAAAAGCAAAATAAAAATGCAAATTACTTTATTTTCGAAATTGTTTGCCCATGTTTTGTTTATGTCGGTGGTAGAGCATCTAGTTTAAAATGAGGTAATTTCTTCGCTTATGTCATAGTAAAACATGATTAAAATAAAAATGTGCTAGGTATCATGTTTGGAGTCAAACGAACCCCATAAATCACTTAGCTAATCGATTAAAGAGTAGTGACTAGCCGGGTAAAAAAGTTTTAATCGACGCCCAGCTCTTGTGGTATTATTGCCTATCCATGGTGATACATGGGCCAGCCTCGGTTGTTTTATTGTCTTTGCACGGTGAAAATATAAGAAAATAAATATTTGCAATATTTTGGGGTGGCAGCGGAGTATGTCATGATTAAAAATTAAAACAGCGCAGGGACACGGACAAGAACAAGAAGGTAGACGAACAAGGCGCCTTCTTGTTCTTGTCCGTGTCCCTGCGCTGTTTTAATTTTTAATCATGAAATACCAACTAGCCCATACTTCTACATTAGCGGAGTATGATCACGATGATTACCTTGCGCCGTGAAAAGGCCCTTTTAGCGAGCATAACAATTGGCACGTAAAACTGGAACTTATGCCAGTCATTAATCCTATACTGCGCGTAAAAAAGAACAAAGAAAAACGGTTGCTAAACTAACTTTGTAACCCTATAATTTCAGAAAGCGTCTGGCCGACGAAAAATCCTACATTGAATCGTAAATATAAGAACTGTCCTATGTAACACGACCTCTTACTATATATTTAAAAAAAAAATTAAATGGTTGCCAGTCATTGCAATATTTTCAGACTTACCTTCGTCAAAGTTTGGGAAAACCATGGAATATTTTAAAAAAAATTCTAACATAGCATTAAATCTTACTTTGGGCATCGTGTAATGGATTGTGTTTCCCTTCCCTTTATTTTTCAGAGTTCCAGGGATCTTCCGAAGCTTGCAGAAATATGCACAACTCCCGATGGTCATACGACCGTTGTTTAGGAGGTGGTGTACAGACACTTCTGTCAAGCCACTTCATGACATCCGGAATTTGGTCTTCTGGTGCATACACACTGCGCGACACTGTTAACGCGACCAAGTAATTGCCCCCCCCCCCCCTTCTTGTTTTTTTGAGAATGAATGACTGTCATCAACACTGCTGTTGGGATAAAAAGGACGAAATCAGATATGTTATAAACCTAGGCGGTAACATTTCATGCCCCTCAGTGTCCTTTCGAAGTAACATGCGAAAAAGCGTCGATGTTGAGTTCGCGCTAATATAGTGTCCTTCAGTCTACGTGTTCCATTTCAGTCGATGCACGCGTTTACAGAATCTACGCAAAATAAAACGTGAAACATCCGTGAATTTGGTCTGAGCAAGGGAACACGGTAGCAGAAGCATTAATAATAACTAGTTGATATGGTTAGCCTGAATTTTAAAGCTGCGGGAGGTCTAAAACCGATACCCTTCAACTTCATCAAAGCCCATTTGAATTTATCTAAATATGAGTTATTTTTAAACTACATAATAAATACGTTTAAGGTAACGGGTAATAGTTTGACAAGTTTTTTTTTTTTTTTTTTTTGGAGGGCGGGGGGGTAGCAGTTGATGCATCAGTAAAAGAAAAATATTAATAATTAAATCAACGAGAAAAAGAGAGATTGTCAAAAAGATCGAACAATAGATTTTAGACAATTTCAGGCGCTTATTCTTTTTTTATTACCCTCTTTTGTTTGCAGCGCTGGCTGCCCCTGTTCGGAAACTTCTACCCATATTGTAAAGTTAAAAATGACCCGCCGTACTCTCGCTGCAGAGACTGCGTGATGTTATAATTCCCTGAAAAAAATATTAACACGACTTATGTCCCCTGATATCAGATGAAAACCCCATATGAACAAAACCTTAAAAAAATTATCAGTGGACTTCATAATTTTATTGGTTCGAGACAATCTTACATATGTTATACACTTATAGCATATATATAAAAAATAATTGTTGGCTGTTATATGCCACATTTATTTATTGATAATATTGTTTTTGTCAGATAAATAATGACATCGGAAAACTAACTATAATATTTATGAGCCATCTGACAGGCAAAGTATGGTACACAAACTGGGCCAAACATCAAATTGACACGTGCAATTTTCAACGAGGAAAATTAATAAATTGTATCATGCGGTTCTTTCATAAGGTATTCTGGGACATTGTACATCTGGGTTACATCTTTGTTTCAATGAAACAGACATACATTACAGGTCATTGAAAAATGAGGAGTGCGTTAAACGCAAGAACCTCCAATAAAATAAACGTTACATTCATGACTGTCTCGGCTGTTTCATCATTTGCTTCGGCGATACCCTGCAGACCCGGAATATTCTGCGGTGAGTGAAACGCACGCAGATTTGGACGTCAACGTTCAACTTCTACTGCGACTCATTTCGTCACGTGAATGGGCGCGTTGTAAGAGCATTCATTCTCGGTAGTTCATAACAACGGTAAGTATGCATACGAAACCGAATATTACTAATTTATTTAATAAAAAGGTTTTAAACAGCGCGCCCACAAAATGAAGATGATATACAACGTATAACAAGTATACTCAGCGCAGCTTTACTTCTCCGGGAAAAACAAAAAAAAAAAAGAACAAAAAACGGAAGTCTTTTTGCTTATTTTATGCCCTCAGTCAATGGTGGGGCATGTCGTGAAGCCAAAAGAGAGGCAAGCTATATTGTGAAAGACGAAGTCCATATTCGCGTTGCATGGTGCTGATCTTTCTATACCTCGTTACGGTAGTTAGAAAGGGGGGGGGGGGGGGGGGGGGGGGAAGGGAGCGGTCAGAATCGCGCAGCTTGCTCCGTGTGCTGCGTCGCTCTAGTGTATCATGACGACGATATAGGTGGCGCGCTCATCGACTCTGAGATGCCAACGTAGCGCCGAGAAAGGCTTTTTCGCGAGGGGCGCTCGTTTGTGGTGTTCTACCTGGGGAGATTGCCCCCGTCCAGATGGCGAAACGGCAAACACTCTGCTTTGTCCCCGGATGCACCAACGAGGTATACGTTTCTGCGAGAAAGAAAGAGAAGAAAAAAATCTTCTTCGCCGTTCCCGACGACGACGAAAAAAACGTCGGCAGGTTCATTCTTTTGTTACGTGCAGCACAAGTCCAAAATCAACGTAATTTAAGGGGGATTCAACCGCTATTTATTTGTACCATTTTCCTCATAGATGGCGCAGAATTTTTCCGGAACAAACGAGTTGCATGCTCGCAGCTGCGCATGCAGGTCGGGCGCTCGAGGTGGGCTCGGGCCACGGGCTGTTCGCCGCCGATCTCGAGCTAGATCTTCTTCGCTCTACGTCCGCCGTTGTCGGAAGCGGCCAACAGGCGGCGCGAGACACGAGCCATTACATACGTAGATCATAGTGGCTTACAAAACGTAGAATAAGCTCTAACTCCCGAAAAGATTCGAAGTTCCAACCACGTTCGAAATTATCGAAAGCACAGGGTGCGGTGTTGCGGCCGATTGGACCACAATTGGCACGAAAGCGTTGTGTTGCGAAAAAAAAATTTTAAATTATTTTTAGAGCTCAATTTAAAGCTAGAAAACAATACAGAAATAAAGTGGCAGTTTTGCACTTTCTATGTCCTATAGCGGCCTGCTCTTCGTCTGAATACTGGTTTGCAAACCCGCTCCCAGGATGTGTAGAGTAAAGCCCATCTATCCCGTGAAAAGTGGCGCCATTAATTTTTGTGGAAATGCTTAAGGCACGTGCCGCGCGCCACTTCTGGGAAGAACTAGAGCCACTAAATGAGCTGCGCTTAGAGTATTGGCACTCTGTTCCCCAACATTGTTGTGGGCGCCGCCATATCGGTGCTTGCGCAGAGCAGATGCCACTGCCGATCGTCATGGTTCTAAACTTCCTCAGCATTAGATTCGGTGTTAGGAAGCTCATAATCTCATATAATATTGCTTTGCTCTGTCGCGAACTGTCTAAACATTTGTGGAGGGTGGAAAAGTGTTTTCTGTGATTTCAGATAAATCTTCCGATAACTGGCAATCATGATTTTAAGCCACAATATGAACAAGTGTCGTTATTCTGAAGCGTAGCTTATTTAGTGGCACTAGGAAGAACAGTGGCGTCTCAAATCTAGCTCAGTGCTGCGCTGTTCCGCCATGATCTTCACTACGGCCATTAAATAAGCTACGCTTCACAATAACGACACTTGTCCATGTTGTGGCTTAAAATCATGGTTGCCAGTTATCTAAACATTTATCTGAAATCACAGAAAACGCTTTGGCGCCCTCCACAAATGTTTAAACACTTCGCGACAGAGCAAAGAAATAATACATGAGCTTCCTAACACCGAATCAAAAGCTGAGGAAGCCGCAATTTTGAATCATGACGATCGGCAGTTGCGTGTGCTCTGTACAAGCACCATGATGGCGGCGCCTACAGCAATATCGGGGAACAGAGTGACGACTCTAAGCATAGCTCATTTAGTGGCGAGGTCCACACTTCTACGCGGCGAGTCAGAAGCAACAAGAAGCAACTGTTTCCCACCCGTGAACTGTACCAAGGAGTTCTCTGTCCAAGCAAGTGGCGTGGCTCTACTACTCGTCTACAATCGCGCGCCAAGTGCACAGCAGCTGACAAGATTGGCAACGGGTATGGCAAGAAAAAACACTTTACGTCGGTCTGCCTGTCAGCGAAAAAGAGCCACTCAAATACACAAAGCCATGTTACACTCGAGCTATCCTCGTAAATTCCAAAAGTTCAAGGCGCTGACGGCCAGTGCAGACTAAATTCCTTTGATAAAATTCACGCTTACAATTACCACCAACCATTGTTGTGGAAACGCGCAAGACACGTGCCACGAGCGGGTGCTCCGCTGCCATTCGCTTCCAAGGGCCGCTCGAGGTACGGGCCTCGTGCACTGGCGCATGTGACGCTACTTGCAAGACTAAGGTACATTTATACTCCAACGTAACGTCGACGGGCGCGGCCTAGCGCAGCGCGCACAGATACTGATTGGTCGCACATATCAAGTTTCTGGTTGCCGGCCAATGAAAGGTGCGCGTTCTGCGCTACGCTGCGTTCACTGCGCTCGACGTCGGAGTATAAACAGCCCTTAATGCAAACACATCGAAGGGCTTTAAGGCCCCTACGCACATTAACGTTTGAGAGCGTTTGAGTGCGTTTGACTGCGTTGCGGCTGCGAGAAACCAGGACATCCCTGCTTCTTATGTCGCGTGCCAAGCTATTCCTCTATTTGGATTCTACGCTTCCTATGAAGCACAGAAGTGCCGATGACTCGCTTTCATTTCGCGACGCAACGCAGTCAAACGCACTCAAACGCTGTCAAACGCGAATGTGCGTAGGGGCCTTTAGTCCAGACAAAAGATTGGGTTGTGTTTTATGTTTATACAGCCTAGAACTTGGTCTGCCTCGACGGGCGACGAGTCTCCCAGCTGTAGATGAGCAATTTAGCCAGTGCAGTACAACCGCTAGCCTGGGGTCTTTAACGTGCATCACGCAGTAGTGATACACGACGGCACGCCGGTACGATGCTCATCCAGATCGAAACGGGTAGGGGTGGGGATTGAACCCAGGATCCCTGAGTTCTGCAGCGCGAGCTTTCGCTCCACGTGCTCCGATCTGGTGTGCGCTAGCCCACGTACTCGGCCACCGATCCCCCCGTCCAGACAGATAAAGGGGGACTGGTGGCCGAGTGCAATAAAAAAAAAAAAGGATAGGTGGCCGAGTGGGCTAGAGCTTACAGCTTGGAGCACGTGGAGCGAAAGCTCGCGCTGTATAACCCAGGGATCCTTGGTTCAATCCCCACCCATGCCCGTCTCGATCTGGATGAGCATCGCACCGGCGTGCGGCCGTGTATTACTACTCCGTGGTGCACGTTAAAGACCCCAGGCTAGCGGTTGTACTGCACTGGCTATATTGCTCGTCTACAGCTGAGAAACAAGCCGCCAGTTGAGGCAGACTAACTTCAGGCAGTATAAACACACACACGAACACAAATAAAGCTCACACAAAAAATGTATCTTTGTCAAGCTGGCTGTCTTTCGGTGCTTTTGAAGTAAGCACGAGCGAATCTAAGCTTCATGCGAAGCATAGATGTACAGGCGACTCGCTTCCATTTTTTGACGCAGCGCAGTCAAACGCGCTAAAACGCAACTGTGTGTATGGTAATTTAAACAACCTATTATGCATGGAATTAATTCTTACTGCTCTTCAGAATCTGGTTTCGGCAGCACTTGCAAGCATCAATACTTTCCCCGTGTCATCAAGGAGCACGACCGCTCTCACTGATGTAACACATAAAACCAAAATATTCGTTTGCAGGTAGGTAGGTATTTATTTCTGCTCGTAAGCGCAGGCGCCACAGAGAGGCACGTAGCACGTACATCGATTGCCGGAGAGGGCGGTATAAAGGGTGATAGTGATAATACAGTGCGATATAATGTGAGGCACTGATAATGTACATTGAGGCATCGCGAAGGAGGGGTCTAATTTGAAAGCAGGTGTGTGGCAGCTTCGCGACAAAGTTACGGAACCTCAGGTCGGTCACTAATGGGCACGTTTGTTATTCTTTTTTGCAACGTTCAAAAAGCGCCGACCAGCGGAGCCATTAATTCGCAAAGTTTCACGACCTATAGGGGGCGCACCGGTGCCTATCAAAATGGCTGTCATCTGGATGATCGTCGTAGAACAGCGGTACGAGGCTGGGTCAGCGACGCGTAAGTAATTCTAGTTTTGCTATATACGAGCAATATTAGAGCCTCACATCCTTTTTTTTCACGCCAGGAAGGTGTAGGCAAGCCCATTTATTATGAGGCCAATCATCCAGGAGCTAGGGAGCGCGATTCTCACACCGCGGTACCGCCATCGCTGAAAGTTGCGAATTGTAATTCTGATGTGTCTATTTTTATACAGCGGGAAGTTAGTCAGCCCCGAGGGCGTCTGGTGTTTTCGTTGGAGATGAAAGAGTGCAGTATACCACTGCTTGTCTGACGTCTTTAACGTGCATCACGCAAAAGTGGTACATGACCGCACGCCAGTATACGATGCTCATCCTGATTGAAACGGGCAGAGGCGGTGGATTGAATCCACAATCAGTGAGCTTTACAGCGCGAGCTTCGCTACACGTGCCACCGATCCACGAGCAACGAGACATCGCGGTCGAATTCGAGCTCGAGAGAAAAACAACAACAGCAACAGCAAGAAAATCTCCGGTTTGAGGCATTTAGTACTAGTGTCGCCATCTCGTTTAACAAGTTGGAAATAAAATTAACAGGGTGATTTTATTTACACAAATACGCATATACAACAATATTTTGCTTTCTCGTCATGGTACTAAAATTAAGATTAAAGGCACCCCTAGTACGTACGGCCAAGCGTTTTGTCACGTTTGTCTTCTAAATAATTGTATTTTCAAACATGGCTTAAAACGCGCTAAAAACAGTCAAAACGGTCATATTTCTGGATTGTATTAGAAATCTCTAGCGCTCTCAAAGAAAAATTCAAAGGCCGTACAACCTTCATTGCGTCTTCATAAGTAACCTCCAAATTTGAATGAATACTCTCGTGCGTTCCTGAAACTCAGGTTTGTGTAGCGAAATTTGCCCATTGAGATTCTAAGGAGCGCGTATCGCACGCGACACTTGCTCGTGGAGCAAGAAAGCGGCCGAATCCCAGCAAACTCGAGCGGAGGACGCATCTCAGTGTCGACTGCAGCGCCACCACTGCATCCTGACCGGCTGCTCCTTCTCTCGCTCGCCGAGTCTGACACCTCCCCATCTGGTCACCGTAACTCAATGCCCGGATCACAATAACATTTTTTTTTGTGTAATAACTTTTTTGGTGTAAGTAAATCAGGGGAGCGGCATGATCACTGCAATAGCTCCAGCGGCATGCATAGCTGAGGCCTACAGCAAGAATGTCAAAGCCCTTTGGTAAGCGCAAGACGACTCCGCCGTGATGGGCATTTAGGAGAGAATGGTTTATTTTTTTCTCTAACAGCGCTTAAAATTACAAGCGTGCACAATATCATTTACCAAATAAACGTTCAACAAGAAAAAAAACCAATCACCTTCATTTTTTTGTTATTATGTTTTTGAGTTTGGTTTTGATGCATCGCGCTCCTCCTGTTGTCCGGAAAAAGGGACACGAACATGCCACCGTTTATATAAAGCCTTTCTTTTTGTTTATTCTTGTCTTTCTAGAGTCACCAGTATAGAATGTACCAATTAGGTTACGCATATGAACGTGCTATACGTGTACGGTGCAGAGTCCTCGATATCAATCGAATCCGGCTCGCGTATAGTATACGCCCAGCGGGGTGCACGTCGTATGCTTCTCCGCCCGGCGTCCCATTGGAGAGAAACGACGGGTGGTATGCATGCATCGTTCCTCCCTTCAATTCGGAACAAGCAACGCGGAGCAGGGGCGCCCAAATCATCCGCACCAGAAAGCCCAGCTGTTGGCATATCATGGACGCAACTACATCGTCCGCACGCATCGTCAAAATGCCCATGTGTTCTTTTTTTGTTTTTTTTATGCGACAATTGTTATTGGGTGTAGATTTAGCAGTGAATTTCCGGGTGTTCTTCCTTTAGTGTCGTCGTGGCCGGAAATATTTCTCTACATTTATCGAAGAAAAAAAAAATGTAACCGTTAAAGTTAGGGGGTAAAATTAATCGCTAAATATTTAGAGGATCAATTTCCCAGCCACGTGACACCGTGACAAGCCATCGTGACGTCGAGGCACGTGACCTAATCCTTAGGTCACGTGACACCACAACTGTGAGGTCACATGACGCCATGGTCAGTGTACACAGCGTAATTGTGTGCCCACCAGCGTCTGCATAATCGCAATGCCTCTGTTGACCGGCTTTTCTTTTTACGTAAAATGTTTTATAGGTTTGGAACGCGTGACTCCGTTGACAGGCTGCAGTGCTGTGGTAGCACTGCATTTGACACGGCGCATGTGCATGCGCTTCAGTTCACTCGAATTTGCTTTCTGCCCGCAAACACAGAAAGCAACACTCCTTTGTTTCTTTTTACAGAAGAAAAGCTGCAGCGCCGAAACTTCGGCATTACAGCAGGTACAGCCAATAGATTAACACGCTCAACAAAGAACTAAAAAATAATAATAAAAAACAACAGAACACTGTAATATTCAGCTTCGGCTGTGAAAAAAAGAGAATACATAAACGTTAAAAATAAATAACAACATTAAAAATCAAGACCATTTCCTGAGGTAAATGGCCCCACGTCGTCATTAATAAAAAAAGACTCGGATAACAGGTTCCACTGAGCGATTGTGTGGGCAGAAAATAGAAATTTCCTATTATCTTTTATACAGAAAATGTTCCTTATCTTTCTGGAATAATCCTCACGATTTGAAATATAGTTAGCTAACTCTATGTGATTGCTTTTATCAATACCTGACAAATCATTAAAATTGCGAGCAAGAACCTTAGTCGAAAATCTTTGCGTCTTAACAATAAATGTTCCCATCCAAGTACATTTTTAATCTCTGTAACGCTATTGTTTCTACTATGATTTCCATGTTACAAATCTCGCCGCACGGTTTTGAAGTTTCTTTAACTTACCTGCAAGGTACTTCTGAGGCGCATCCCACAAAACACATGCAGTGTTGGTCTAACCAAACAGCAGCAGGCTGTCTTCCTTAGTTTCTGTGGACCACCGCGTAAATTTCGAATAAGCAAATATAAAGTTCGGCTGGCCTTTTTAGCAGTTTCAGTGACATGAACATTAAAAACAATTAAGTGTGCTTGACAAGGTAATCCCCAAATATTTAACATCAGTGTTATTACTTATTTTATGATTATCAATAAAATAGCATGATGGGACAAGGGTTACGTTTCCTCCCAAAAATGACTTGTACATTTTGATTGACTTACCGGAGCCTCGTGACTGAATTGTTGCCACACCGGGCAAACACCGGCGTGTTTGCGAACAGCGTGTTGTCGAATATAGATAAAAACTGGCATAAAAAAGCGACATAAAGCAAAATAGGGTCACGCGACCACGTGACGCGACATAAAAGCGACATAAAACAAGAGAGGGTCACCTGACCACGTCCCGTGACGACCCCATAACGTACTCTACGTATGAGAATATTTGTCAGAAATGATCAAAACGGGTCCCGAGCTTTTTCATTCCAACAGGGAAAGGGGGCTATCGTTTCCGCGGGAGAGTCAATTTCCATAAATATTCTACTAACAAAGTCTCGCTTCAAGGTGGCATTGAACAAAAGGTAGCACCCGGAGATTTGCACTTACTTCGGGCGTGTTCACCTCGCGCACATCAGTGATGCACCTCATAAAGAGGGTGTCCAGAAAAATATATATATAAAAAAAATTAGACCCGAGAATAAAACAAAGGAATGACAAAAAAAAAAAAAACTGCGACAGGTATAAAAAATAATTTAAAACAAATGAAGCACGAAGGCATGGTTTTTGTTAACGACCTCAAAGCGACGTAAAGGCGATTGTGATGGCGGAATCGTGGAAAATCCTTGGCAGGACGTAAGCCCGCTAGATTTAGCGGATAGTGTCACTTTCGTGCCGCTTTTTTATGTCGCTTATGAACGTGTTCGACATCACTTTCGGATTTCTCGACGAGTTTCGAGGATCCTTTTAAAAAGTCTATGGAAACATCTAATCGAGCGTTTACAGAAACGAGTAGATCGTTTTGTATCTGGCGATTATGACTTGTCAAAGAGCTCTTCTGAAATTCTTCGCAAATTTGGATGGCCTTTAGCAAAGTACAAAAGATGTTTCCGGTTGTCTTTATTTTTATAACACATTGAATGGTAGAACTGGCATTGACGAAGAAAAGTATTTAAACGAACCAACATACGTGTCCCGACTCCCAACTCAGAGATAATTTAAAGGTGCGCGAATTCAGGCGCAGAATTAACACTTTCAAGTGCATGCAGTTTCCTTCTGCGAATAGGACACGAATGGAATAATTGAGAAGCTGAAGTTGTCCCTACAGCTGCTTCATCTTTTTTTTATTGTCCTGCAGAAATTGTTACTAGAATAACTATTGCCTCGAATGCCTAATGGTGCCCGTTTTATTTTTATTTTTTCCCACGTTAAAATTTACTTTGTCATTTATATGTGAATCCCGGTCTGCATCACACAATTTTCAGTGTATGTCTTTGTATTTTGGTTCTTCTATTTTTTTTTTATTGACTTATGCAATAATGCCCAGAAGTGGACGATGTAGGTACGAGAATAAATAAAAAAATCGAAACGAACAACACAAAACGCTAGATTTGTACTAAGATCAGAGTCTGGTATGTCAACCCCATTCATGAACAAAAAAAATCATAACTTTCATCAACGCAAGAATGTTCAATATTAAAATAATGGTGTTTCAACTTACGTATACGAAAGGGCGCAAATGACTCGAGCAATGGTGAGAACGTCACGAAAAGAAAGCTTGTAACGAAATACCTCGCTCGTTACTTGCTAATACTACAAGGAACGCTTTACCACTTTACCTTACCTCAAGATAAGAGTAACAGGCTACCGTTACACATAAAAAGCGGCGCACGTTTCTTTGTCGTTACTTTCTATTCGTGAATGAAGGGTGCTACGATGCATGTGTTACAGATTGCCTTAAGTGCCATCTTTAAGACCCGACTAACATATTTCGGAACTTGGAATATATGCCAAATAGGTGCAAGGCAGGGAGGAGCAAAATACTAGTAAAAATATATTAAAATGCAAATACAAAATGCTTAGACAAAAAAGTATTTAATTCCATATCCGATGCACTTTATAGAAAAGCATTTAAATGGAAAATACAACTTACAATGAGAGTATTTGGTCATCTTTAAAGGCTTTTACAGATACAGTTTGTTTCCATAGTCTGCTATCTTTGACTGAAATTTAAACCCGGGGTACAGTAAGATCGTGCACGAATAAAGAGTGCAGGCTTTACTGCAGAACAATCAAGTGCTTAAAGGGAGACTGAATCGAAACTTAAAATATACAGAGAACACATAGAAATAAGTCAAATAGAACCAGATAAACCTGTAATTGATAATCGCATAATCATATTTTAAGCGGATGACTGTATTTTTCGTTCTAAATGCCTGGATTTTGGCGAGCGCTTCAAAATCAGCCGTCGAAAAGCGCGATGCATCTCGGGAGATCCGGCCGATCCGGCGCGGTCTTGACGTCAGCATGCCTCGGAGGGCCAAGCGCACCGTAGTTATGAGTCTTGCCACTTGGAGGCGTTAACGTGTTACGATCTCGCATAGTCGAAGTACCTGAGGGCTGTAGCATATCACGGAGCCGGCGGAGCAGCTTCGAGTGAACGGTCGCCGACCAACGCGACGAGAGCGGTGGGGCGCCGCCACGCCGCTTATGTACATCACCAGTGGCCATGATGGCCGAGAAGCGATTCTGCCTAGAGTCGTATTTGTACGACCCGTCTGCCTTGTCTTCGTCGTCCGCAACAGGTAACAGAGCTTATTCGAAAAACGATCTTACAGCAAAACCTAACAAAAGATCCGTATTCAGAAAGCAAAATTATCGCAAGTTTTTCGCAAGCTACGATGAAATCCTACGACCACGCCTACAACAGCTACAATGCTTTACGCACTTTTTATGATAAAATTTTCATCGCCGGCAATATCGCTCGCTTACGTCGTCGCGACGACCAACGTGCATTTCTATGTGCTCTCTGTGCGCGTCCCCACGAGAGAAAAGAAAAAAAAAGTTACTTGAAACTGAACACCGCGGCGGAGACAAACGCTAGAACCACGGATACCTCAAAAAGCTACATCGACAAGGACCCCACCGACCAAGCGACCACCAGAGACGCTAGGCTTAGCAAAACACTTCGACGATCCGGGACAAGACCATCTGCACACGACCGGCTGCCTTGATGAATGGAATACGCCCACGAGACCTTTGTGGACCCTCCTCTATAGTCTGAGCCCTTACCTCTAATTTGGGGTAAGAAGGCCAGTCTTTCCCCTCGTCGTACCTAGCTTGTTTTCAGATGCAGCGGTAACGAACGCTCTCGTCAAGAAGGGACACTCTCCTCGATTCAATCTCCTTTTTTTGTGTGTGTTATAGAGCTCAAATAAACGCCATATTGATCGCCTTTACAACATGGGTACGTACACTTTTTTTAGATGTCCATTTTATTCCGACATGATGATACGCTAACACATGTCGAGTTAGAGCAGTTTTTGGGAGCGACTCAATGCCGGTCCAATCTTTCTCTGCCGAGCGTCACGTCAACATTGAGTTGCGATTGTCTAGACTAGAGGCCCAGCGGATCATAAAATCGGTTGTAAAAGACCGTTCCTGAAGCGGTTACCAAGAACGCGGTGCCAGTGCGGTTCCGCTGTCAGTGCGAGACTCTTTTTTCAAACGTATGTTCCTGGACGTTGGCTCTCTCCCGCATCCCCGAAAAGCGCCGCAGCGATTTTTTTTCATGCGCGCCGCTTTGCAGAGCCGTACGGGCCGTCTCCTTTTAGCAACGTAGTTGTGTTGACTTCTTAGCGATCGAGTTCGTTATCAGTTGCGGTCGACCAAGGCGGCTATCCCGTCATCAAGAAAGGTGGGCATTCAGGCCTGTTTAAATAGACTTTTCGTAGCGTGAACATTACATCGCACGTACACAATCTCCAAACCACCCAAAAGAAGCGTTGCCGGAAAAACCATTTGATACTAAAACGAACGGTGGCCAACTCTGCTGTTACTTTCTTCACTAAAGCGCCTCGGTACTACGTTCAGGCCTAAGTAATACTGACCGCACTTCCCGTTGTGGCGCTGCTCTTACGGGCATGTTGTCGTCACGACATTCCATTGAAGCCTCACAGACATCCACGAGGTGGTTTTTGGTTATCGTTTTTTTCAGTTTAAAATTTGTTTTCTCGCGTTATCCAACGGAATATTGGTATTGGTGAAGTCTTATTTTAACCCTCTTTATGTTGAAGCAAAAAGATGGGCTCTAGAATTTGGTTTCCGGGGGAACTCCGAGGATGTTTTGATAGTATTAGATTTGGCTGGACATTGGCAGACCGCATCAGTAACCGTTTCTCAACTGATAGCCAAAATATTTTATAAAAATAAAATTTTTCCTTTAAGTTATTGAATTTTCAAGTTACACAGGCCGCAGGGTTCCAGGAGGCGACTCTCTGCTGGCAACAATAAAAAATCCCTACTTTTCCCTATCCGTGCACGCGACCGGCGGGCAGGCGGACCACGATTTGGGCAGCCGCAAAGCGGCTTTCCGGGCGCCAGCGATTGAGACTATTTTTTCACAGCTTCAAGGTTGAAGGTTCCTTTGCAATGGGCAGCAATAGCAATCTGTTCTCCGCGGTAGATTGTAGCCTAGGAACAGTGCCAGGAGAAGCTTCTTTTTTAACTGTTGTTTTCGTGAAAAAAAAATAAAAACACTCCCCGGCAGCATTGGAGGCCAGCCACGTAAAGATGTTTTTGCGCGAGCTGTGTACTCAGAGAGCATCTGTCGAATGAAACATTCTCGTTTATGCTCGGAATAGTTTATAGAGTTATGGGGTTGGGTACACAGCCACATACTTTATAGCAGCGTGCTGCGAGTTTTTTTATTTTTTTTTTATTTAGTAAATACTGCTAATGGTTTTCCACCATCCTAGCAGGAGAGGGTTACAACATGTTTATAAGAAAGGAGTCAAAACTATTGGAGGTTGAAGCGTTCACGCAGTCTGACGGCAGTGAGTTCCAGTCTTCAATGGTTCGTACAAAAAAGGAGTACTTAAATAGATTATTTCTAGGAACATATTGTTTGACATTTTTTGAGTGGTTTAGCCTTGCTGAGCGCTGAGGAGGTGGCTGAATATACAAGCCTTTACTTAAGCCAGTTTCGTTATGATAAAGTTTATAAAAAAAACTTAATCTTGCAAATTTCCGCCTGGCTTCGAGAGATTCTAGCCTACATCTATTCAACATTACAGAAACCGAGGAGAGGCGCCTAAAATCAGAAAAAATAAATCGTGCACTTAGTCGCTGAATCCTCTCCACTTTTTCTATATCTTTCTTTAAATATGGGCCTCACACGATTGACGCATATTCCATAACTGGGCGAACTAGGGCTTTATAGGCTGAAAGTTTGACAGTCCAATTGCACGCTCCCAATTTCCTTCTTAAAAAACACAGTTTTTTGTAGGCCTTAGCGCAAGTATTGTCTATGTGGGTGTCCCAGCTAAGTTTCGTATTAATAGTTTGACCTAAGTATTTTACGTCATTCACAGATTCAATGAGTTTATCGCGGACATGATACGTATATTCGAGAGGCGATTTCTTGTGTGTTATTGTAAGAGCGCATGTTTTCGAGTAGTTTATAACCATCCGCCACCTCTCACACCAGTCAGCAGTTCTACACAAGTTTTCGTTAAGCGATAATTGGTCCGAGGTGTTAAGGACAGTAGTATAAATCACACAGGCGTCTGCAAACATTTTCACAGTCACACCCGAGTCAAGGTTGTCAGCTATGTTATTGACATATATCAAGAACAAAAGAGGTCCCAGGACAGACCCTTGGGGAACACCTGACAGGACATCAAGATTTTGCGATTGACAACCGTTAATTTCTACAAACTGCGTTCTGTTCGTCAGATACGCGGAAATCCAGTTCACAAGGCGGGGAGAAATTCCTACACGCTGCAGTTTTCTTAGCAGTAGATAGAGCGGTACCCTATCAAAAGCTTTTGATAGATCCAAAAATATCGCGTCAATTTGTTCCTTTTGTTGATAGCATTGGCGAAGTCATGTACAACTGATACGAGTTGAGTCGTGGTTGATAGCTTTTTTCTAAACCCATGCTGAAAGCTGGCTAATATGTTATTGGATTCTAAAAACGAAGTTATGTGGCTGGAAATTACATGTTCGAGCAGTTTGCAGCAACTGCTGATTAATGATATCGGCCTGTAGTTCGCAGCCAGCAGTTTGCTCCCGTCCTTGTGCACCGGCACAACCTTGCCACACAGCCAATCAGGAGGCAGGCATCCCTGATCCAAGGATGCATTGAACAAAACATACAAATACTGCGAAATCATGTCCGCATAACGCTTCAGAAAGGCGTTAGGGCCGTCAGGGCCGGAAGACTTTTTTACATCAAGTTTTAAAAGGAGAAGGCGAATGCCATTCACGTTTAAATTTATGTCTTGCATTACATTAGAGGAAAGAGAAAAAAGTTCGATTGTATTTTCGGTCGTGCCTCGACGACCAAAAACAGTATGAAATGTGCTGTTAAGCTCATTGGCAATTTGGTAAGGGTCAGTAACCCCACAACCATCAATGTGAAGTTGGTCGACAGTCCTATTGTTGCCAGAGAGATATCCCCAAAACCTTTGCGGCGCGTTTTTCATGAAGTTTACAAGTGTCGTTCCAAAAAAATAATCTCGAGCGCTCCGTATTTTTTGCTTCAGTGTTACTGAAAGGGAAGATATGACATTATTATCTTTACGAGCTGATTTGCGTTTTCGAGATATAGCTCTTTTCAAATGTATTATGTCCCTTGTTATCCAGGGGTTGTGCTGTTTCTTTTTCTGAAACCCTTCTGCAGTTTGAACGGCTTCAAGAGGTGCAAGCGCTGACTCAAGTCAGCTGTGACCTCCGCAACATCCGTCCAAAGAGGAGCGCTGATAATATTGAAAAAAAAAATAGTACGAATTCTAGCACAATAGTTTACATTTGGCGCAGTCATATTCGTTGTTCAGAATCGCTTCAGTGTTGTTGTTTTTTTCTTTCCTTAAACACAATGTTTGTTTTTGACATTGAATCTATGGCTCGGGACTCTCGGGGTTCAGCTCACGCGGCCGATCTGATGAAGACGAGAAGTGAAACGTCTAAACAAAGTTCAAGCCTAAGTTTAGACACGACTTTCGACACACCGCTCTTCGTGTCTTTACACGATTTAGGGAGCACATGTGTTGAGCTCCACTAATATACGATAGAAACATTGCCTGGTTTGTCAAATGGTTGGCATGCAATTTTCTCTTCTAGAATAGGTGGTGAAAACGTCGTTATTTGATTCTATTGCAAAGAAATGTTATATAAGCCTGAAAAAGTTCTTAGAACTATGAATACATTAATGTCGTTGAGGAGAGGCATGCAAATTTACAGCTGATGGAAGCTGTGCAAAACCAAACCTTAATTAAAAAAAAATTCTTATGTACAACTACACCCTTCCCCGTGTGCACTGCTGCATGAGTGTTTGAGCACTTTGCATTCTAATCCTACAGTTAAAATATATATATATATATATATATATATATATATATATATATATATATGAGTACACATTTTTGGAGGATTACTTTTTCTTTAACTTAATATGAATTGAAAATTTTTAATGCATTTTTGTACTTTACGCACTATTTCATGCAAGTGTTCTTCATCTGAAGATGAATTGTGTATTTGTGTATTTTATACGCCTTTCATTGCACTTTGATGTTTGGCTTGTTTGTTGCAGAGTTCGTTTCATTTTTCTATTTAGCGCGATCTTCACAAACAGAAAACTGCCATATGGCCTGCACGAATGCAGTTAATTCTATTCTATACATTTCAAGGTTCACAAGTATCACAGCCTACGTGTGTTAGGTGACAGCCCAGCACGCGCAGGCTCATCACTTTGGAAAGCGGGCAAAGTACGCACCACACGCACGAACGCTGAATATGGCAACGATCATAAGCACTTTTCTATTATGGTCTATAGATATTTTGCTAAATTACTTAAGCACCAATGAGCGTATACGCATGCTACAAGCGTATAGTTACGCGTGCTGGCGTCTGCGACGGTAACTTTTCTAAAGAAATTCTAAACACAGAATGCTCGTTCGTTCGGTAAGACGAGCTTGTGGGGCACCTGTATCCACATGTCGAGCATTCTCTGTAATTTTTGGGTAATTTGTCAAAAAACAAAATGTATAGCTTGACTCGTCGACGTTCCTTCGCCAGCGTAACTGCCAGCTTCTGATAAAAAGAGAAAAGGATTTGCTTGCGATTTCACGAAACTAACGAGCCACGGCTTGAGAGTATACCGAGCATGCAAAAATGGTTTTCTAAAAATGCATGTATGCTGCCGTTTTTGTTTGTTTTTTTTAAACTTTTTTTTACTTTCTCATAGTTTAGTATACGTAGGCCAAGGTCACACTTTGTGCAAATACACTAGCTTCGTTCGATTTAAGTGCACCTCCTGCACCGGTACAGAAAGTGTAGGACGGTGCACTTCCGGTTTGCCGGCCGGGCGCCTCGCTGCCCGCCGGTGACGTCAGATTCGGGTGGTGGGGAAAACTGGGGAACAACTAGGGAGAACGATGTTTCGTTTTCAGCAGCGACCAAATTATCACTTTTTTTAACTCACTAGAGTGAATCTGGGGCAATAAGATATCATTTCGGAATGAGGAAGTCATCCGCATTCAGATGATGTCTTTACATAGGGTAGCTAAAAAAATCGGCTGCAGAGTTCCCCTTTAGGAAGTAAGTCGCAGCTCTAAAATTAAAATATGCTTGTCGTAATATAGGTAAGTAGTACATCACAAGGAAAAACAATGCATTCAGTGTGAGTTTAATTTCAAAGGTTGAGTTGAAACAACAATCCTTTCAATCATGTCGTGATTCCGATGTCTTAATAAAAAAAATAACCAAAAAGTCACTATTTGCACCAATGAGGTGAATATAAGAGCGCAAACGAGCTGGTTTAAGTTGAACATGACATAAACCCCGAGATTGCAGGTAAAGACGGCACAAACACTAGAAGGTCTTGAACCAACTTGCATAGTTGCTATAAAACGGACAAAGCAGAACGCTAGATTGGCACTCAGCAACTATGTAAGTTCGAATTCGAGCCCTTTTAGTGTTTGTGTCGTTTTTACCTGCAGTCTCGGGGTTTATGTCACGTTTATTTTGTACCCATCGCCCATACCGTTTATTCCCTATGTCTTCCATTTTTTTTTCATGTTTATTTCTTCACGAAAAGAGCAAATTTCATGTTCTTTGCATATATCCCATCGCAAAGAGGGCCCAAAATCACATTTGATTTGGAAGTACAGCGCCCAAATTTGTATTTTGGCATTTATTAAAATACAGGTATTTGAAATAAACTTTCAGTGTTTAAATAAAAATTACTCAAAGTAATTTAAATACGCATTTCAAATACTTGTATTTAAAATACTGCCCATCCCTGGGTAAGGGTGAGCATTTGGTTGTACGCATGGTATCTTCAGTGTTTAAATACAATTGAGAAAATACATTGGTACGAACGTGTAATCAAATACAAAATACACAAAGTAATTTAAATAGGCATTTCAAATACTGCCCATCCCTGGGTAAGGGTGAGCATTTGGTTGTACGCATCGTGTCTTTAGTGTTTAAATACAATTGATAAATACATTGGTACGAATATGTAACCAAATACAAAATACACAAAGTAATTTAAATACGGATTTCAAATACTTGAATTTAAAATACTGCCCATCCCTGGGTAATTGGGTTATCATTTGGTTTTACGTATAGTGTTGTAGTCACTCAAATTTTAAACATCATTCGTGTTTACCTTGTGGAAGCCCGCGAAGCCTTTGGGCCTCGTGGAAGTGCCCAAGGAAATGCCGTTGCATTTAAAAAGATAATGGATGGTCCTTTTTTTTAACACTTATTGCTCTCTGTTCAATAAATTTTAACACACATTATATTTTGACAGAAAACACACACACACACACACACACAATTTTGGTTTTATATCTCGTTTTCAACGCTTTGACTGAACACGGTAGGTACGAAGCACTGACAAAGGTATTCATATATGTTAGCAAATCAACTATTGTTGATTTGCTATATGTTATATTTTTATACAATAACATTAAGTTATTGTATAAAAATTTTATTTGTATTTTGAACTTTTTTTGTAGCTTCATGTTTTTCGACATAATTTCGTCAAATTATATATTCTATAAACTTGTGTAAAACGTTGTGATCTAGACTATTGGATCATACCGCGTATATGTATACTTATCTGTTTTAGTATGTCTAGGCTATAAAACTGTATATTTGGCAGTATTAGATTTGGCTATTGAACTTATATGAATTTAATGTATATGTACTTGATATGTATGATGTATAATATGCATATGATGTATTGTATATGTATGTTGATGCTCGCTGCATACCAAGAGGGGGCTGAGGCCTTGTCAGGCACTCGTGCTTTTAGCCTTAGACCCCCTCTGCGGAACATGTATCCGCAGACACAAATAAAAAAATTAAAAAAAACTCTGTTCATGACGTTTTTCATTATATAAAATTGTATTTAATTTAATTTAATTGAAGTTACCATAGTCACTGACAACGTGAGAACGTCAGGGAAATCCTCCTCCTCTATCTCGGGTTTCGTGTCATTACCTATTACTTTAAGCCCATGTAATCCTCCTCGATATAGAAGCGATCACCATCACAGCATGGACTGAAAATACACACACACACACAATGTGGACAAAAAAAAAAGAAATTATGAATCGATACGAAACGACAAGCTGAGCGCGTCTTCCATATAAATTATGTAAATTCCGCTACCGCTAGCAACGATCTGGGAAATGGGGAGGCTTTGTTCTCGCCGGCTCCACATCGCAGATAGAAACGAAAAAAAAAAAAAGAAACAACGGACAAGATATATATTGCGCGAAGCCATAAGTGATACTACGGCGTCAACACGTCAAGCCGGATGGTAGTTCCCAAACCGCACACACAATGCAAGACAGCGCCCGTCACCAACCACATTCCATTCCGCGCCTATCGCCTCCGGGTCCCTCGCGTATACGTCCATAAATATATATATATATATGAGCCCCAAAATCCATCCTGGATAGAGGTACAACAAAGACGAGCGTATCATCGCCGCAGTTTCTCCAAAAGAGGAGTGGGGAGCGAGAGGATGAAAACTAGCGCCGCGTATTGCCCCTGGCGGCGGTGGTGTCAACTAGCTCCCGCCCGCAAACTTCGTTGGGGATGAAAGCGGTCGTGTGATCGCTTCGCGGTGGCGGCGGCGGGGAAAAACACCTCCGCCTCAGGCGGAAATGATAATGATGCGACGTTGTTCCCCCATCTTCGCCTGCCTTTGCCGAGACCGTATAACAAGTGAAACTCATTCCGGTATAGTGAAACCATTTCGCTAAGTTGGGAAGGGAAGCGAGGAAAAAAAAAAACGGGAGAGGGCGCGCGTCGCAGTAAATGGGGAAAAGGGGGAGACACGGGAAAAAAGAAAGCGTTTTCTGACGGGAACCAATTTGCAATCAGAGAGGTAATTTCTGGAGCTGAGACTCACGTTACAGAAAGTGGGAGTTTTACTTAATGTTTTTATATGCTTTTATTTCAAAGCGCTCGCGGAGCTCTCGGAGAGTTAGACATCGCGCGATAGAAAAGTGAAGACGGTGCGTGGGTGAGTATGTTTTCTTCAAGTTTCGGGACTTTTTTGTTGTTTTCTTCTTTTCGCCTCAGACGATACCCGAGCACAGTGTTGTTGCCCCGGGCGTTTTTGAACGCGACTCCACTGTCTTCGCGTTGTTTATTCGCCCTGTCACGAAGTGCCGAAGCACTTTAATGGAGCGTGTGCTGTATTTTTAAGAAAAACAAACGGAGATGTTTCTGTGTCGCAGTGGTCCACGTTGTTGGACGGCGTCGTGAAATACGTGGATTCAAATACGGTATTTCTCACATATTTGAGTTGCAGCGGCGTACGTAACTCGGCACCCAGAAAGAAACTTGGCCCAGAAAAGCAATCTTTGTGCCTGGACACTGCCTAGCACAGCGCTTCATATATGGAGTATCATTTCGCTTAAAATTCGAGACAGGGCTTTATTTTTTTTTTTATACCAGTGTATATGTTAGAGAAAAAAACCTTCCACACAATATCATACATTTCGTGCACTGCATCTGTTTTGAGGTTCTGCAGTAGCTAAGTTAAATTTGAGCTGATCGGTTTGGAATCACAAGGTAAGAAAAAAGAAGTCGCAATTCGCAGCACGCTCACGAACGATACGCAGTTCAAACTCAGCCTTCCCTTGGTACAAAGCAATACAAGCTACGTATACTAATTTTGTACTTAAAAAAAACAGGAAAGAAACAATGAAGTAAACTTTTAGAATGCTTTTTGAAACTGAATTTTACTTTGAATATACGCAAAACATTTAGCGGGTCTTTTTCCCAGGAAAAATAAACTATGCAACACCGAACGCAAAAAGGTTGCCATCCCCCTTTTATGGTTCAAACAAATAGAAGTTTTCCAAGTCAAACGGTATGTCGAGGTACCATATATGTACTATACATAGCACCGATGTACCGAACTTCCCATGATGAACACCTGCACAACCCGGACACATCTGAGCCAAGGTGTCCAAGCGAACACCGCGAGTATCCCGTAAAAGGAGAAATTTCACTAGGGTTCAGTGAAAAACAAAAAGTTACAAAAGAAAAGCCAGAGAAAACGAACACAAAAGCTACCATCATAAAAAGTAAAATGCCGGCTTTAAAAAAAAAGAATTGAATCCCAAAACCGCAGTTTTGATTAACCAGCATTGACACGAGCGGGTTTATATGATTGAGAGACTCGAATGCAAAATCCTCCCCTCAGCGGATAACCGCCAGTTAAGAGGCTTTCCATACGTAATCAGCAGATCGGCGGTGCACCCCGCTATAAGACATCCATCTCGTTTTCCCTAATCCCAAAGCTAGCGCACAAATATCACAAATGAAGAGAGCAAGAGAGAGAGAGAGAAAGTTATACACTCTCTCGTTATGCAAGTTTCAACGGCGCAACTCCTCGGTTTGTGCGTCTGTCAGGGAAGGCTCTGGAAATTGAGGCGAGGAGATTCGCGCTCGCATTGAAAACGACACCTCGTGTGTGTGTGTGTGTGTGTGTGTGTGTGTGTGTGTGTGTGTGTGTGTGTGTGTGTGTGTGTGTGTGTGTGTGTGTGTGTGTGTGTGTGTGTGTGTGTGTGAGTGTGTGCCGGTGTGTGCGTGTGCGACTGTATGTGCCTGTGTATGGGTGAGTTTGTCTTTGTGTGTATGCGTTAGTATGTCCTCTATGTCTCTGTGTCTGTCTCTGCGCGATTGAGTCTCTCTGTGTGAGAGTGTCTGCGTCTGTGTCAGTGTATGTGTGTGCGTGTTGCGTGCGTCTCTGTCTGCGTGAGTGTGTATGAGCGTGTTTGCGTGAGTACGAGTGCGCTTGTGTGCATGAATCTGTGGGTGTGTGTGTGTCTGCGTGTGCATCTGTCTGCGTGTGCATGTGTTTGCGTGAGCGTATCTGAGTCGCTTCCAGTCGTCTCACTACCGCGACTTAGATTCCAATCGGAGGGATCTCCATAGGAAGCAGTACAAGGGGACCTTTGTCGAGCAGCCAGCGACACCTATTGTGACGGACCCGTCACGCCATTGTAATGGAAAGCTATACTCCCTGACGGGGATGAGCAGCGTTCGGTGGCTTATATAACCGTAGCTCCGAGATTAAAAGTAAGTTTCGGCGGCGGACAAATGAAGTAGGGTGTGAAGGGAAAAAGAAAGTAAGCGAAGGGACCCCGACTTGGTCTCTGGGGAATGCGTATCCCTACCAGAATTGCCTATATTATTTTTTTTTTTCATTTCTGGAGGTGAAGCATGAAGCGCCAGACAATGCGGAAAGTTGGAAACGGCCGTTAGAACACGCCAACGATATACTGACTAACACGCTATAGATTTTTATTTAGATACATAATAGCACTTGCTATGTATATATATACTATATTGGGCCAAGGAAAGTTTACAAGATGTGTACGGAACGTGACACAGTTAGCACGAACAGGACATTGGCAATAAAGTTTCTGTTGAGACATCCGCCACTTCAAAAACTCGAGTTTTTTTTGTTTTGTTTTTAAAGATGCTTTATTAAGGTGTTTTCTTCATACAGATTAGCGTCCATTACCCCCTATACTGTCTAACTCGGTATCCCAGACATACGGTTCGAGCATCACTGCGTTTGTGCTCCCAAGAAAGCGTAAGGGTAGATGACTTAGTCGCAGTCGGATAAGTAGCGCTTTGAAGACGTCCTTTCACTACTGGGCTCTATCTTGAAATCGCGATCTCTTAGTTCACGGTGGACTTCGGGTTTTCAGTCACTAGGGTGAAATCCTTGGAAGTATACGCGACCTTCTGCTCTGACTTAGGCCTGCCTGATTAAAAAACCAAAACAAAAACAGATTGCAGTGCTTGCATTCAAGTAATCCGATTGAAATCATGAAACCAATACTTGCAGAGAAAAACGCTTTTTCTCTTAAAGCTCGGCCCGGAACAGTATAACATCTTCATGGATAGTGGAACTAGTGCTCTTAAATGCAAAGATTGTACCGATCAACGACGAAAATCGACGGGCGCGGTGACCCGGATATACCGATGAAATCAACCGGCGCGGTTCTTACGCGTCATCGCTTCCATCCGACCAACTTGATGGCAAGTGTGTTCCCTCCGATGTTTTTCGCCTCTTCAACACAACGTGTGTAAAGTTAGACGCACTCACCGCAGAGGTAAAGTGCCTAAGGGCGGAAAATTGACAAATACGTTCCGAGTTGACGTTGGTGAACAAGAAAGTGCTTGCACGCATTGCTTCTGCATCGGTCCTTCTCGGTTCGTACTCAGCGACACTGGGCGTCGTCGAAAATTTCATCGGATGTTCCCGTCCCGCGCTAGCAGCAAGTATGAACTCCGACCCGCAGCCTATTTCTAGCCAGGAAAGTGGCGGCCATTGTGCATCCGTGGCCATGGCTGCGCATGCTTCGCGTCAGGCACTCTCAAGCTGTCAACGACAGCTTTTTCGCCCGGGGACCCCCACACTGTGTTGGAAATAAAATTGAATTGAATTGAATTGAATGTAACGCCAGCTGTTTTGGGGGATGACGGCTTCACCATGGTTGCGAGAAAGCGGCCAACTCCACCGACGCTTGGAACGGCGAAGTCACTCAAGGTGAGGTCTGCTCCTCGTCAACCGAAGGCCTTGTTTTTATCGAGGCTACATCGCAGCGGAGGACGTCAAGGATCTTGTTCAACCCAAACTTGGGGGCAGGTCACTAACTGTCACGCAGCTGCAACCTGGATTTAACTCGTATATATGCATGCGCCTTTTCACCTCGAATGTGACCACTCTTTGTTCGAGATATTGAACGTCCCTGAGGTGTGGCCTGAAGGGATCATTTTTTGTCAGTTTTACGGCAAACTTGACAGGACTCTCTTATATGTAGTACCTGAGGCAGCAAACATAATCGATGATGCATATACGCCCTAAGGTTTTTTTTGTTTGTTTTTTATCAGAATGCTGGTGGCCTAAGATCTAAAGCCGTCGAACTGATGATGAGTGTTCTTTCAACTGATTTAGCCATGGCTTACACAAACGTGGCTCTGACAGAATATCTAGCGTTGAAACCTTCCCATCAAACTATGGCGTTCACCGCAGAGATCGCGATTATGTGAACACCGGACAAACATTTGGAATGGGGGGGGGGGGGGTCGATATCGATAGCTGCTTACTCTGCTGTTCAATTGCTTCAAAGAGCGGATCTTAAAACTTATGCAGAGTGCGTTTGGATAGAAATTCCTGCGAGCGAAGGGTTACACTACTCATTTGGGAACTGTTATTTCTCTCCATTTTTTTATTCTGCCGTGTATATTGACCATTTAAAACCCTCTGTAATAGTGTTGATTTTTTTTAGATACAGGGTACGATTTTATGGTGATTTTAATCTGCCTGGTCTTGATTGGTCGACTGGAACGGTGTCACATATAAATAGTGTCACTCCTAGGAAAGCGGCATGGTTACTTTTTTTTTCAAATTTCTATGGGTTTACTTAGTTCAACTCCTGCCAAAATACAGCTGACAATGTACTTCATTTATGCTTGCCAAATGCTCACACAGAGTCTATTTTTCCGGCTGTCGTACCGTTGGTGCGTATTGGCGTGTATCATCCCTCCTTTGTAGTTCAGTTTTGCCTGTCATGTAGGCTCCGTGCTATAGCCGTCAGTTCTCTTCGTTTTGTTACCGCAAGGGTGGCTACTACGTGTTTTACAATCGACTCGCTCATTTCAACTGGTCTGACGTATTATCGGACCAAAACGCTGATTCGGCAACTACTAAGTTGACTTCGGTAGTGCCTAAAGCAATGAGGGATTTTATTCCGAAACGACAAGCACGTAAATCTAAGTATCCTAGCTGGTTTTTGAGAGACCTAAAGCGCCTGCTTCGTATAAAGTCGCATTACAATCGAATTTATAAGAAAACTGGACTAAACGTCTGGTCCGTTAAAATCAGAGTTTATCGTCTCTAGTGAAAAATGTATATAGGACTGATGAACTTTTCTATACTCATTGAATGCTGAAAAAAGTTTAACTAAAGAATCTCGGACGTTATGGTGCTCTACTAAACACCACATGCGCGACAACGCACACAATTTGTGCTTACGAAAATAAACTTGCTTTCTGTCCTCGCCAATTGACATAGCAAATCGTTTTTTTTTTATTGCTTTAGTTGCTGCTATTCTAGTTCGAGAACTGCTGGTACAACAGACAGCTTTAACGAAAGCACAGACTTCTTATCTGCTTTTACTGTCGACGTCGCAGAGGTTTTTGAAGCTATTAGAAAATTAAAACCTAAGTTCTCTACGGGGATTGATGGTATACCCAATTTTATTATTAAGGCGCGTTCTGATATATTTGTACCCCCTTTAAAACATATAATTAACCTATCTCTAATGAAGCGTGTTTTCCCTGGTTTGTGGAATTCTTCTATAGTTGTACCCATCTTCAAAGCTGGTGATCCTTTACTAGCAAATAACTACCGTCCCGTTTCATTATTGTGTGGTTTCGCAAAGGTTTTCGAAATGGTTATGCATAACCTAATCCCTAGTTATGTCATTCAAAACTTTATCCTGTTCAGCAGGGTTTTTTAAAAGGAAAGTTTCTAGAAACAAATTTGTGCTTTTTCTGGATTTCTCTGTACCGATAGTCACAAACAGAGGCCAACTTGGTGTAGTATATTTTGACATGTTGAAGGCCTTCGACCGTGTGGATCATTCTTTACTCCTTCGCAAGTTTTCTTTTTATAGCCTGTGCCCTAAGCTGTGTGAATGGTTCAGGAGCTACTCGAGTTTACGCAGTAACACTGTTCGTGTTGGCAACTCATTTTCAAAGTTTATATCGACTTCTGGTGTACCCCAATGATCGAACCTGGGACCACTGTTGTTTGTTTTGTTTGTAAACGATATTGTACCACGTGTCAAGCTATCGAATGTCCTTCTTTTCGCTGACGACGTCAAACTTTTTTTTAAGTGTTAAAAACTACGTTGGTTGTACTTTAACGCAAACTGATATTGGTGCGACTTCCGAGTGGTGTGCAAAAAAACGCTTTGCCGTTCAATCCAGACAAAAACTAAATCAATTTTTTTATAAAAGCAAAACAAAAAAACGGGACGTTTTCTTGTTTCTTGAAGGGCTTGAGGGCAATGCAGTAGATCGTGGTTTTCTTGTAAGATACATTGATAGTACTCTTTCATTTACTTCGCATGTATCTAAGATCGCTGGTTCAGCAATGAGAAAATTGTATATGATCACACAGTTATCACATTCTTTCACTTCACCATTATCTTGGTGCGTCTGTAGTTACGATGGGCCAACTGAACAAAGATACCAATCAGAAAAAACACCATTCACACTGCTGGAATGGTGTTTTTTCTGAGTGGTATCTTTGTTTAGCTGGCCCATCGTAAGAATGACCCAACTAGCTCAGCTTAAGCGCGTGCGTCTGTACTGCAACCTCGTACACTCGGGACTTGAATTCGGTTAAATTAGTAAAAACTTGGAACACACTATCTTTAACCCAAGTTGAAATGATTGAAAATGTGCAGAAGAAATTCATTCGAATTATTTACGACCGACACATAGGTTGGAAACTGTTTTTTTTTTTTCATTATGATTCGTTGTCATTCTTATTTAGGCTGGAAAGGCTATCAACTAGAAGGGCTATAAGAAGCATCCATTTTCTTCATAAGATAGTGCACGCTAGTGTTAAAACTGAGAACTTACTTGTGATTATAGAAATGCATGTGCCCACTAGAGCTAGTCGCCATTTTTCAACATTTTACCATAATAGAATTTGAGAATCGTCAGTGTTATCTCGTATGCAGTCTGGTTTTAATAACGCAGTCAATTGTGAGTTGAATATTTTCCTTCATTTTGCTAAATGTAAGCCAGCCTTGCAAAAGTGCATTTCATCTGACTCAAAGTTTCTGTAGGAGTTGTATCTGCCTCGCAAACTTGAATTCATGTCCTTTCACATTTGTTGTGCGTTTTAAATAGTGTTGCTGTAAACACGAACTGACAGTGCACCACACAAAGGGCTTCATAGCTGTTTTGGAGCACTAAGGGAAAATAAAGCATTATTAATATTGATATTAGCATTATTTGTCGTAGTAGTATTATAACAAACGCCCCGAATCCATGGAATCTGACTCTTGGCACAGTGGCACTACAAAGAGCCAATGTCGGTAGGCCATAGCCAGGGCCAAATTCGAAGTCTCCCACAAGTGAGATCAGGCCTACGGACAGGTCATCATCGCCTTGAGGAACGGCAGCCGGTGCCTGCCTGGCCCATCTTGCGTGGCCAAAGTCCGAAACCACAAACCAGACGAATGCGAGGAATGTTGGGAACTAGAACACCACCTGACCCCTTGTCCTGTTCCTGGAGGTTGGTAGATATACCGAGGTCCCCAAGTAATTATGCAATCGGACGCCTGGAACCATGGCCCAAATAAGCCAATGTCAGTAAGCCAGAGACAAATCCGGAGCCGTCCACTCGATCGCCATCATCGAATTAAGAGACGGAAGCCGGTACCTGTCATGTCTGCGTTGCGCGGCCGAAGACACAAAGACGCAAACTGAAAAGAGGTATCCATTGTAGAGAACAAGATGGCGAGATGCTGGTGGTACACCAAGGACCCATATTCATCTAATCGGACGCCTGGAACCATGACCCAAGAGAGCCAATGTTAGTAGGGCATGCATAGCCAGAGCCAAATCCGGAGTCGCCCATCCGTAAGATCAGGCCTCCCGACGGGTCATCATCGACTTGAGGAACGGCAGCCGGTGCCTGCATGCCCTCCCTGCCTCGCGTGGCCAAAGACACCTGGCGGCTCCCGCACCGCGCGGCACCTTTGGCTCCCCGCAGTCAGGCCTTGCGACGGGGCGGCGGAAGCGCGATACAATCTGGGCACGGCGCAGCTTTGCCGTGCTCTTGCCCGAGCACGCTTCCGTTAAAAATACTCGCCGGCGCCACTTTCGCAAACCCTCGGGACATCTGCCCTTCCTTAGATGGTGCGACGCGCGGACCACGGATGCAAATGAAACTGCGCACATCGTCGAAAATCGTCTCCGCGTTCTCCGTTTATATACCGCCCCGGTGACTCCAAGCAGCCACACCTCCAATATAGATAGCAAGCTCGTAGGCTTGTTTGTATACGCTGGATTTTCTGTACCACGAGCCAGAACAGGGCAAAGACGGGTGCTGCTTCGGCGTTCGGCCGGTGTGTCCTCACTGAGTGAAGCCGCCGGTCTCCGACGCAGTCCTCGTGTCCAGTGTGTCCAGTGGTTCACTCAAGTTTACCTCTTGCAGGTGACGTCGAAAAATCAGCACTATATCGGTCTTCCGCCTATATGGTCAACGAGAGCCTAAGGAACGCACAGCGTGGCGGGTCTTCATGGCTCCGGTATTGTAGTTAAAGGACAACTCCGCTTCACTCTTGTTTTTGATAAAATTTAAAAAAAAAATGCAGTCCTTTTCAGTAAACACGGGAAGACCACACGTCAAATATTACGACCTAGTTCTGTCTAAATGTTTCTTAAACGGTCCGGCAAACTTTGGAACGAGCCAAGTTGCCGAAATCGGCGAATTGAGGCGCAACAAACAGCGCGGTCAAGGCTACAGCGTTGGCGTAGCCAACATTGAGCTCAACGTAATCACCATTGCCCCTTTTTGTTTGTTTACACTTTTCGTGGCACGCGTGACGAGTGACGTCAGCAACTTTTCGTCTCGGCGCTCAGCAGTGTCCACGTGATTGGCGTAACGCGCCTGCGCAACGTGCTCCTTTGGAGCCGCTCCCCTGTTACCGCCGTTTCCCGCATCACAACCTCGGTCGTCGTGTCACCGTTTATGAGTATTGTCTCTCGAAGTTTCGGTCACACGACGTGCACAGACTGATGCGGCACTTGCGCAGACGTCGTCGAACATCGTATAGACACCGAAACATGGTGAAGAGTGCGGTGCAGACGACACTCGCGCCAACCCCGCCCGTCGCTGCGTAGAGGATCAGGTGACATCTCGCACCACGTGATAGCCGCGTTGTTGGCAGCCCGAGGCCAATGTTGCCAGACGGAGCCGAAGTTTTTGTTTCGATTCCGGCTCACGTTTAAAGTCAGATTTAACAATATATATATATATACACATTTCATTTTTCGCGAACCAAATGACGTGGCGTCTTTTATTAGTGCCTTTTAATGTGAAATCACTAATTATCCCGAAGTTTTCGGAATTGAACCAAGCTGCCCTTGTAAGTAAAATGGCGAAGCAGTGGAGACCCGCCACGTTGCATGAATGGTCTCATAAGCTCGTCGCGTCGGCTTCGTCTGGGACTGAGGCAAAACAACGTTTAATAAGGTTGCGGCACTGTTCAGTAAGAACGTGAGCTAACAAACTTACAAAGCAAGAAGCGCGAACATAAGAAACAACGCCCCGCGTTTGTTAAGTTGTCGTCGGGAAGCATAGCGGAAAGAGAAAAAAAGCTCGCGGTACCTTCTCCTGGCGCACGCGCTAGAGAATGAATTCGCTGCGTCGTCTCAAAAAGAAAAAAAAAAGAAAATGAAGAAGATCGATAGAAGCGACAGTTGGCTTCAGCGCCACCTGCCGGCGTCGCGGCGGACGTCGTCCAAACCGGCCATTAGCCACCGACCTGCGACGCCTCGCGCGCGCGACCCCTTCACCATCTTTTACCCACTCTTCCGCGCCGAGCGACGAGAGAGAGGTGTGACCCACGCGCTCGAACCCTCCGCGTCGAACCCCAATCGATAAAACAACCGAGCCATAACCCCCACTTCCACTTTTAGGGGGGGGGGGGGGGGGGGGGATCTGTGTGAATCTTCAGCCCTCTCCGAACCAGTCATTTGATACAGCTCCCCCCTCCAGCCTTTCAGCAACGACGACGTGAACCACCACCGTTTCCATGCATATGATAACGGCGACGAAACGATCCGCTAATGTGCCATCATCGACACTCCCGTACACAACCCGCGCTATGTTCCGATTCACCTTACGAGATGGACAGCGGATCACGCTATAAGCCATCCGAGCCAATCCAATCCCGCGTGAGGGTCACGTGCCCTTCAATCAGGGCACAAAGACGCGCTGAGCGCTCAGTCACGTGATTACTTCGCAGCGCTGGATCGGCTATAGTAGCGTCCGTTGCGGTCCATCTTAAATTAAAACAGATCATAGAACTTGCAGGCTTTTAACAGCGGCTCCCCCCCCCCTTTTTCCCTCCCTCCCCAAAGAGCTCTCCCGCCATAAACATTTGTTGTAAATGCGCGGTGGCACATGATGCATGTTTCTCTTGTCGTCATCTTTCCGTATAATAGCTTTTGCATTCGGCGTATCGCTCTAGTTGTTTTTCGTTGCTGCGGTACCTATTATTCGTGTATGCAAATCCGTTCGAACATCATTCGCGGGTTTATTATCGCTCCTTCATTGTATTCGTCCCTTGTTGTTCGTGTCCGCGTCGTATCGTGTTTTATACGGTCGATGCAGTCGAGTGCGCAAAGTGGTCCCGCAGCCCCCGCGAGCGGCGGCGAGAGATGCGGATTCATTCACCTGAGGTATAGACCTTTATTTATTTTCTTCTTCCTTCCAGTTAATGTTGCTCTTTGCGCGATTTCTCGGTGGGCCGTTCTTTCCTTGGCCGTCGCCATGCATTTGTATCAAAAATGCCGCAGTCGGACTGGTAGTACATTACACAAAAACACGGCGTTCGCTACAAATACACGACGGCAGTATGACCTGCGGACAAGCCTCAAGTTTATGTTCGAAGTATGCTCATTTTATACATAAATATGTACGCTCCAAAGATGTCTGCATGTGGTTTTTTGTGTGACCAATGCTACAGGAATGTATGTACCACACGTGGAAGGAACACCCCCTCAGACAGCTGCAGAACTGTCTTTTGTGTTGTGTAATATCAGTGTGAGTGCGGCTTGATTGTGACCAATAGGGGAGTTGTATATATGCGACTCCAGCAAAACGGACGCCACCAAGCGGGAAAACCGGGAACCAGCCGGTTCAGGTCGCTCCGCGCCCCTCCGCGTCTCTGGTGGCTCTCGCGGCGGACACGTGTTGTCGGCGCGGTGACGAACAATGTAATTTGACGAAGGTCCGAAAATTTCTTAAGTTTTCTTGAATGTTCATTAGTGTGGTGAAGCCTCAGTAGATTGTTTCCTTCCATCATGTGTTTGAAAGCCCGTTCACTCCACAACACACGGTCGCGTGCTTTCGATTTCTTGGATGGGGGAGGAATCACGGAAAAACGTTTTGATTTCTGTTCTGTCTCGAATCACATTCAAAGTGACGACTACTTGGTAACTGATAAGTGGTTTCTTTATAAGGATGTAGAGCAGTGAACTAAGGACGACAGGCGAGGTGTTTCACTGGAGGGAACACCAATGTTGCGTTCAAGTGAATGGGAAGGTTCGATAGCTGCTTTTCTTGAGTTTGGTTGTGTTGGATTAGCTTCAAGTTTGAGCCACCCACGCCGGTCGCTGCGTTGGCTATTCATCTTGACTGCTTTTCGCCAAAAAAGCCTCTGGACCACACTGAAGGATTTGGGCTGATTTCGCAATTACTTGGTTCAGGAAAACCTGCTCGCTGCATATGATTAATGAGGGAAATTATCTGTTTTCAAAAGGTGGGGGATGCGTCTCGCAAAGTTAGGAACTGTCACGACATTATTATGATCTATCGTGGTTTTAATATTTATATTATACCCCCGTCGAAACCAGCAGCAATATACGTCTACATTGCTCAGGCTGACCGGCCACAAAAAATACTCATTTTATCCGTTCAGGATTCGAAGTCAAGTTCAATGCAGAGAGGTTCTGCGTGAATCTTCGATGATGACTCTCTTCAGTTTGTCCGCATTCGTCTCCGTGCTACCGGCTAGAACCATTTGGCTTACTTTAACAAGTAGCTCTCTCTCTGTCAAATATACTTTTAGTCAGCAGCTCACCAGTCAACTAAGCTCATATTTCAACAAGAATAATATACTAATATCGCTTTAGTGGGACATAGTGCGTAATATAATACATAACCCGCTCGTCAAAATGACTTCTCGATTGCTACTAAAATCTGAATTGAAATACGAGTATCAGCTGCTTAGTGGGGCGCCAGCGGGTTAACATGCTCCTTGGCTCAAGAAGCGCTTGCTTAATTTTCGTAATTTTCCTGCAGCCTGTATTGTTGACCGAGCAGACGATTGGAGCTGATTCTTAAACGCGGATGCGCACAAAAGCTCGATTTCACGGTCAGATAAGTCGCATGGTCGAGGCATGCGAGTTAGCTGAAAATTACTCTCGGTGGAACAATTCTGTAGTCATCGCCGCTTTCCTTAGATAATCAAAACTAATTAGAGTTTATTACCGTCTCTCCGGAGCCCATAGTTTCGGTTTTGAACGAAATCTCCGAAACAAAAGTTTGCCATGAAAATAACAAACAAAAAAACCCGGGAAAACAAAACTATGCTCTGCAAGTGTATGTGCACCGGCTACACTTAACCGTCTCAGTTCAAATACCTATAAAATTGGGCATTAAACAAAAGAAAATCTGTTAAATTGAATGCGCCACCCCTGCAGGCGGCCGGGCCGAGCCGACGCGACCTGGACTCAGCCGCCATGGATGGATGGATGGATGGATGAATACGGCTGAGCCCTTTGGATCGGGCGGTAGCTTACGCCACCTAGCCATTTTGTCTTACCCTTTAAGCTTAGAATATTTAAATGTGAAAACTATATTCACTCCGTACCGAAAAGAAAGTGAGGCTATAAATCCCCCTTGCCATCAGTTAATAAGAAAATGCCTAGTTTTCTCTCGCTTTCTGCCACCATTCACTTAATCTTTGCTTGGTAATCTCTACTGTCTTGAAATCCACTTTTCCTTCGCTGTCTCTAAAACCCAATGACCTTATAAAATCTATGTTGTCTTCGGTATGCATAGGGTGAAGCCCTTTACAGTAGAGTATCAAGTGATCAGCCGTTTCGTCCTCCTCTCCACAAGCAGCGCACACTGTGTCCATTTCCTGGTACTTCGCTCTGTATGTTCTGGTTCGCAAAACACCTGTCCTTGCCTCAAACAACAATGAGCTTCCCCTAGAATTGTCATAAATGCTTTCTTTGGCAATAACTGTTTTGTTTAATCTATAGCCTTCCAGAGCCTTCTTTGTCTGCATTCCCTCTAGCCACCGATCTCTTTCTGTGGCCTTAACCTTCTTCTTAACTGAGACCTGCTCTTCCGTAACCCCACTATAGCCTAAAAACTTTCCTCTATTTCCTAGTGCGCTGTCTCCATTTTGTGTCTATACTCCTCATGTATAAATAGCTGAAAATCTTTCGTGCCCATTGCTCCCCACCCATTTGCCTCAACCGATCCTCAAATTCTATCTTGCTCACAGCTTCCCTGCCCTCAAATGACGCCCATCCCATGTCTCCTTGTACTCCCTGGTTTGGTGTTTTGCAATGTGCCCCCAAAGCCAGCCTACCTACTCCACGCTGTTTTATTTCTAGTCTTGCATGCACTTCGGATTTCATGCATAGCACTGCGTTTCCAAAAGTCAAGCCAGGCACCATGACCCCTTTCCAAATCTCTCTCACCACCTCATACCTGTTGTAATTCCAAAGTGCTCTATTTTTCATTACAGCCGCATTTCTGTTGCCCTTACCTATTATATACTTTTCATGCTCACTGAGATATTCTGCACCACCACATATCCATACTCCTAGATACTTGTATTTACTAGCTCTCTCAACTGTAATATTCTGTATCTTCAGTCTCTCAACATCATCATTGTTAAAAATCATGACTGCTGATTTTTCACTACTGAATTCTAAACCTAATTCCTCTCCTTCCCTACCACAGATGCTCATTAATTCCTGCAAATCTATCCTGTTGTTAGCCATTAGTACGATATCATCCGCATATATCAGTCCCGGTAAGGATTGCTGAATTGTTTGTCCTAGCTTACTGTACGAAAGGTCAAATCCAAGCCCACTCTTCTCTAGTCTATCCTCCAATCCTCTCAGATACAACATAAACAGCAAAGGCGATAACGGGCACCCCTGCCTAAGGCCTCGTCCTATCTCTATTTTCCCCGTTGCCTTTCCTTCCCATGTTATAATCACCTTATTATCTTTGTAAATGTTCCTTAATATTGCTGTTAGTCCTTCATCTGGGTTTAAGCTCTCCACTATGTCCCACAGAGTTTTTTGGTTCACATTGTCATAGGCACCCTTGATATCCAGAAATGCCAGCCAGAGCTGTCTGTTTTCTTTTTGCGCTATTTCTATACACTGTGTTAGAGAAAATATATTGTCTTCCAACCTTCTTTGTTTCCGAAACCCGTTCCGCAACTCGCCCAGTATGCCCTCGCAATCTACCCATTCCTCCAGTCTGTTCTTTATAATCTGCATTACCAACCTGTAAATAACTGGTGTCACGGTTATGGGACGATAATTCCTAATGTCAGACTTATCTCCCTTTCCCTTATATATCATACTCATCCTACTAAGCCTCCATTCATCTGGAATATTTCCTTTTGTTACCATAGTGCTCACTACCTCCCTTAGTTTTGCCTTAGATTTAGGACCCAAATTCTTCACCAGCTTGATTGGGATACCATCTGTGCCTGTCGACGTGCCACTAGGGACTCTTCGTTCCGCCTTTTCCCATTCTCTTTGTCCAAAATCCGCGATGTCAAAAGCTGGACTGATACTGCCTTCGGTTCTCCTATCTTCCACATGTACCCGTTCCCGAAATTTCTCCTCCATCACTGCTTCTATATATTGTATCGCATCATCTCCCTCTAATTGATCTCCCTGATGCGAGAGTATGAACCTCTGTCTAGCTTGCGTCGTTTCACCGAGTGAGTTCAAGTGCTCCCAAAACTTCTTGGCTGCGTTTCTATCTTTCTTGCTTACATTACTCATCCATTCTTCACCCTTTCTCCGAATTTTCGCATTGATCAAACTGGATGCCTCTCGGCGACATGTTATAAAAGTGTCCCATCTTCTTTTTACTTCCGTTTCCGACTCCCCACTACGCTTGGAATGCCTGTGTTCTCTAGAGGCTTCCTGACGTTTTTGTATCGCTTGCTTCACTTCTTTGTCCCACCAGCTTTTTGGTCTATGTCTTCGCTTCCCCTTTCGTTTACTCTGAACTTTGTCTAGTTCCAGAACAAAAATGTTTGTTTGGTGGTGGCGCCCCCTATAGGTCGCTGGAGTCGCGAATAGCTGTCGACGTTCAGCTGAAAGTTTGATAAAAGGTGGACTGTCCAAGTTCGACTGTTATATTCGCATTCGCGAAATTGAAATCGGGCTGGCACACCCATTCGAGTTCGATAATATTCTCCATATACTCGAACGATTGTCCACGTTTAGCATCGCTCAAAACACTTGTAATGTTATCCCAAAATCAAAACGAAACTATCGAGTCAGTATTTGTTTCATAACCTCCGATTGCACACACCATAGTGTAAACACTCCACATGCGCAAAAAAGAAACAACAAAAAAACAACGATACGCGTGATGGGATGCTTCTGCGCATGCGCAATAAAGAGCCAGTATTACAGAGTTTCCAACTGCTGAATCGGAGTCACGAGGGTTACGGCCGCGTTTGCAATACGACGAGCTGCGAGGACGGTGCTGCCGAAAGCGTTGGTCGTCTGCGAACGTCTCCGCCTTTCCACCTGCTTTCCTCCTCGCCGCGCGAGAACGCAGCACATGCGCACTTACGACCAATGTCCGCATCAGACGTCCGCCATTAAATTGCAAACGCTTCCCACGGTTTGAGATAGAACCCTCTCTTCAATCATGGCACTCTATGATGCGCAACCGACGGCAACGCCACCTCAGTGGAGTGACACCGAAGTTGAGTTGGTCTATACGGTGGCAGAACGTCCGGATTCTTGACACTTGTGCGCGTAGACGGAAGCGAAAACACGATCACACGCATAAACTCTAACCTCGGGTCGGTGTCGTTCGCAACCCCAGAATTGTCTCATTTGTTAGCCCAGATGTAAATATTCGTTTATTCGCCGATGATTATATTTTGTTCAAAAGGATATCCACAGTCGCCGACCAAATATCACTGAATTCTTCCCTCGCCTCTATCTGCAATTGGTGCTGCGCATGGGAAATGCAGCAAACTTTTACGAAAACAGTTCATTTACGTATAACAAATAAAGTGAAGCCACTGAAGTAAACTTATCAATTAAACAATAATGTGATATCTGATGTGACTGAATACAAATATCTCGGCGTAACCATATCCCACAATCTCCGTAGGTCACAACACATTCAAAACATCTGTTCCTCCGCTTCTCGTAAATTGGGCTTGTTACGTCGGAAACTTAGAAGCGATGCCCCTTCCGTTAAATTGCAAGCATATAACTCCTTGGTCCGACCGAAGTTAGAATATACTGGCAGGGACCCGAATACCAAAAAGGATGCGTCACAGCTTGAGATGGTTCAGAGGAGAGCTATTAGCTTAATCTATGAAAAGTATAATCGGCTAGATTCCCCATCTTCATTAATGATAGCAAACAATATATCATCACTCCAGCATCCTCGAAAGATTGCGAGACTAAAATTTTTGTCTTTGCTTTATCGTAACAGACTCCGCATTGACTCAAGTCTATATTTATCCCCATCTTTATATAGGAAAACTAGGCACCATCATCAGTATTCCCTGGTACCAATATTCGCTCGAACTAACATTTTTAAGTATTCCTTTTTCCCACACACTATTACGGATTGGACCGGCCTCCCTCGTGACATTTGTTTTTCCCCTCCAACTTCAATGGTGCTCTTGAGAATAACACCTTCTGATTGTTCACCTTTCCTGGTGTTTGTACATGCATTTTTATTGTATATTAGGCGTTGATTATGGAATGTTTATTATGCTGATGGCGTTTATATGTATATTTGTCGTATAAGCAATATATAAGGTTGCCATGTGTTTCTTGTTTCTCATATCTATAGTTTTGTTGTTTGTATGTACCCCACACCTGCAGGGGCTGTTCAAGGCCTGCAGTATGTCTAAATAAATAAATAAATGAAAAATAAATTAAAAAAAACTGACGGAAACTTTAACGATGCTTCGAGTTACGCGAAGCAACACTTCCAGTCCTATATAGTTACCGTGTCTACCGCCAGTCATGTCAGTGGCGCAGTCTTCGCCTCGCACCCTCTACGTATAAACTCGGAAACACTAATTCAGCAGCTTGTATTTTTCTTTTAAACTTATTCCGAAAGACCTCTGTTTTCGCACAGAAAGAGGAATTGAATATCCACTCACATAAAATCGAGAAAACAGCTATATGTATTTCGTTACCATTTCTTGGAGACACTAACGGCATTCCATCCCTGGCTCCCTGAATAGCGTCTCAGACAGGCTTAGTTTTATCCCTTTTTTTTTCTTATTATTTTTTTTTATTTTTTTAGTGAAGAGGGGATGGTTTAACGTTCCTGCATTACGTATCGTACAGCTTCCGCCTATGCGTCCTTTGTTTTTCTACGTGCGATATATTTCGTGTCTGTTCCTGGTACGGAAAGGAGAAGAAGAGGAGAGGGGGGGGGGGGGGGGGTTCGCTGGTTTGTTGACAAAACCTGATGAATACACTAAGTGGGCTATTGACATTTCTAATCAGGGACGATTGGATCTCGAAAGTAATCACATCTCCTTGCCGTCACCCGTTCCGACCCCCTCTATGCTTTGCTCCTTTTGTTTACCCTTTTATTTTAGTTTAGGATCTTCAGTGTATGTGGGTGCACATGTTCGTATGTGTCTCGTACGCCTTTGTTGTGCGTTCGTTCGGGAGTCTATAGGTTATGTAGACAAGGAATGGAGCGGACAAAATTGTTTCTTCTCATAGTAGGACGTACGGGAAGTTCTTTTGTGTTTTTTTATTCCACATACAAAATATAATTTAAAGACAGAACAAACTAGGAGAAGAGTCTGTCTCGTTGTGTCTATATTTATATCATTATTACATATATCTATGTATAAATTTATGTATTTATATGTACGTGTATGGTAGGATGTATGTATGTGTACAGACACACACGAATATGACGTCTGGATTTGTACAGCGCGGATTATTACTTTTGAGATACGGAGCATGTTTGCGCAAAGATGAAGATATGTCGGCGTATTAAAGACTAAGAGAGAGAAGAAAAAAGTTGTTTCAGATTGCCTTCCTTTTTTTTTCCTCCGTTTCTAGTTTTATTTTATTTTATTCGCCCTCTGTTTCAGACGGAGGGAAATAATATTTCAGGATCGGTGACTGAATGCTTAGTGATACTTTTTAATCGGAAATTCGTTATGACCTTTTTTTATCTTTGTGCAAAATGTTTTCGCGCATCAGTATGATTATATATATATATATATATATATATATATATATATATATATATATATATATATATATATATATATATATATATATATATATATATATGTATATATTACCGCCTGCATGACCAAGAAGGAACGCTCCTCCGTACATCTAGAAGATTCCAGTGTACCCCGAGTGTAAAAGATAAGATGGCCAACATGACCTTGCCGAATCAGTCTCGCCCTAGCTCACTCGCGAACATTCTATACTCCGCCTCACCAAAATCGTGCAGTACAGCCCAACCTACCGGGAAGAGAGCGTATCCCAACTCCTTCAAGAGAAGGGAAAGGAGGAACGGGTGGGATTCCCAGCCTCTCTCTCCTTTCCCTCCTCTTGAACAGGTTGCTATACGCTCTCTCCTGTAGCCTTGGCTGTACTGCACGGCTTTAGTGAGACGGAGTATAGGTCGAACATTCGAGATACCGAGTGTACATTGTATCATAACCCACATTTGCGTACGTTTTTTTTTTTTTTTTATTGGGGTACCTTTTTACACTGCAGGTTCCAGGGGAAGATACCCTCGTCCGGCGGTCTTCTTTTCTAGAGAGGACGCCTTCTCATCTGCAGCTGTCCAGGTGGAGGACCTGTTGGTGGATGTTGGCGATGTCATTCATGGCGTCAGCCTCATGATCGCGATGTATTGGACTTTTGACATTCAATATGCAAAGGGGATCAAGTCCACCTTGGCTCTCGTTGAGCGCGCGATTGGGGTGAAAAAAACACCACTGGGAATAATTGCCCTGAAGCTTCTTGGGAGGCTGAGCGTTTACTACTTACTATTTCTTTGTGCTTTTGACTTTTTTTAAGTTTTCGATTTTACAATAAAAACCTGGTTGACATGACTGTTGGCTGACACGACTGGCATGACCTTTTAAAAGTCGGGATTGTTTGCTCTAGAAGTTCTCAGTTAAACTTGGATGCCGGTGCATTGCCAGTGAGTATTTATTCCCTTCTCTCTAAAACCTCCTCTAAGTGCCTCCTTAAGGAAATTGACGCGCAAAGAATTCAGAACTCTCTCGTATGGCAGCTGACCTCAATAATCGCACCTCCAGCACATCCGAGCACGCCAGTAAGTTGAGTCTCGGGGTCTGAAAAAAGGCCCTCACCACTTGGAGCTCCGCTAGTCTCATGGTGTATAAAAGCGACCCCAAAGTGGGGAGTCGCGGGAACCCTCGTGGGTTGTGCATGATGTCCGACAGCACTCGCAATTATAGGTATCACGTGACTCCCTAGGTGAAAAAAGGGCAGCAAAAAGCACCCCATTTAGGAGGAATCAGGTGGTTCCCTGAGAGTCATAAGCGGTGCTAAATAATGCCTGAAGTTACGGGCGTCACACGAGTACCTGGGAATAACAAATGGCGTCTAGAAACACCAAATTTAGAAGGGATCCGTTGATCCCCGGAGGGTTGTAAGTGCACGGTTCCAAATAATTCCTCTAATCAGAGGTGGAACTTAAGTACCTGAATGTAACAAAGGGCGTCAAACAGCACCCGAAGCAAGGGGTGTCGGTTGAAGCGCGTGGACTTTGAAGGGGGTGCTAAGTGATCCCGTATATTTGAGGAGTACTTAAAATCCCCAACTCGAGAGGATACTATATACACCTCAGGGGAGTCACATGTGGGACAAGGTCTAACTCCCCTGGGGGGAGTACCCGTATACACTCTTTTTTCATAGGGTGTAGTAGATAAGGAGCTGAGCGCGGCCTTGCCGACGCACTCTCTCTCGCAGTCTCGCTCCAGCCAGCTGTCACGCCGACGCCACCATGTTCGCTGCTACTGTTTTGACGCTCATTCTTTCTTTTGTTTTTGGTACAAGTTCGCCGATCAAACCTTGACTTTAAGTTTTACGCTGGTCGAGCCTTCTTCACTTGCGACATTTCCGGTGGAGCTTTCCATTCCTCGTACGCCCCCGGGAAGCCGCCGGACCAGATTGATTTCAAGCCCCGGAGAACTTCCTTCTCTGGAGCCAGCCGAAACCCGAGCAAACTCAAGGTCAGCTGCTGAAATTCGGCCATTGGTGAAACAGCCAAGGAAGAAGTCGCCGAACCTGGAGATGTTCGCCCAAGGCCAGCCGACCGAGAACCCTGCTGCTGCTCCACGTCGTGTTCCTGCCCGTCGCACCTCGTACACCGACACCTTTCACAGCGACGTCTACAAGGACATCGACGACTGGACGCATCAGTACGAGCGAGTTGCCCATCACAGTGGCAGGGGCGGATCCAAGGGGGGGGGGGGGGGGGGCAACGGGGGCGCCCCCACCCCCTCCAAACAAAGTCGACCCCTCTCCCTCCCCCCTTCTCAGAGGGCAATTTGACATGGGTAGACCCCCCGGTGCACAAGAAAGAATGTTTTTTTTGGTTTTTTTTGTTTAAGACGTATTTTAATGATTTTTCCGCCACCTTGACCTTAGGTCATTTGTGGGGAAGATGAGGGGTGAGAGATGGGGAATACAATGAAGATGAAATGTTTAAAAATAGTGCCGGATACCGGCTTCTCGAATAAACTTAAGCAGAGAGTCCAGCATGATCTTCCTGTGCTGTATGTCGCCCCCTGGTCGCGTCCACTCTACGAAAGTTTTGGGTCGATGACAAGCGGGGAGGTCGTATATGGTGGCCCACCTTGAGCGTACAGTGGCTCTGCATTCCCATATAAGATGTATTATAGTTGCTGGACTCTTGCTCCCGCATCGGGTGCAGTCACCGTCGATAACCGGCCCGGGGTCATCGGGGTGTCGGACTCGCCTGGCTCTGTCCAGCTTAGCCTGCAGGGCAGGCGTTATTGCCGTGTTGGTGCGGATCCGGCGCAGGATAACGCGGTCGCTCCGGCTGTATTCGGCAAGTAGTTCGCCGTCCGGATCTTGAGGGACCAGATCTGTCAGTGTCTTGCGCCTCCTCGTCCTTCCCAGGGACAGGAACTCGTCGGGGTCGAAGGGGATGACATCATTTTCGCCTTCTTGACTTTGTTCCTGTTGCTCCTGGTCTGGTCTCTCAGGCTCAGCTTCAAGCGCCGTTCTGGCAGCATTGTCGGCTTCTTCGTTGCCATATATGCCGGAGTGTACCGGCACCCATCCAATTCGAAGGACGCGTCCTTCATCTGCAAATTGTTGGCCTAATTCTCGCAGCTGTCGGACGGTGTTGCTATGGGTGTCAACCTTGTCGCATTCTGCGTGTGCCTCCCTACTATCAGTGAATACCCACACGTGTTTGTAGAGGGCTTCTGTCTTGTTACAGTGTGTGGCCGCATGTTTGGCTCCTGCCAGTATAGCTTGTAGCTCGGCTTCCTTCAGGCTACACTCACCCTTAAGTACTTGGCTGCATGTCATCTGGGAGTTTAACATGAACCATCCAATGGCTCCTTGTCCGTCTCTTCGCAGTGCAGCATCTGTGTATATGTACAGGTTGGTGAAATCTCTGCTGTACTCTCGAACAAAGTCGATGTGGTCCATGACTCTTTGGAACCGCCGCTTTTCGTGGTCCTTCCCCATGTTGCGAGCCAGTGGGGCAAATGTAGTAAGCTGCATGGCTGTATCTTCGAGGCTTCGGTTCGAGAGTGTTGGAAGGTGATCCGTTGCGTAACCAATATGTCGCAATATGGCTCTTCCCGCTTCTGTGGTCTTGAGTCGGTCCAGTTGCGCGTCCTTGAGAGCGTCTGCCCGCTCCTTGAGAGTATTGAGCTTAGAGTGGATGTGCAGGTCTTCGATTTTTGCGAATCGTGGAAGTCCGCTAATTGCTCTCATAGCTTCCCTGTTGAGCCTTTCAAGTTTTAGGACTTGTGTTTGTGTAAGTCTATTGTAATTGTATGCATAGAGTGCTTTCGAAGTCAGAAGCGCCAGGGCTAGGGTACGTGTTACCCTTTCTGTGGCTCCCCATTTCTTCGTGGCCACTCTTCTGATTAAGTGCAGCGTGCTCTTCCAGGTTTCGTACCCTCTTCATCCAGGTATGGGGCCTTCCGTCTTGATCGAGGAATAGTCCGAGAATCCTCAAACTTTCAACTCTCTGTATCTCATCTCCCTTCATGGTCAGGCGTATGTTCTGTGTTTCTGTCTGAGATTGAATGTGTCGGTTGCCCACCACTATGTATGAGGTCTTATTTGGTGCTGCAGACATGCCTACGGAATCCAGAAACTCTACGATGGTGTCCAGTGCCTCCTGTAGTACCTCTTCTTGTCTTCCGACCGCTCCGCCTTTGGTCCAGATTGTGATATCATCTGCATAGATAGTGAAGCAGAGGTCTTGGATCCGGGCCAGGCGAGGCGGGAGATCGGCCATGACTAGGTTGAACAGCGTAGGTGAAAGGACTGCGCCTTGAGGGACTCCGACCCCATTCGGTGTTTCTGGACCTGCGGTGTTTCCCACTTTGACTGTAAATTTCCGTCCCTCCAAGAAGGATTTGATGAAGTTGAGTGGTGCTCCTTGGATACCATGGGCGACTGCGCTGTCGATTATTGACTTGTGTGGTACGGAGTCAAACGCTTTTTTGACGTCCACAGCTACAACGATGCGTGGATCAACTTTGGAAGGTGTTTCCAGCACATCTGTGTAGATCATCAAAAGACTATCTTGAGTCCCGAGGTGTCTTCGGAAGCCTGTTTGCGTGTAGTGGAATGTGCCATTGTTCTCTAGAATGTGCTGAATTCTGTATAACGCCATTCTTTCTGTGAGCTTGCATAAATTCGAGGTGAGTGAAATGGGTCTCATGTTAGCAAGCGACGTTTTGGACTTGCCTGGTTTAGGAATCGGGATGACCCAGGACGTCTTCCACTCTTCTGGAACTTGACCTGTGGTCCAGATTTGGTTGATCCATGTTAGGAGCTCCTCTGAATGTTCGTCTGGCAGGTTCCTAAGGAGAGCATATATAGGTAATGCCGTCTGGGCCTGGTGTGCTTTTGGTTTTGCATTGCCTTAGGGCCGAGATCAGCTCCCCCATAGTAAAGGGGGCGCTGGCAGGATCCCCTGGTGCATAGTCTTGACGCTTGTAAGTCTCTTGTGGGGCGAGTGTTGCGGGTTGCGGGAAGAAGAGTTGTCCGGCTTCTGCTGCCACTTGGTCTTCTGAAACTCGCAGTGCCAGCGCGATGTTTTGTGCTGCAGTCCTGCTCTTTTTTCGGCCTTGCATAGCTTGGAACGTCCTCCACATCTTGTCAAGACCCGTCCTACTGTTGAAGGAGTCACAATGGTCTTGCCATTGCTGTCTAGCAAGTTGGTTGGCGTACCTCTTCGCTGTCGCCGTCGCCAGATTGAGCTTTGCCCTCAATGCTGGTGGTTTGCCCTCATTCTTATATCTTTCCAGGGCTTCAATTCAGGAGGCCCATAGGTTGAGAAGTTGTGAATCCGGTGTCGGGTCGCCTTCCTTGACCTTTATGTCTTGTGTGGCTTCCTTGAGGGCTGCCTGTAGTCTTTCTGTGAACCCGCCCTCGGTCAGCCCTTGAGTTAAAGCTTCCCTGAATTTGTCCCATTTCACTCGTTTGTGTACCCGCTTCTTTACACCGGTTGAGAAATGGGTCAGTCTTACGGTGATTGGTAGATGGTCACTGCCCATACAGTCTTCTGAAAGTTGCCACTCGAGTTCGATGTTCCGAGTTGCCCAGGTGAGGTCGGGTGTGGTGTCCTTCTGCTTCGCGTGCATACCTATTCGCGTCGGCATATCTACGTCGTTCGCGAGTCTAAAACAGTTCAGAGTCATTGCTTCAGCTATTTCCTCGCCTTTGGGTGAGTCACGGGAGTATCCCCACATGGTGTGCGTCGACCCACGATGATTGGTACCTTCCCCGCCGCGAGTTTCAGGTGTGGGATCGAAGCGGTCGCGTTGCTGCGCACGTTATCCCGGGCGCTCATAAATCGACACCACCACTAACCAACGAGCCCCAATTTTCACCAGCACTGCCACAATTTCGTGATATTCGTTGCACCATTGCGACATGTCGATCTGGTCTTGCGGTAGGTTATTATCTACGAACACTGCTGCTTGTCCTTTAGCTACCGGCACGTTCGGCGTATCAGACCCCCTGCGCGGTCTTCCCCGCTTCTTGTACCGTATGGCCGGAGTCATATATACGTTATACCCCGCTATCTTTTTTTCTACACCCCCTACCTCCTGGAGCAGGAGGGCTACTGGTTTCTCTATAGTTAGAACACGTTTGTTCAGTTCACTCACGTTTCCCGCGAGTCCGTGACAGTTCCATTGAACAACACATGGTGGCCTCGGGGCTTGGCCCCGATTTGAAGCCCTGTTATTAGTTGAAGCCATCTTGACTGTCGTGGCTCATCGTGTTGGCGCTTGACGAGTTTGGATTGCCACTATTTCCTTGTCCTTGAACAATGAGCGGACGGCCTCGTGCAGAATTGGTGTTATCATGGCTTTAAGCTCCTTTTGCACGATCTCTCTGACCACGCTCATGATGGTGTTCTGGAGATCGGCCTTGATGCTGGCGATCATTCCCTCCATAGAGGTCTTGAATTCCGCCCGTGTTACCAATGCTTGGTCTCTATCCGAGCTTGCCTGGGGCATGTTTGTCGCCGTGTATGTGGCTTGGTGTTGTAGTGGCTCGAAATGTCGTTGGGTTGTTGTTTCCATCTGCCCTCGAGTCGGTACTCGTGACCTGGACCCCATGAGAGCTGCTTTCATGGCTTGAACCATGCGTGTAATATCTTCGTCCTCTCTCTCTTCTATCGTACTTGTTACTTGTTGCGGGTGCTATCGCCGTCTTTAGGAGCGCTGGGAAGTGTCCCTCAGTCTTTGGCGGCGGGGTTGGCGGGGGAATCTCTTCTCCCTTGGGTAATTGCGCAGCACGGTCCCGTTGCCCGCTTTCATCCCTCGGCCCAGTGTCTGAAGACCATCTTGATCGAGGTGCCCTACGCCTGTTGCGTGTGGGTTTCCCCCTCGTTTTTCCATTTTGTCGAAGCTGTTCGTTGGCCTCCCTCCATTTGGGACAGGAGGAATCCGTGGCCAGGTGGGCCCCCTTGCAGTTCTTACATTGCGGGGAGGTGTCTACCGACGAGACGCATGGAAACGGCGTCTCACCGTGGTCATCGACGGACGCAACGCGACGGCGCTCACCGACACCGGAGCAGACTATTCCGTTGTGAGTGGGAAGTTCTCTCGCCGCCTTCAAAAAGTGGTGACGTAATGGGATGGTTCACAAATTCGAGCCAACGGAGCGACACAACGGAGTGACATCATTTCAGCTGGTGCATGGAAGAAAGGTGACGACAATGCCCGACTCAATTAATGCTGCTCCATGAGCCTGTTGACGACGGGAGCGATGAGCAAATCTGCCGAGCATTTGCTCGGCAGCAACTGTCGAGTCACACTTGGAGAAGCGTCGTCGGCAAGCCCACTGTAGCTAAAACAAGTGTGCGGCGCTTTGCAACACAACTGTGCGCGCATTCACAGCTTAGAAGACAGCACGTCATTTACTCTGGCGAATGCAAAACCTTTTTCTACATGCAGCCTCCACAGATCTGAGAAAACTATAGAATCAGAGTGGCTGTGAATAGCCCTGACGCACGCCGCGCAAGCTGGAAGGTTCAGGCTTGGTTTTTGAACATTTTAAAGATTTTCTAATATAAAAAGCAACTTTGAGGCGCTGTTGTTCATAAGAAAGATCACTCACAAAAACGTTATACGCGTTTCTTTAATAAATAAATCGTTTGTAATCGGCTTAGATGCGAACTAACTTAGCTACTCCGTCCTTTGACATAGCGCGTCACAGGAGGGCTTCCGCGAGGTATCGCCACCAAAACCTCTCGTCGCCAATAGCTTCAGCGAAAATCCCACGCTAAAAGCTAAATCAAGTCTCGCTTCCCTCTTAAAACAAAACCAAAACAATTGTCGCGCACATTTAAGACCCCCCAATGCAAACGCCACCTCGCACTATTCATGAGGACTTCTTCCTCTGGCTCCATCGCTTGAAAACTCTCCCGGCATTTATACGAACCCTGCTGTCAATTTCTCCACCACCATTTCTTTTTTCTCTACACGGACACTTCCGCTCCCCCATTTACAAAGACGCCTCATTCCTCAGGAAAGAGCGTGTTACCCTTTTACGACCAAAGAACCGCCCGGGCCCATAATAATCCCCACTGCACACCTCAGATCCACACGCGCAGGTGTCATGCCCCCCTCCCCATTTTTCCACTTCATCCCATCCCCCTTTTTTCACCCTATTTTTCGTTTTCACTCAGACACAGTGTCAGGAAAATAGTACGTCCCTCGCAAGCCCATTGTGGCCAACACATTCACCCGCGCTCGCTTAACGGTTGTTCGACACACATTCTTAGCCCTGCTCTCATTATCGCCCTTAATCCCGGAGATAATCTCTCGCCGGTCCGAGTCTGAAGGCCTAACAACCTCTCTTCACGTGCTGCAAAGAAGTAGGGAGAGATGGGGATGGAGCAACACCTACTGAATGGCAAGGCCGTAGTGCCGAATTAATGACGTCACCTAAAGAAGACCGAACTTGCACGGGCACAGAGTGAACCCGAGTTGTGCGTAAGCGTTCGACTAGAGTTTGTGTCGTCGCTGATTGGACACGACTCTCAACCGAACGCTCCCGCAGCACTCTTGTACAGTCTGCGCCTCCCATTTGGCCTTCTTTAGGTGACGTCGAAAATACAAGCTCTGCGGCCTTGGCATCTAGGAAGTTCTGGACAGAGGGGGAGAGCGGAAAAAGAGGGAGAAGTAAACAAGGCTCTCCTATGTGCTCTCAAACCAGCTTGGGCTCAAACTTGGATATATACGCGAGGCAACGAACAGCGGCCGCTATTGTGACAACTTTTTTGCGCCCGGTTTTCGAAAGGTTGGGGGAAGAGAAGTGTGAGAGGGAGAGAGAGAAAGGAGCTCTATTCAAAACGAGACTCTCGAACTGGGGGCCTGTTATGATAACGGGCGGAATTGTTAAATCTCTGAGCTGCGAGACCACGGAATCTCTTGACTCTTTTGCCAGGGTTTCCCCCCTCGAGAGACGCGAGAGCGTGCGTTTCACAAAGGTTACGTGGGGTGTACTTGAGGTAACATGTCGAATATTTCGGACGTTGTGGTATTTGCGAGGTAGGACCAAACTTTTTTTGTAAGCAGAGTGGTTTTATAGACGGTTGTGTGTAAAGTGTGCTTATCAGGCACGTAGCCAGGGGGGGGGGGGGGGGGGGCATGGGGCCCGGTTCTCCCCCCCCCCCCCGAATTCTTCCATTTTGCTGGGGCCTCCTCTCCCCCCCCCCTCTCCCCTCATACGGCATTTTGCCATAGGCGCCCCCACCCCCCCTTCCCCGAAAAAAAATCCTGGCTACGTGCCTGGTGCTGATTCGGTTGCTTAATCAATTTGATGTGCTATAGTGTTCGCAGTCTTGCTGCAAAGCCTACATTATATAGGATCATACGGTATGATTTGTTGGACCCCTCTTATGCCTTAAAGCGTAAGAAGAGTTCAACAAGACCGACGTCTTTCGGAGAGACGTGAAATGTGCTAACTATATCGACTTTTTGCGTACGTCCACGATTGACCACAAGAGAGCTCCGTAGATATGAGCGAACGTTTATTAATTCTTTTTTTTTTAGCCTCAGGGAGAACGCATTTATAGAGGGGGAAACAAGTATCGACACAAATTGAAACAAAGATATCACGTATGGGGAAATGCGCTTTGGTTAGGCGATGACAGAATCTAAGGCGCTGTTAAAAAGATGATGGTCTGTAATTGAGACCATGAAACCAGGATAATACGGAGTGGCAGAAAATATTGGAGCTAGCATACGGTATTCCAACTTTGAGTTTGAGTTAACACACGAGTCTAGGTAAAAAATAAATAAGAGGTATGATAAGCCCCCTGCGAAGCGTTTGGTTGGTGCTACAAACTTTAATTAAATAGACTTTGCGGTGCTAGGTTTCTCCCTCTGCTCTATCATCCAGGGCGAGAGAAAGAGAGAAAACGTGTTGTTTATGGTGCCAATCCATTGACCGTTCGATCGTAATTATAAAATATAAATCTAACAAAGTGGTTTTGTGTAACTTAGATTGAATCAATTAGTATGCGCTGAACAGGGTTCGAAACAGATGACGCATATTGAAGCATGGATCGCACAAGGTTGCCGGGTGGTCAAGAAAAGCTTATTATTGTTCTGTCGGTGGACATTATTTTGTGTTCGTTGCTCCAATTGGGTCAGGCCGCGAACAGTTAGCTCATTTCACTCCCTAGTACCACAGTATCGCGATGCCTTCCGACGGAAAGTGGGCTCTGCGTAAGGCTTTCGTGTTGCGCCGCGAAGCCCACTAACTCACCCGACTTAGGCAAAGCAGTGTTTGCCGCAATCGGGTGCTTAGCTGATATAATAATAAAAAGAAACGTTCTACAATAAATGTATTTGCAACAATTTGACCGAAAACAAAAAATTTCCTAAATTATATATACTTTTCATTATATCTATGATAAGGAATTTGGTCCAAATTATTATCACTTCGCTCAATGACGGCATCACCATGTCTCCACCGCCATTCTCGTAACGTTCAACTTCTCAAAATCAAAGTGTAGGGAGTATATACACTTAAAAAAGAAATAACACGTCCAAATTACTCTTTTACGGTGTACGAAAAACAACAAACGCAGCTCTTTGCCGCCGGCGCTAGCAGTTTCTAATCCCATGGAGAAAGCGTATCCAAATATGCTTAGTTTATAGACTTTTTTTGTGCACTCTCGACTGCAGCCACCTGGCAGGCCTATTTGGTATGGGGGACTAAAAAAAATATAAAACATTTCGACTTGCTAATAGAAAATAAGAAAAAAATAGATGGGAGGCCAAACGAGAATGGATGACGGTTACGCAGTATATCCAAAAGGTATTCTTCTTTGCGTGGCGACGGCAAAACAATGTTTCCGCCCGTACCGGAAATGACGATATTTCAAAACTGGCGGCGCCCTCGTGAGAAAAAAAAAAAAGGTCCATTCACCAGCGCCCGGCTCTGTCGTCACGCCGTTGGGGGTGGCGCTGCTGTCGGCACAGCGCATGCGCAGACGCTTCACTCTGAGTGACGCGCAGAGGGAAGTCACGTGGCACGCGCGCGTGGTGCGCTGGATGGTGAAGTCGATCGAGGTCACGCTGCTAATTCATCGCACGAAAGACACTGTGCAGACACTGTCTTTTCAGGCGAGTTTTTTTCCTCGCACGACCCTCATGTTTCACATAAAAAAAAAAAACAGTGTGCAGACATGCTCGAAACATATACTTATGTACGAACCAAGCATGCTTCGAATGGGCTCGGGACACGTCCGCGGATAATATCCGTCATTATGTCTGCGGAGAAACTCATGTCTTGGGTATGAGGTACGAGCGGCGTGACTGCGGCTTTAAAATGGCTTGCGGTGTAAGCACGTGCGCAGAGAAACATGCGCGCGGATGCACATCACATACACGTATACACTCACATAAACGTGCAATCACGCGCGTAGACTAGGGCACAGATCCACGCACGCGTACACACGCACAGAGACATTCACTAAAAAAGCCGGCCAGTCCAGATTCTTCTTTCTCGGTAATAGTTTCAACAAAAAAAAATAGTAATAACAATATTGAGAAGGCGAGGAGGACCCAGTTGCTCGAAAGATGGCAGGACCAGCCAAGAGGCCGCGGCGAGAAGCTGACAGGACGCACGAAAATTCGGCAGGTTCACGCTTCGCCGGTGACTCGCCGCTGCCGAATCTCCGTCGATCCAAAACACTAAAAGGTCAAGAAAAAAAAAAAACCTAGATAATATTTTAAAGGAGAAGAAAAATAAGAGGAACGTAGACGAACAAATTACCTCAAACGTGACAGACAGGTCAACGGGTCTTCTATTGCCAGCTTGCCTGAGCAACAACGCTAAAGCACTCGTCGCGTTGTCTCGGTAATTGCGAGTTCGAGAGGGAGGAGGTGTTCTGGGGGAGAGATAGGAATTGACAGCTGAGTAGGGGAGGAGGAGGGGGAGGGAGGCTGTTACGGGGGGGGTGTCCGGTGTCTGGAGGGGGCGCGCGCACTTGGCTAAAATAGTTGGAAGTAGGGGCAGCGTGTAAATGCGGCGGGGTCGTCGTCGAACACAAAAGGAACGCTCTTTGCGAGACGTCTCTCGAACGATGATCGACATTTGCAGAGTGCTCTTTCGCTCTCTCCCTTTCTCTCTCTCTCTCTTTCTTTCCCGCGTGTTATTTTGGGTGCACCCCTCCGGCCTTGTGCGGCGCGGATTCTATAAAGATCTAAAACTGATTCAAGATTACGGACGGGCACGACTAACTTCAGGGTCACCGCATTTTTATTTTCTTTTTTTTTTTCAGTTTGCGCGGTTTAATTAGGCATTTATCTTTTCGTAGCGAAAATCAGTGTCTTTACTGGCAGTGTTTACTTTCGGTTTCGGCTGCATACGCCAATAAACGGTTTTAGGAGGAGACAAAAAGCAGAGTGCGAAAAACATTATGAATAAGTACATGCCGCTGAAGCCATTTGATAGGGCGGCGGTTTGCTCCACCTAGCTAGTGTT